>CM037091.1:119144722-119559722 GCA_020916435.1 Oxytropis ochrocephala | reverse complement strand
CCCTAAAACCCTAAACCCTAAACCCTAAACCCTAAACCCTAAACCCTAAAACTCCTAAACCCTAAAACCCTAAAAACCCTAAACCCTAAACCCTAAACCCTAAATTTAAATTTTAAATTTAAACCCTAAACCCTAAAATTTAAATTTTAAATTTTAAATTTAAAATTTAAATTTTAAATTTTAAATTTTAAATTTAAATTTAAATTTAAATTTAAATTTAAATTTTAAATTTTAAATTTTTTAAATTTTAAATTTTAAATTTTAAATTTAAATTTTAAATTTTAAATTTTAAATTTAAATTTAAATTTAAATTTAAATTTTAAATTTTAAAATTTAAATTTTAAATTTTAAATTTAAATTTTAAATTTTAAATTTTAAATTTTAAATTTTAAATTTTAAATTTTAAATTTTAAATTTTTTAAACCCTAAACCCTAAACCCTAAACCCTAAAAACCCTAAACCCTAAACCCTAAAACCCTAAACCCTAAAACCCTAAACCCTAAAAACCCTAAAACCCAAAACCCTAAAACCCTAAAACCCTAAACCCTAAACCCTAAACCCTAAACCCTAAACCTAAACCCTAAACCCTAAACCCTAAACCCTAAACCCTAAACCCTAAACCCTAAACCCTAAACCCTAAACCCTAAACCCTAAACCCTAAAAAACCCTAAACCCTAAACCCCCTAAACCCTAAACCCTAAAAACCCCCCTAAACCCTAAAACCCTAAACCCTAAAACCCTAAAACCCCTAAACCCTAAACCCCTAAACCCTAAACCCTAAACTCAAACCCTAAAAAACCCTAAAACCCTAAACCCTAAACCCTAAACCCCTAAACCCTAAACCCTAAACCCCCTAAACCCTAAAACCTAAACCCTAAACCCTAAACCCTAAAACCCTAAACCCTAAAAAACCCTAAACCCTAAACCCTAAACCCTAAACCCTAAACTCCTAAACCCTAAACCCTAAACCCTAAACCCTAAACCCTAAACCCTAAACCCTAAAAACCCTAAACCCTAAACCCTAAACCCTAAACCCTAAACCCTAAACCCTAAACCCTAAACCCTAAACCCTAAACCCAAAAAACCCTAAACTCCTAAACCCTAAACCCTAAACCCTAAACCCTAAAACCCTAAACCCTAAACCCTAAACCCTAAACCCTAAACCCTAAAAACCCTAAAAACCCTAAACCCTAAAAACCCTAAAACCCTAAAAACCCTAAACCCTAAACCCTAAACTCCTAAACCCTAAACCCTAAACCCTAAACCCTAAACCCTAAACCCTAAACCCTAAACCCTAAACCCTAAACCCTAAACCCTAAAACCCTAAACCCTAAACCCTAAAAACCCTAAACCCTAAACCCTAAACCCTAAACCCTAAACCCTAAACCCTAAACCCTAAACCCTAAACCCTAAACCCTAAAACCCTAAACCCTAAACCCTAAACCCTAAAAACCCCTAAACCCTAAACCCTAAACCCTAAACCCTAAACCCTAAACCCTAAACCCTAAACCCTAAACCCTAAACCCCTAAACCCTAAACCCTAAACCCTAAACCCTAAACCCTAAACCCTAAAAAACCCTAAACCCTAAACCCTAAACCCTAAACCCTAAACCATAAACTCCTATAAAACCATAAACCCTAAAACTATAAACTATAAAAACTATAAACTATAAACTATAAACTATAAACTATAAACTATAAAACTATAAACTATAAACTATAAAAACTATAAACCTAAAACCCTAAACTCCTAAACCCTAAACCCTAAACCCTAAACCATAAACTATAAACCTATAAACCCTAAAACCTAAAACCCTAAAAACCCTAAACCCTAAACCCTAAAACCCTAAAACCCTAAACCTAAACCCTAAAACCCTATAAACCCTAAACCCTAAACCCTAAAACCCTAAACCCTAAAAACCCTAAACCCTAAACCCTAAAAACCCTAAACCCTAAACCCTAAACCCTAAACCCTAAACCCTAAACCCTAAACCCTAAACCTAAAACCCTAAACCCTAAACCCTAAAACCCTAAACCCTAAACCCTAAACCCTAAACCCTAAACCCTAAACCCTAAACCCTAAACCCTAAACCCTCAACCCTAAACCCTCAACCCTCAACCCTCAACCCTACACCCTACACCCTACACCGTAGACCCTACACCCTAGACCCTACACCCTAAACCCTAGACCCTAAACCCTAAAACCCTACACCCTAGACCCCAAACCCTAAACCCTACTGGGTAGGTTGCAACGAAACTCTACATATCGTATTTTGTACTTTTTTGTGCCCTAAAAAATGTGTATTGGGTTGAGGTCCTTTGTTATAGCACAGGGTAAACGGCCCAAGGGTCGGCCCTGTACCCAATACTCGTCTTTATTGTGGGTCTTGGGCTGATTTTCACTTTTTTGAGCTTCTCTTAGATAATAGGTTCATTACAAACATATGATGTTATTAACAAATCGTTTCTCCGCCGAAAACATACGGCTCCCTTCTCGAGCTCTGCTAGGGTTTAGGGTTTATGTGCCTTTTTAGGGTTTTGTTTCCTCAAGGAGTTAGTTGCAGCCTAATTCTTATTGTTTACCATCTCATTACCCCTGCGGTCGTCATAACCAGCCGTAATTGTGATTGTTGAAACCCTAGACAAGAACCACACCCAACATTCTCTATAAACCACAAGCTTTCTGATAACTAAAACATTCTTAATAAACCACAAGTCCTAGGGCAAAGACATAACAAAGTGTTCCATTCTATATATTATGCTAGCAAAACACTCATAGAGGCTCAACTGAACTACACTATAACAGAAAAAGAGTTATTAACAGTGGTTTTTGCTTTGGAGAAATTTAGATCCTACTTGGTTGGCACCAAAGTAGTTGTGTACACTGATCATTCTGCCATCAAGTATCTAATTTCCAAAAAGGAAGCAAAACCAAGGCTAATTAGATGGGTTCTCCTCCTTCAAGAATTTGATCTTGAGATTAGAGATAAGAAAGGAGTAGAGAACCAAGTGGCTGATCATCTCTCTAGACTTGAAAGTGAGAATGCAGGTACAAATGAAGAAATCAAGGAAAATTTCCCTGATGAGAAATTACTACCAATTACCATGAATGCAGCCAGTGTTTCTACACTCGGTGTGGCCACACCTCATGCATCAGCATCATGCTATGCAGACATAGTAAACTTCCTTGTGAGCAAAGTTGTACCAAGTGACATGAGCTATCAACAAAGAAGAAGGTTCTTCCACATAGTAAAGCAATACTATTGGGATGATCCTCACCTATTCAAGATGTGTCCAGATCAAATCATGAGAAAGTGCATTCCTGAAGAAGAACAGCAAGCAGTGCTTATGCATTGTCATGCTGCACCATATGGAGGTTGCTTTGGAAGTCAAAGAACAAAGAAGAAAGGTACTTCAATCAAAGTTATTTACGGCTACTCTATTTAAAGATTCATATTATATGGTCAAAACCTGTGATAAATGTCAAAGAATTGGTAATATATCTAATAGACATGAAATGCCTAGGACTAACATTCTAGAAATAGAACTTTTTGATGTTTGGGGCATGGATTTCATGGGACCTTTTCCACCTTCTTTTGGCAATGAGTATATCTGAGTAGTTGTGGACTATGTGTCCAAATGGATTGAGGCTGTAGCACTGCCAAATAATGATGCCAAATCAGTTAGCAAATTTCTGCAAAGAAATTGTTTTTCAAGGTTTAGCACTCCAAGAGCAATCATCAATGATGAAGGCTCACATTTTTGCAATAAACTCATTGAAAATCTTCTTGCAAAATATGGAGTAAAACACAAGATTGCTACTGCCTATCACCCACAAACTAGTGGACAAGCTAAACTTTCAAATAGGGAAATAAAAAGAATGCTAGAGAAAATGGTTGGACCAAATAGAAAAGATTGGTCCTTACACTTAGATGAACCATTATGGGCATATAGAACTGCATTTAAAAATCCATTAGGTATGTCCCCCTATAGGTTAGTTTATGGCAAAGCATGTCATATCCCTGTTGAATTAGAGAACAAATCATATTGGGCTATCAAAAGTTAAATTTTGATCTCAAAAAGGCAGGTGAGCAAAGGTTTTTTGAGCTTAATGAATTAGAAGAATTTAGGCATTTCTCTTATGAGAATGCAGAAATTTATAAAGCAAAAACCAAAGAGTGACATGATAAAAAAATCCAAAGAAGAGATCTTAAAGAAGGAGGAATGGCTCTGTTATATAATTCTAGGTTGAAATTATTCCCTGGAAAATTAAAATCAAAATGGTCAGGACCATTCCAACTAGTCAAAATTTACATGATGTAGTCACTGATACCACCTTCAAAGTCAATGGCCAAAGAGTAAAAATGTATTATGGAGCACATGTAGAAAGAGATAAGATCACCACTCATTTTGAAAATCTCTAACACAAGGAGATAGTCAGGCTGTAAGACTCTTAAAACAAGCGCTTGAGGGAGGCAACTCATCATTTTAATTAGTTAATATTAGTATTTTGTGCAATTTAATGTTTTGTGTGTTTTGTAGAAAAATAGGACAACAGAGTTGCTAGTGTTTTCACACCTAATGTTGACACACTTCCCACTCTGTGGTTCATATCTTAGCAAAATGAAGAAAAAGCTTGAATGACAATATCCACTTGCCAAATCATCAAATTAGTGCGGAATTAAGCTTAAATGAAAGGGTAATGTGCTGTTAGGGCTAAGCTCAACATGTGTTGGCTTGCATGGCATCCACATAACCCTAACGGCTAGTTTCCAACTACCATTCCCACTAACTCATTCTCATCACACTAACCGCTCACATTCTCACAAAATCAACTCTCTGATTCTCTTGCGAAACCGATCATCCCTATTTTCTCAAACACCAACTTCATCTTCAATCACATTTCAAGAATCCCAAAATCTTCATATAAGCATCATGGTGAAGAAACAATCGGCTTCTAAATCTTCGATGAAAGCATCAAGTGCAGGAACTCCTGCAGCATCAAAGAAGCCAAAATCACATGCAACTATGGACATGATCCCAGGATGCGAGCATTTCTGGAATATGAAGTTTCTACTAGAACGAGGCTTCAATTTTGCAAAAGCCCACCATTCATTCCTCTCCACAGTCAACAATCTACATTGGGAGAGATTCGTACAAACCAGAGCATACTACTTGGAGCCATTGGTTCGAGAATTCTATTCTGGAATTCAGAACACAAGGGGAGGCACAATCTTCTATTCCAAGGTGAGAGGTAAGAAAGTCTTCTTTGATCCTACTAGAATCAATAAGCATTATGATCTGAACTACCATGGTGATAATTTGAAGAGAAATTAGAAACTTATGGTAAGAAACAGATGACTAGGATTAAAGAGAGAATCACAGTAGAAGGGTCTCAATGGGAGAAATTCTCAAACACGGAATTTAAGCTTAAAACTGGTGATTTAGTTCCTGAGTTAGGTAACTGACACCTTTTTATTGCTACATCTATTCTCCCCACATCACACACATCTACATTGTCCAAGGAAAGATTGATTCTTATAGATTCAATCTTGACTGAAGATAATGTAGATATAGGAAAGTTGATCATCAATGAAATTTTAGAATGTCAAACCAAAACTTCTGGCTTTTTGTATTTCCCATGCTTAATCACTGAGTTATGTCAAAAACAAGGGGTCGTGGCTACTGAGTTAGAAAAAGTCTATAAGAAAACACCCCCTAGTGGTTTATCAGCAGAGGTAAGAGAAAGATTAAGAACTGCTAGAGTTAGGAATACTACAGAGCGGGAGGTGTTGGAACACTGATGCGAGAAACTCAAGCGATCTGGAAATTTCAAAAAGAGCGACATAGTTGGTTGACACTAAAGTTGAATGACCACGAGGAAGAAGTAGAAGCCCCAATATTCCTGAATGGATTATTGATGAAGAAAGAAGAGGAAGAGGTAATAGTTGAGAAAGAAAAGAAAGTGAAGAGAAAGAGAGAAGCTGAGAAAGACAAGAAGGGAAAGAAACAAAGAGTGGAGGAAGAACAAGAAATAGTAAGTGAGGAAGACACTGAAGTAGATGAAGAGGCAGAACAGGCTGTGAAGGATATTGAAAATATGTAGAGGAGGATGAATCAGAATCCTTGAGGAGGCTGAGAGTGATGAAAATGGCGGTAATAACATGGAGGCTAGTCTTTGGGAAGAAGTATGAAATAAGAAGGAAATCTACCAATGAACCACAACTTCCATTGATTGCTCAATGAAGTCAGAGAAAATTGACATCGTGCATCTTTGAAAGGTAGCAGGTGCATTACAAAGTCCAAAAGGCATCCTTCTAAAGGAGAAAGTGCCATAGGGACAAGTAAAGGTGGTTTTCTGTTGATCCTCGGGCTCAATTGCTATTTGATTATATCCTGAATAACCATCTAAGAAACAATAGAATTCCTTTCCTACTAACCTATCTAACATTTGATCTATAAAGGGTAAGGGAAAATGATCTTTCTTGGTGTCCTTATTGAGTTTTCTGTAATCCATACAGATTCTCCACCCTGTTACAATTCTTGTGGGGATTAGTTCATTATTCTCATTGGCTATTAATTTGTTTACTCCACCCTTCTTAGGAACACATTGCACAGGACTAACCCATGCACTATATCGAAAATAGGGTAGATAATACCAAACATCTAGCCATTTTATTATTTCTTTCTTAACAACCTCTTTCATGATGGGATTTAATCTTTCTCCTGCCTTATATCTTTGTTTTTAGAATTTTCTTCTAAAATTATCCTATGCATGCATATGGAGGGCTAATCCCTTTAATATCTGACATTTGCCAACCTATAGCTTTTCTATGTCTTTTCAAGGTGTTAATTAAATCTAGCTCTTGTTCTAAAGATAGATCAGAAGCTATGATTACAGGAAGTGTATTATTTTCACCTAGAAAAACATATTTCAAATGCTTTGGCAATTCTTTCAATTCTAGCTTAGGAGGTTGTTCTACAGAAGGTAAATTTTCTTTAAGGTTGGGATCTTCTAAATTAAGAGATTCATAAGTTCTAGCCCATACCTTAGGTGTAGCTTGCTCCTTGGGCAATATGCTTTCTTCAAAAAATTCCTCTTCTGGCAATGCAGAAACTTCAGGTGTTAGTGCATTGGGAAGGTGATCATACTGCTTGTGGAACTGCTTCTCTACCAAATGATCAAGGGACATTGATGAACACTCTTCACTTTCCTCTGCAGGATACTTCAAAGCATTCAAGACATTGAACTTCACTTCTTGATCATTCACTCTCATGGTTAGCTCTCCTCTTTGCACATCTATCAGTGTTTTCCATGTTGCCAAGAATGGTCTCCCCAGTATGACTGGTACTTTTTCATCTGCAATAAAATCAAGTATAACAAAATCTGCAGGAAACACAAATTTGTCAACTTGTACTAATATATCCTCAATAATTCCTTCTGGATATGCTATTGATCTATCTGCCAGAGACAGTGTTAATGTGGTAGGCTTAGCATTTCCAATCCCTAGCTTTGTGAAAATAGATTTAGGCATCAGATTGATGCTTGCACCTAAATCACACAATGCTCTTCCTGTATAGAACTTACCTATTGAGAAAGGAATTGTGAAGCTACCTGAATCTTTTAGCTTCCTTGGAATTTTGTTTTGCAGAATCAGACTACATTCTTTTGACATAACAACAGTTTCAAATGCCCCTAGTCTTCTTCTTTTAGAAAGCACATCTTTCATAAATTTAGCATAATTTGGCATTAGTTGAAGTGCTTCTATTAAAGGAACATTGATATCCAGTTGTTTTAACACATCTAGAAATTTACTAAATTGCTTCTCCTCATGCATTTTTTTTAATCTTTGAGGAAAATGAGGAGGAGGGTATTCAGGTACTAACCTTGGAGTTGGAAGTGTAGAAACATCAGGTGTTTCTACACCTTGAGAATCTTTTTTATTTTTATTTTTTTCTCCCTTCTCTGTACCTTCAAGCTCACATGGTTCTGCTAAATCTTTGCCACTTCTCAAGGAGATGGCTTTGACATGTTCCTTACCTTGCCTTTGAGGGGTTGAAGCTTATGTGTTTGATGGCAAAGTACCTGTTGGTCTTTGCTGCAATGTAGTTGCTAATTGCCCTACTTGATTCTCTAGATTCTTAATTGATACATCATGAGTTTGCCTAGCAGTTCTAGTTTCACTAATGAATGATCTAAGCAATCCTTCTAGAGAATTGTCATTGGCTGGTGGGTTGGTCTTGGATTTTGAGATTGAAATCTAGAAGAAGTACTTGAGTGCGAGTGCACTTTGTGGAGTGCATTGGAATTGTTCCACCTAAAATTTGGGTGGTTCTTCCATCCTGGATTATAGGTATTAGAGTAAGGGTTATTATTTTTGTTGTAACCTACATAATTGACAGAAACAAGGTTGCTAGGACACTCTTCATATAGATGGCCTCCCCCACAATAGACACAACTTGTAGTTCTTGGAGGGGCTTGTTCTATAGCTGCTGCAGTGTTTTCTTTAGGTGTGGCTACACTTGATGTAGGAGCACTAGTGCACTGTTTGATCAAGTTGGTTAAGGAGGCTACTTGAGCAGATAGGGCTGATATGTCATTAATTTCATGTACCCCAGAAGTTCTCTTTTGGGCACTTACCCTCTCAGTAGGCCAACTAGAACCATTTGTAGCTATTTTGTCAATAAGATCACATGCTTCATTACAAGACATATTCAAAAGAAGACCACCAGCTGATGCATCAAGCATCACTCTAGTTTGGGGTTCTAGACCATTGTAAAAAGTTTTCATTTGTATAATGACAGGTAAACCATGATGTGGACACTTTCTTAAAAGTTCCTTCCACCTTTCTCATGCTTCAAACAATGATTCAAATTCTTTTTGCCTAAAAGATGTAATATCATGTCTCATCCTAGCATTTTTAACTGGAGGAAAATATTTACTTAAGAATTTTTCAGCTAGCTCATTCCATGTATGAAAATTAGGCTCCATAGAGTTTAGCCATGATTTAGCCCTATCTTTCAATGAATATGGAAATAACTTAAGTCTAAATGCATCCTCACTAATACTAGGTATGATAAAGTTACTACATACTTCTATGAATTGCTTTAAATGTTCATGGGGATCCTCATGTGGGATCCACCAAATTGACCAATTGTTAGTAACATTTGAAACATCATAGGTTTAAATTCAAAATGAGCAGCATTAATATTAGGCCTAGCAATGCTAGATTGTATATGTTGCTGATCATATTGGGCATAGGTCTATCCCTATCATTAATCATACCTATTGGTCTCATTTGAATGAACTGTTGTCTGTGATCTTCCTCACCTTCAGGTTGTGGATGTTGAGAATTAGTTCCTCCTCTTCATCGAGGCATCATCACCGTGGTGAGACATATTTCTGTGATCTTGTTGTCTTTGTCTTTGTTGTCTAAGCAATCTCCTAAATCTTCTCCCAATTTCTAGATCACAATCAAAATTTGGTGGTCTATTCCTGGGCATAAACTAGTGTTTCCACACTGAGTGTTTCTGCACTAAAATGTTTCTGCACAGAATACCAGTAGTACTAATATATAATATAACACTAATTAAACAATCTAAACAACAAAATTTTACTATAATCCCCGGCAACGGCGCCAAAAACTTGGTGTGGTGAAATATATGCAAGTATACATAGTCACACAAGTAACAAAGTGATAAGAAAGGTCGAACCCACAGGGATTGTGTATTGTAAAGTTTTGTATATTCAGAGAGTACACTTAGTGTGTCTACACTATGCACTATTATGGTTTGGAGTTTTTCAAAGTAAAAACAATATAAACAGTAAAGAGTGTAAGGAATCAGTTGGATAAAGTAGTTGAGATGTTTTCACCAAGTAATTTACTTAAGTGTTATAGTGAAGTATGTAGTGTTTCCACACCTTTGGATGCAATTTGCATCGAGTATGTGCTGTCAAAGACTTTCTTCAGAGTTTCATTACAAGCTCTTATGATCTTTGTTTTTTACAGTAAAGAAAAGAGTAGTCAATTCCTCTCTCGCCTCCTAACAATGATCCAATTTGCTAAATAAGTTCACTCTTGTATTTTTAACCTCCCACTGTATCACCCTAGGAACTATGTTATCCTATGTCTAGGACTTAACATGGTTTTAACAGCAATTCTTATTAAAGCTAGTTTAACAAGTTGTTGTTACAAACACTCATTCCTATTAATTCTTGAGTTCATAAATGTGACCCATGTCTGCTACCACAAGTTTTACTTATTCCAAAGTGATCAATTCCAGAATAAGTTTTGAAATCACACAAGAATTAAAATGCATACACTACATAAATCATAATAACATATTTAGAATTTCATTACAAGGTTATAACATCTCAACTTAAGGGAATTTAGCTCATTTTACTCATTATATAATAGAGAAAATCTGCAAAGAGCATAATCAAAGGAGTAACATAGCAAAATAACTTAAAAGGAGAGAGATTACTCGAATAGAAGATCTTTTGCATTAGTTTCCCAAGTTGAAGTACAATATGAGTTCCTTACACAAGTTTCCTTCAAGTAGAAGTGAATGGAGTGGTTGTCAAGCACCTCCTTACCTTCCTTCTCTTCAGAAACGTAAAGAAAAAAACTAAAACTAAACTAAACTAAACTAAAACTAAGTGATCCTTTCAGAAACAAATGAATAAATACAATTGAAGGATTAAGGATTGTTTATAGATGAAGATATGGCTTCTATTTATAGGCTTGGAAGCTTTCCTCCCTTGAGGGGTTTCCTTAGGCGCGTAAGATTCAAGCGAGGACCAACTTTAGATAAAATCAGACAACCAATGAAGCAAATAGCTCAGTTGTGGTCGCTTGCATGCATAACATAAAGTGTGGTCCATTGGAGAAGTGTCACATGTCTCTTTAGATAGATGAGCCTTGCAACTTGATTTTTATGTTTATCGCCGACTTCTGCAAGTGGTTCTGCTCCAGGTGACTAGGCATGACGTCACAATTCAAGTGTGGAAGCATCAAAATGGTCATTGGATGTTTTGGTGCAAACTACTAGATTTTGCAGGTGTAGGCAGTGTTTCCACTCCTAGTGTTGGCAGTGTTTCCACTCCTGGTGTTGGCAGTGTTTCCACTCTATGATTCTTTGTGACTTTGAACAAAAACATCAAACCTAACAAGAAATGTGTTTTTATGCCTAGTTAATTGTCCTAATCATTTGGATCTCTAAAATGTTGTTTCTTAATAAATAAGCTATATTTATATATTAATGTACTTGAAAATAAACAATAACCTAAGTAAAAATAGATGAATAACTCTATATAAAATAGTGTTATCAGCCACAACCTCAACTAGCTTCCCAAATGAACTATGGCAACTAACTGGTCTACTGCGTGCCTAATAAGATAAAACAACTTGTTTGGAAGATATGCCACAATATTGCCACCTCTCCACTCTGTCCTATATGCCAGACTGAACCTGAAACTCTAGAACATCTATTCCTCCTCTGCCCATGGACAACTCCTACCTGGTTTGCCCTACAATTCATCCCCACACCAACAAGGGTGTGGGTGACCACTTTATACATGATTTGGATACTCCAAACAATTAACTCCTATAAGGACCAAAACCTCACATCCAAACTTGGCTCTTCTTCTAAAGTATGGCACATATGGAAAACGAGAAATGAAGCCTGTTTTAACGTAAAATACCAGATCCCTATAACACTATGCAAAGAATTAAAACCCTAAGCAAGGAGTTCACGATAGCTAACAAACCTCAACAACAAACAAAAGCAGCCAATGGAAACAATAATCAAGCATCTCACCATCAAAGTGGTAGGAATCCCCAGGGTAAGTGGAGCCCCCCACCAACTAGCTACTTAAAGTTTAACTCAGATGCCAGCTATAATACTAGCTCGGGGAAAGGTTTCATTGGCATTCTCTCTGATAATGAGGAAGGAAGTGTGCTTACCGCATGACATATAGTGTGCGGCCTCAATTGGTGTCAACGTCCTCCGATCCTCCAACAAGCTATTGTGCGAGACATGCAATCTTTGTGGAGTTGATCTAGACCCTGGAGCTTTCATCGTTGATTTGAGTTGTTGGTAGAAGGAAAATCAAGATCTGGGTTGGTAAAGCAATAATTGAGTTCCTCAGAGGAAGATGAAAGGAATTGATTCCTTTGCCATTTAGGGTTACCTGTTGAATGAGGTTGAGAAGAAGTGGTTGGCGTTTGTTGCCGTTTCAATGCAAGTCGTTGCTTTTGTTGAGATTCTCTCCCTAGCGCGTGGATCGTCCTCTTCCGGTGTTGGGCTGGCTTTTGTGTTTGTAATTTGTGATGCCTTAGACTTGGGCCTATCTCTTTATAGTGTATCTGTAGCCCATATTTAATTAAGCCACCTCCTAGTTTTTATTCTCTATAGAATATTTGTAGGAGAGCTCTCAAGTTGTGAGTCGCCTAGTTAATTATCTTAACAATTGAAGTTCGTAATAGTCAGGAGCACCCAATCTGTGGGTTGCCTTTGTTATCCTCTTTGGATTGTGTGGTTTGGGCCTTGCCCTCTATCAATGAAAATCACATCATCTTGACCAAAAAAAAAACATGGGCTGTTTTTTTTGGACCCCCACCCTCTCCCCTTAAACCCCCCACCCACTCTGTGAAAAGACCAAAATACCCCTGCGTTTTTACAAAATCACAATTTCTTCACATTATTGGTCATACCTACGATTGACCACCTTCACTCGCATATACGCCACAGAGACGTATATATGATTAGCTCAGAAATCAACCACTCGCATATACCCCAAACCAACCCTATATACGACGAGCAATTTGTTACTCATCGCATATACCCCTTTTCAGGCGTATATACGATTAGACAGAATTCATCCACTCGCATATACGCCCAGAAGACCCTATATACGACGAGTTAAAAAGTATGCATCGTATATACCCCCTTTTTTATGTAAATACGATGAGCAATTATTTTTTTTAACTAATTTTTTTTTCTTTTGCTTGCAGTGTCCGGTAGGCATCGCAGAGGGAGATGGGAGGTATCTCCTTTCGGAGAGAGAGGGGAGTCATCTACTGCTCCAAGTACGAGGACTCGGAGGCATAATCAGCTTCATGCTTCAGCGAGGAGACAGGATAGGAGACACGCTGACCCCGGTGAGTATCAGCCCCAGCCAGCTAAGCACCATGACGCACTCTCGATGCTCGGGATGGCTGGAGATTTCTATCACGGGATTTCTTACAACAGAGTCAGCATGAGGATCGGTATCGTGGGAGGCCGGCTCCTCAGTACCATTCACAGCCTCATCCTCAGTACCATCCTCAACCTCTTCATTACCATAATATGATTGGACATCATCTGTCGGAGGTCATCCTCAGTGTTGACATCCACAGCAGACCAGTGAAGACCTCCATCAGTCCATTCCGGTTTCCGATAAACGATACGAATTATCTCATGCTCGTGCGTTCTGCGGTTGAACCATCCGCAGATAGTTTCTCGCTAAGAGCAAACAAATGATATGCAGTGGTTTAACCTACACGATACAACATCTCTCCCATCGAAACTTATACCTATCTTAGGGTTTAGGGTTTAGGGTTTGTTTGAGTCAAAAACAAAAACCCATCTTCAAGTTTTCACACACACACACAGTGTTATTTGTCGGGTCAAGAACCACTCTCTCTTTCTCTCTCCATGTCTCCGTAATTTCTTCTCCATCTATCTAGTTTCTCAGTTCTCACCATCAGTCCCTTTCCGGATTTTACTTTTCTCTACATCAGAAGCAAACAGAACATCATTTTAACCCACTGAAATACTCTCTGTTCCCACTCTTTCAAGATAAGAAGAGAACCAGTACTAATATTCATTACTACTTCAACAACACACACAACAAGAATGAGTGAAATTAAATAATTAATAATTTGAGAGAGAATGGGAAAAAAAAGTTGGCATCTGAAACATGAGACCAATAAAAGCTAGTCAGCCAGGTAGACTGAGATAATAATAGAGTGGTGGGAAGATCAAGGTGTTCATAAAGGTAAGGAATTTTGGCAATGTCACAAGATTCTGAGGAGATAAAAACCTCTGAACAGTGGAAATGGTCTGAAATGCAAGGACTTGAGTTAATGTCTTCTTCTTCTCCATCTCCTTCTCCTACTTCCTCCATTTCTGACCCACATAACCCATCAACACAAAGATTTCCAAGGGAAATGGAAGAAGCTTCAGTAACCACCAACAACAAAGATTCTGGTTTTTCTAATGGGAATGAAAATGCTACTACTAGTAGTTCTAAGGAGAAGCATGTGAATGTTCCTTCTGTTGGGTTTGGTGAGCTCTTTAGATTTGCTGATGGGTTGGATTACATTCTCATGACAATTGGAACTCTTGGAGCAATTGTACATGGTTGTTCCTTGCCACTCTTTCTTCGCTTCTTTGCTGATCTTGTCAATTCTTTTGGTTCCAATGCTAATAACTTAGACAAGATGACCCAGGAAGTTGTGAAGGTGACAAACTGATAATACAATTCAAAGTTTGAATCTTTTTTGTGATTGTGTTATGTATTGAACTTAAATTAGAAAGCTTTTTTGTTGTAGTATGCATTTTACTTCCTTGTGGTTGGTGCTGCTATTTGGGCATCTTCATGGGCAGGTGAGTGGTGCCTTTGGATTTTGATTTTGTTTTTGTTTTTAGCATTTTTGAGAATTTGTGAGTGTAAAGAGTTTTTTTTTTGTTGCAGAAATTTCTTGTTGGATGTGGACAGGAGAGAGACAATCAACAAGGATGAGAATTAAGTATCTTGAAGCAGCTTTGGACCAAGACATACAATTCTTTGACACAGAAGTTCGAACATCCGATGTTGTTTTTGCCATTAACACTGATGCTGTCATGGTACAAGATGCTATAAGTGAGAAGGTAAACCATAAAAACACATTAACTTCTTTTATGTCATTGCATGATATTAGAGTCATTAGACTACTATTAGACTACTCTAGTCTATAGTGTTTGATATGGTCAATAATTTTGGTTTCTTTTTATGCAGTTGGGTAATTTTATTCACTACATGGCCACATTTGTTTCTGGATTTGCTGTTGGTTTCACTGCCGTTTGGCAATTAGCACTTGTTACATTGGCTGTAGTTCCCATAGTAGCTGTAATTGGAGGCATTCATACTACCACTTTGGCCAAGCTATCTGGTAAAAGCCAAGAAGCTCTTTCTCAAGCTGGCAACATTGTGGAACAGGTAAGAGACTTAGTGATCATTTTTTTCTCTGTTTTTTTTTGCATCTTGGTGTTGTTAATTTTGAGCCAAAATTTGTAGACTGTTGTTCAAATTAGAGTGGTGTTGGCATTTGTTGGGGAGACAAAAGCTCTACAGGGCTATTCCTCTGCCTTGAGGACTGCCCAGAAGATTGGCTATAGGAATGGATTTGCAAAGGGAGTTGGATTAGGTGCCACTTACTTTGTTGTTTTCTGCTGCTATGCTCTTTTGCTATGGTATGGTGGTTATCTTGTTAGGCACCACGATGCCAATGGAGGACTTGCTATTTCCACCACGTTTGCTGTCATGATTGGTGGATTGTAAGTACTTTCTATCCTTCATTTTTTTATGTTTTAGCATTATGAAACACTTACACAGACACGAACACCGGATACGACAAGGACACACGGACACTGGTTTTCATTTGAAAAAGACAAATTTGGTTTTCAAATATCAATCAAATTAGTACTTGTTAGGGCCTTTTTAATCCTCTTTGTTGGGGACTAATTTGACTGACATTTTAGGTGTTTTGGACTAAAATGGAACATTTTGGACCAAATAGGCCTCTCAGTTTGGGTCTTGGTTAATATCAGTTATTAACACTTTAATCCCTTTTGACCAAAAAAAAAAAAACACTTTAATCCTTGACAGGGCTTTAGGCCAGTCTGTACCAAGCATGGCTGCGTTTACTAAGGCACGAGTTGCTGCTGCAAAGATTTTCCGTGTGATTGATCACAAACCAAGTATACACAAACCATGTAATAACTTGCCAATATATGAAAAGTTCTATATAGTACCCCCGTTGTAGTGGAAGCTGAGGTTAATATACAGCTGCTTTTAGTCCGACCGTTTGATTAACGACATAAACTGCCTGCACATCATTTTGCCAAATCAAAAATAATACTGCACAAGTTAGAAAGACACAACTTTTATGATATATAAATATATAAGTTTAGTGATGTATAAGTTCAGTGAAAATTAAAACCATACAAATTAGAATCATTAGAATCATCTAAAAGATATGATGTATAAGTTTAGTGAAAATTAAAACCATATAAATTAGCTTTTTGGCAGACCACTTTCTTCTCTAAACGAACCAGTCTAAGATGGAATACATTAGAACATAACAATTCAACTTTTGGGTATTGAAACCAAAATTTATCAAAAATATATATCTAAAAGGGTCCCCTTTCAATTGGAATAAATACATGTATTTTACAACAATAGAATTTATTCATTTCAATTTTTCCGAGCATGTGAAATCTCTATTGGTCAAGATTCAACGTGTAGTACGATCTATACATTGTACCAGAAGTGAAGTCTCTACTTCAATCATGGTTCCTCTAACAGCAGATATGGAAACATTGATGAGGAAGAAATATACTGGATCACTGAGAGGTCGCACCATATACTCAGTTGGGGCAACAAATACTACAGTACCCTGTGTGATCAGCTCGGGTCGTTGATTCAAATCAACTCTTCTGATGAAAAAGTTGCATGTAATTGTGCATAATACTCACTAGGAACTGCACAAACAAATCAATATATTAACATCTCACGAAAGATATTATTCAGCAAGTTTGGATGAACAACATAAATTGCCTGCACAAGTTGTATGATATATATATATATATATATATATATATATATATATATATATATATATATATATATATAGCGTCATATTGGATTAGAGTACAATTGTTGTTCTGTACTCAACCAGTTAGTTCACATATTGAAGATGAAAAATAAACCTGATTTATTTTAAGTTCCATTTCTACTACAATATGACTATCAACCAGATTAATAATAATTTATATCTAAATTTCTCACTAAAACTAAGTATTGAGCCTCTTACATCAATCCAAGTACGGTTAGAAATCGGCACTATTATAGTGGGTTTCCATGGCAAGAATAACTTCAAGAACTCCAGTAAGTATGATGCAATTCATCACCCAAATTCAGAACAGGTGGCCTATGGATGACTTTTGAAGAATTTGGAGAGTTTTGTCCAAGTCCTTTCCCAAGTTGATACTCTGGATATCTTCGAAGGGACATTTCTGCACGAATGGATAATAAATTCATTACATATAGATGAATGACAGAAGAAGCAAAGAAATGAAAGTTGAGATGTGGAGAGATAAAACCTATTACTCTCCAAATTGACTAGCTTAAGTAGTAAGAACTTGAAGAAAAAATCGTCAAAGGACCCTAATCTGGTTTCCCCCTAAATTACATAATCAGCAGGAGATTTTGGCGATTCAAACTGCATGGGCAACATAATAATTAGAGCAACATACTCAGTCAAGACTATTTCAGCAAGATACCAGATAGAATCATAAAAAAATAATTACAGCAAGATAACTACAGAATTAGGACTATTTCAAAAAGATAACTACAAAATAGGTAAAAATTATGACTATTTCAGCAAGATAAATTAAGAAATCTCAAATTCTATTTAAGGAATCTTCCTCTATAGCAGTTCCCAAGTATCTCTATAATATATAATAACAAAGAGGATTGAAAACGACTATATAAGATACCAAGCAATCAAAATCACTGACTCAATAACATAATAAAACTACACTCACAACAATATTGGGATGTCTAAGATTCTTGAGAAGCTTCACTTTTTCTCAATCATAGGCATATTAGCCCGATTCAATGTGGTAGAACAAAAATGTCCAGATCGAAGCTCAAAATTAACACTATAAAACTACCACTGCCAGTTCACCTAAAACGCCAATTGCATTATCATTTGTCGGAACTTTCACATAATTACAAATAAAACGCCAAATTTAACTGTGTATTCTCCTTGAAAGCAGTACCAGGCTCGATCAAAACCTAAAGAAAGGCAGCACATAAAAGAAGCAAAAAGGAACAGTGGAAACAAGACTTGATTTGAGATCCGATTCTTATCACATTAGTAGCTGAAAATGGATTTGAGAATCAACTCACGAACAAATTGAAAAAGAGCTTAAATCGAAACACCGTAACAGAAGCCTACGTACCATTCAGATCGTTACCTGAGTTATACCGATAAAGAAAGCAGCGATCCGTTTAACGCTGTCGGTGAGATGCTGCTCGCCACCGAGAAGCTATATAGGGAACGGCGCTGAGTTGATTTCTGAAAGTGAAATTCTGCTCAGATACACGAACAATTTGGTTTTGGAAAGTGAAAGGTCGTTGATGTTGCCTAAAGTGAACTTGGGATTAAGTCATTTGAAAATTACGTTAATATCAGTAAGGTTTTAGAAAAAACCTAAAACACCCCTCTTTAGTTTGTTTGTTGACATGTTGTATATAATAAATAAAATATATTATTTCAGTTTTTAGTCAATTATATGCATTTACTCAATTATATTACTAAATTAAATATAAAACTAATTCACAAAATTTCCAAAATCAATTATATATAAAATTAAATAATTTTATGCCTAATTGGATTAAAAATTAACTAAGTTTATGTTAACAATATAAAGTTAAGTTGTTAAAAAGATTTATTTGTTGTCAAAAAGATTTATTCATTGTTAAAAAGATTTATAAGTTGTTAAAAAGATTTATTCTAAAAAACACCCTATATACATAGGGTGTTTTGGTTTAACCCATGCAATTTTTTTTTTAGTAAAAAACCCTTGCAAATTACACTCTTTTGATATAAAATCTTCTATTAGATCTCCCTTACAAAGATTGCCTATGTGAAAGTAAAGTAGATGAAGAAGAAGATAAGAAATTAGGAATATAGGGATTTGGGTGACCAATTTATTAGGTGGCAATTAGGTCATTAAATAAGTATAAGTAATTATAAAATAAAAATAAATTCCAGCTCACACTTACGTTTGCCACATAGGCAATCTCTGTAGCAGAGATCTAACAGAGGGCTTATATCAAAAGAGGGTAATTTGCAAGGACTTTTTACTAAAAAAAATTTGTAGGGGCTTAAACCAAAACATCATATATTTGCAGGGGCCTAAAACATATTTAAGCCTTTAAATTACAAACAGTCGACGACCCGTGCGTCGCACGGGTGAGAAACCCTATCTACAGTAAATGATTTTTGTCTAATTGGATTAAAAACAATAACAAATTTTATGTTAACAATATAAAGTTAAACAATTTGGCCAAAAAATATATAAAGTAAAACAATCGTATGACTAACCAGATATATTCGGGATTAAAATTCGATTTACTGCTCTTTATAAAATATTTTATAAATATATGTTTACGATATTTTTACATCAAATTATTATAGATATAGAATATATCTGCTTACGTTTAGATCCTGTTCCGATTACTCAACATTTCACACCAGACACTTCAATATAAGAATTCGATTTTTTAATTTCGTAAAAACAAATTAGTAACTTTTAAATTACAATACTTGACGACCCGTGCAACGCGAGAGGTGAATTATACACATATGATAAATTTAAATAAATAAAAAAATGTATTGTTATCAAACATCACCAATTTTAATGTAGTTTTCCTTACTTATTTTGTTTATCAATTATAATACTTTCTCTATAAAATTGTTTAAATTTAATATCTTTTCACGAAAATTGTTCCACGTGCTGGCACGGGTTCCATACTAGTTTGGTTTTCAAATATCAATCAAATTAGTACTTGTTAGGGCCTTTTTAATTCTCTTTGTTGGGGACTAATTTGACTGACATTTTAGGTGTTTTGGACTAAAATGGAACATTTTGGACCAAATAGGCCTCTCAGTTTGGGTCTTGGTTAATATCAGTTATTAACACTTTAATCCTTGACAGGGCTTTAGGCCAGTCTGTACCAAGCATGGCTGCGTTTACTAAGGCACGAGTTGCTGCTGCAAAGATTTTCCGTGTGATTGATCACAAACCAAGTATACACAAAAAGAGCGATTCAGGTTTGGAGTTAGAGACTGTAACAGGACTAGTGGAGCTGAAAAATGTGAACTTTTCATACCCATCAAGGCCTGAGGGTCTGATCCTTAACAATTTCTCCTTGAATGTACCTGCTGGCAAGACCATTGCTTTGGTCGGTAGTAGCGGCTCCGGCAAGAGTACAGTTGTGTCCCTCATTGAGAGATTTTATGATCCTTCTTCTGGTATACATTGAACTCATTCATGAGATGTCTTTGAAAAATTATGTGTTGTATAATATAGTTTTACTTGTTCTTTATTGAAGAGTTTGTGATGAGAAAAAAACCATTTGCTTTGTGTAATCACAGGGCAAGTTTTGCTAGATGGGTATGAAGTTAAGGCATTGAAGCTTCAATGGTTGAGACAACAAATAGGACTTGTGAGCCAAGAGCCGGCTTTATTTGCCACTACAATTAGAGAAAATATACTCTTGGGTAGGCCTGATGCAGAACAGGTTGAGATTGAAGAAGCTGCTAGAGTAGCTAATGCTCATTCTTTCATCATTAAACTTCCAGAAGGTTATGAAACTCAGGTCAGTCAACTTTTTAGATAATGTTTACTTTATTTTGTTGAGAATGGTTTCTGTAAATGAATATTTTTGAATTGTGATGGTTGTAAGTTGTAACCATCAACCACCATGTAACGTAAAATCAGTCACATCATTTCAATTTTGAAGATCTAAATAGAAAGCATGACTTGCTTCCATAATCGCTACAGCCAATTTTTGTATTTTAAAATATTAAACTAGAAATATATATATATATATATATATATATATATATATATATATATAATACTGTTATGTAATTATTATTACAGTAGGTAACTAACGTAACTTAGAAAGAGGATGTTGTCTTTTGACTTTATGGCAGTTGCACAAGGTACAAAAGCTTTATTATCAATGTAAAACGTGAAATTTAAGTATACGGATCTCGTCCAGATTTCTTGTTTTGTTGGACAATTTTAAGAGTGTGTGGTTTTAGCCTTGGTCAACAAGCAAAACCCGTTATTTTTTTAATCAAGGTTTTTTAAAAGTCAAAACAAGAAGTGACTGGTCATACATTGCATATGAAAGGGGCCCAGAGGCAGAGGGTAACATGCTTCAGTGAACAATGCATGTGCAGAGTGCAGGAAAAGAGAAAATTTGATTTTTTTTTCCTACTATAAAATAAAGACAAACTATCAAGTTGTATGTATCAAAAAAGTTGTAGATGCCCGGAGCATAACAACAAAATTAACCATGGCATTTAATAAAACCCATTATGCAAACATAAATATTTATCCAACACACTAATAGATGTTGATTTGTTTATGATGATCAAAAACTGTTAATTGATTTTAAAGAAAATCTTAGTACTAGATTGACATCTTCATAGTTATTATAAGACTCATAAAAAAATGACAACTGTTGAACAACTGTTTGATAAAAAATGCAAAATATTTGAAATGGCAGGTAGGAGAAAGAGGGCTGCAACTTTCAGGGGGGCAAAAGCAGAGAATAGCAATTGCAAGGGCAATGCTGAAAAATCCAGCTATTCTTCTCCTAGATGAGGCGACAAGTGCATTGGACTCTGAGTCAGAAAAGCTGGTTCAAGAAGCTCTTGATAGGTTCATGATTGGTAGAACAACTCTCGTAATTGCACATCGCCTCTCCACTATTCGCAAAGCTGACCTTGTAGCTGTACTTCAGCAAGGAAGTGTTTCTGAAATTGGAACTCATGATGAGCTCTTTGCTAAAGGTGAGAATGGAGTCTATGCCAAGCTTATCCGGATGCAGGAGATGGCTCATGAAACTTCTATGAATAATGCCAGAAAGAGTAGTGCGAGGTAGCTTTCACAAATGTTGAACATTGGCATTATCTGAGATAATGTTTTTGTATATATTTTAATTTTTAACAACTGTTGGTATTTTAAGCTAATAATATATCTCCTATGAATTTTTTATTTTACTTGCAGGCCTTCAAGTGCCAGAAACTCTGTAAGCTCGCCCATAATTACTCGAAATTCTTCTTATGGTCGGTCACCATATTCAAGGAGGCTGTCTGACTTCTCTACATCAGATTTTAGTCTCTCCCTTGATGCATCACATCAAAATTACAGGCTTGAAAAGCTTGCCTTCAAGGAGCAAGCTAGTTCCTTTGGGCGACTTGCAAAAATGAACTCTCCTGAATGGCTCTATGCTTTGATGGGTTCTATAGGCTCTATTGTTTGTGGATCGCTTAGTGCTTTCTTTGCTTATGTTCTCAGTGCCGTCCTTAGTGTCTATTACGATCCAAACCACAGACACATGATCCGAGAAATTGAAAAATACTGCTACTTGTTGATTGGGCTTTCGTCAGCTGCACTTCTGTTCAATACGTTGCAGCACTTCTTCTGGGATATTGTTGGTGAAAATCTTACTAAACGAGTGAGGGAGAAAATGTTCACTGCAGTGCTTAAAAATGAAATGGCATGGTTTGATCAAGAGGAAAATGAGAGTGCTAGAATTGCTGCAAGACTAGCTCTTGATGCGAACAATGTCAGATCAGCTATTGGAGATCGGATTTCTGTAATTGTGCAGAACACTGCACTCATGCTTGTTGCCTGTACTGCAGGATTTGTATTGCAGTGGCGCCTTGCCCTTGTCCTCGTAGCCGTCTTCCCGGTTGTTGTTGCAGCCACTGTTTTGCAGGTTTGCTTTTTAAATTTTCTTTCAGGCAAGTGATTCAGTTTTGTCTTCCATTTGTGTTAACTATTTATTCTTTTGCATTAAATTTTGAACAGAAAATGTTTATGACTGGCTTCTCTGGTGACCTGGAAGCTGCTCATGCAAAGGCCACACAACTAGCTGGGGAGGCTATAGCTAATGTAAGGACTGTTGCTGCCTTTAACTCCGAAAAGAAAATTGTTGGCCTTTTCGCCTCCAACCTTGAAACTCCTCTGAAGCGCTGCTTTTGGAAGGGACAAATTTCTGGAAGTGGATATGGTATAGCTCAGTTTGCACTCTATGCTTCCTATGCGCTTGGTCTTTGGTATGCCTCTTGGCTTGTGAAACACGGCATCTCTGATTTCTCCAAGACCATACGAGTTTTTATGGTCCTTATGGTCTCTGCTAATGGTGCTGCTGAAACTTTAACCTTGGCTCCTGACTTCATCAAGGGAGGTAGAGCCATGAAGTCAGTTTTTGATCTCCTTGATCGTAGAACTGAAATTGAGCCAGATGATCAAGACACTGCCTCTGTCCTTGATCGTCTTCGCGGTGAAGTTGAACTCAAGCATGTTGACTTCTCTTATCCCACTAGACCGGATATGCCAGTTTTCTGCGACCTTAATCTTCGTGCAAGGGCAGGTAAAACTCTTGCTCTTGTAGGCCCTAGTGGCTGTGGTAAGAGCTCAGTTATTGCACTCATACAAAGGTTCTATGATCCAACATCGGGCCGGGTCATGATTGATGGAAAAGACATAAGGAAATACAATCTCAAGTCCCTTAGAAGACACATTGCTGTGGTGCCTCAAGAGCCATGCCTGTTTGCTACTACTATTTATGAAAACATTGCTTATGGACATGACTCAGCTACCGAAGCTGAGATTATTGAGGCTGCTGCTCTTGCCAATGCTCACAAGTTCATATCTTCTCTTCCAGATGGATACAAGACATTTGTGGGTGAGAGGGGAGTTCAACTATCTGGAGGACAGAAACAAAGAATACCAATCCATATCTATCAGATGTTTATTCGATATAATTGGTTCCATTCCATAACCAAAGTAGCATAACCGGTTATATCCATAACCTCTAACAAGTATTTAAAAAAAAAATTCCCAACTTTTAAGTCAAAAAAATATAATTTTTCCATAATTACAAAATTAAATCAAAGGGTTAATGTCTCAGGAAGATAGCTCAATTTGCGAGCTAAAGGATATAAAGGAATTGCAATTTGCATGAAGGAGGTCACGGTTCAAACCCCGAAACGTATGAAGCCCAGATACGAGATACGATACGACACGATACCTGGATACGGGAAAATTTTGAAAAATCAAGATACGATACGGAAGGGATACTTCAATAAAAAATTAAATCAAAATTTAAAAATATAAACATAAAAAAAATACTTCACTTAATTAATTGACAATTGCTCAAATATTCAATAGATATCACTTTTACGAAAAAGATACTTCTGATCAAAATAAGTAAGCATAGTTCAATGTAATTTCCCCACCCATTTTAAAATATATCCGTCCTCCTACGAACATGTCACAAAAGATATACAGTCTATTACCCAAGTTTTTTTTTTTTGTCAAAAGAGAAATATAATAAATAAAAAGAAAGAGATATAGATACTGGGGGGACATAAAACCTGACCCAGACACAACCCAAACGGGAATACAACAAGATAAAATAGACCCAGAGCATCGGTCCTAATCTATTCTAACAAAACGATAAGAACAATTAGGATGGAAATCAGGCGAATGGATTGACCGCCAACACGGTAACCAAATCCAAGTGCCAACAGCCCCCTGAACTAAGCAGCAAGCAAAGCTCTATCGAGCATGAGGTACCAGTGTGTAGGGCAGACAAGACTCCTTGAAACCTGCAGATCTCAACAAATCTGGAACATCAGAGAATCAAAGAAGAGAAACCACCAAAACACCACCGATTTCAATCAGACGGAGTAACTCAGATCGAGGGATGAGTCCAATATGATAGTAACCAGACCCTTTCGGATTAACGGACCGACCCTTTCGGGTTAACCGAACCAGACCCTTTCGGATTTTCAAAAAAATACTCAGATCGAGGGATGAGTCCAATATGATAGTATATATGGTGGTATGTGTTGTTGATTGTTATAATTATTCATGGTTGAGTTATTTGAATTTAATTAATAATTACGATTTTGATAAGAAGTTAATAAATTCTTTGAAAAAATGGTGCAATGTTACAAAGTTAGTCGTATTTTCGAATAGAAAAAATAATGGGTTTTAATGAATAAAAATATTAAAGTGGTATATTAAGAAGAACGTCCATATTTGTACCCAAAAAAGAAAGTCCATACATATATTTTCTTTTACTCGCACAGGATGATCTTTTTTTTTAATAGGATGAAAATAATTTAATTAAATACAAAATTAATTAAATAATGAGTTTCAAGATAATCTGTTTTTTATTTTATATATCGGAGACTTTTAGTAATTTTTCACGATTACAATGTTTTAGTAATATTGACAACAATTATTCAAAATAAATGTAGATTTCAATTACATTATGTAGATTTTGAGTTTACATTTAATTTAGAAGTGATCTATTAAGTTTGGTGACTTATTAAAAAGTTTTCCATAAAGTTTTCTAGAGTTATATAATTATGAAAAAATTTCGGAGTTTTAATATCAAATATTGAACCTGCAAAAATTCTACCATGAAAAATATTTACGACATACGAATTATCAAAACATTTGAATACAAATGATAAATACCCAACCATGTCCCACACCCCTTGTCAAAAAACTCATTTGCGATATCTATATACAATCAGGCCAGCAGGACAAAATTTATATATCATCAAGTAAAATTTAGACTACCGCACCCGCATCTAATAACAGAGGTTTAATCAAAAGCAAGTGTTTAGATTAATAGCTACAATATTGAAGAATGCACCACACAAAGGCCTTGGTTGAGATCCATGTAATCACTCTCTTGAAACAGTTGGAATTTCGTGTGTATGACTAATCACTCTATCGCACCATATGTTCTGTCTTCCTGTCATGTTAGTATGAACATGGCTACTATGCACACAAAAGAAAACAAAACATACTACGAATATTATCTTATTATCTAATTATATAAAATATGACCCTTAACAAATAAGCTTAATTGTCAACAATTTCAAATAGCCAGTCCCATGGGGGATTTATAATGACATGTTAATTCTTATAATAATGAAAGAAATAGAATGCTTGAGTCCCACTATCTTTAAATAGTCAGACCAAATATGGTAAAAAGAGCACCCTTTAAATGGTAGCAACTAAAGAATATCTTAGCTATATGCTCAAATTCTTTTGTATATATCGTTGATTAATTAATTGTAATTACTCTAGTTAGTTCTATTTAACTATGGTTGAGTTATATCAATTGTAATTAGTTAGTTTTTGGTTAGAGTGTAACTGCTTCTGTTAGCATTCAGTTACCAAGTTAGTTTAATATAGTTTTCAGTTTAGTAAAGGTTTAGATAGCTAGATAAATACTCTGGGTTCACAGATTGTATCTCAATTTTGCAATAATGAATTTCATTAATTTCATTTTCTCTCTGAGTTGTTACTGTTGATAGAATAGGTTTTATGTAACCGCGTGCAATTGACATTCTTTGTTTCTAAAACTAAACAAAAGAAAAGAGTACCCATTTATCAAAAAAGAGAATCTATTATTTCCAAGCGGCAACTATTAGTCGGCCTTAGTATTTTAATGATCAATTTAATCTATCTTAGTATAATTCATCTATAAAATATATTGTTCATTTAGAATAGAAAAGAAATGAATACATACACATGTTGTGGCTGTTGCGAGGTTTGCCTAGAAATCTCCCATGGAAGAAAAAATGTAATTAACAGTTAGAATTTTTTTTTTTTTTTAGTTTAAAGAGCCTCGGTAAAACCTTCTGATGCAAACCCTCCTTAGGGATAAATCATCAGAAGGAAAAAGAGCGCTCTATCATCAATTAAAAAAAATAAAAAGTAGTACAAGCAGGACCAATGGGGGACTAGGCCAATACCCTAGTCAGGAAACGATACAATCCAAACAAACAACACTACAACAAGGAAGAAAAAAAAAAGCCTGGAAAAAGCCAAAGGATAAATCATCTAAATCTGTAAAAAGGAAGACCTTGCCTGTTTCGACAAAAATCATCTAAGATAAAGTTTGGAGGCAAAGTCCACCAAGTATAAGTTCTACTAATAAGCCCAAAAGCAGCTAATTTGTCAGCGCAACCATTTCATTCTCTAAAAATATGAGAGACAATAAAGTTCATATTCGAACAAAGCCTTAAGGTATTGCCCCATCGATTTCTCAATTTCCAGGGGACAATGACAGGATTCTTAAAAGCAGCAACCACAGAAGAGGAATCACATTCTAGCCAGATTTTGCGCCAACCCTTATCATAAGCAATTTCAATAGCCATGATGGCTGCCAAAAGCTCAGAGTCAAGGGCAGAGCCATTACCCAGAAAAGACGCAAAACAACCAACAATAGAGGCCCTGTAGTCGCGAAAAATACCACCACAGGAAGAAGGCCCGGGAGAGCCTTTAGAGGCACCATCAGTGTTACATTTGAACCAACCACAGAGAGGGGCTTTCCAATCAACTTGAATAATTTGTTGAGCTCTCCAAGAGTTTCCTGTGAGACGAAAAGATTTTAAAATAGAGAGCTCAGCCACAGTGTTGTACATTTTACCTTGCGATGAGGAACCGGAGAGATTAGTGGCGGTCTTGATCTGGTGAAGAAGAGATTCAAGAGGAATTACTTTATTGTCAAAGCGCACTTTATTTCTACTCAACCAAATGGTGGATAGAACATGGATTACAGCGGCAGCTAAGACATCTGAAACTTGATCGCTCCAAGAACCATTAAGGACAGAAAGAAGAGATAAAATACTAGAAGTATCAATAAAGCAATTTGTAAAAGATTGGATCCAGTGCCAAATTTTTTGGGCAAAAGGACAACTAAGAAACAAATGACTAGTAGATTCCTCACTCTTACCACAGTGGCAGCAAACTGAGACAATCGTGCAACCACGCTTTTTAAGGTTCTCATCTGTAGGTATGCGATCATGGGCCGCTCTCCAGAAAAGGAACGACTTTGAGGGAGGAATAGACAACCGCCAAACCTCCTTAGCCCAATTGGCAACCACAGACCTAGGAATAAGAAACTCATAAGCGTCTTTAGAAGATAACAAACCTGAAGAAGAATGGTCCCAAGCTAAAGTATCATCTACTTCAAAGCGAGGGATAGGGAGACTAATAATTTCTTGATAAATGGAAGGACACCAAATTTGAAGCTCCGTAGGAAGATGCCAGATGGAATCGACGATATAATCACTTACCTTCGAGGTCAACAACTTCTGAACCTGCAAAGGTAAACTTAAAACCAAAGAAATCGGCTTAGAAAGCCATTTGTCAGTCCAAAAATAAATCTGGGAACCATTACCGATATTCCAAGTAGAGTTAGATAGAATTGTGGGAATATTAGCCCGAAGGGCAAGCCACAGAGAAGATCTCACATGATAAGAGATTGGAATGTTCCTCTTATAAAACCTGGCTCTAATGAAGTTAGCCCATTCCCCTCTAGAGGAGAGCATGTCAAAAGTAAGCTTAGTCATGGCAGATTCATTAATAGCCCGAAGCGAGCGCACCCCAAGACCCCCTTCCTGAGTGGGAGAACAAACTTTGGACCAGGCCACTGTTGTTAGCTTTTTCAAATCCGCATTTCCTGACCAAATGAAGTTTTTTATCCAAGTATCCAAAATATTCAAAAGCGAAATTGGCCAAGCATAAATGTTGAAGCTATAAGTGAGCATGCCTTGGATAACAGATTTGACAAGTTGGACTCTCCCCATAATAGAGAGAAGAGACCCTTTCCAAGCGGACAACTTAGAGATTTAATTCTGTCAGCAATAGGCCTAAGGTAGAGGGCTTTAGGACGCCCTTTAAAGATAGGCACACCGAGATAATTAAAGGGCAGAGTCCCATGAGAGAACCCGATAAAAGACTTCAGCGAAGCACACCTACCCGCAGTGACAGCCCCAGAGTAAAATCTACACTTCTCGAGGCCAAGAACCTGACCTGAGGCTTCACCATAGTGGGTAATAAGAGACATCAAACTAGAAAGACTCTTTTTGTGACCGCTACAAAAAACCAAAATGTCATCTGCATAAAGGACATGAGTAGGAGTTTGAAACCCTCTCGGACTAGCCATAGGACGGAGAGCTCCCGAATTGCTCAAGTGGGTGATACCCCTGCTAAGAACATCCTCTGCAATGCAAAAGAGAAGGGGGGAGAGAGGGTCACCTTGTCTCACACCCCTTTTACACGGAAAAAACCCCACAAGATGACCATTAACAGAGAAAGACAAATGAGCAGACTCCAAAATCACTTTTATCCAATCACAAAAAGTGGAGTTAAAACCAAAAGCAATCAAAACTTTAATTAAAAAATTCCAATCAAGGGTGTCAAAAGCCTTTCTAATGTCAAGTTTTAAGGCAACATTTCCACCATAAGCTTTAATGTCAAGCATATTAATGACGAGTATAATGCAAATACAATCCTTATAGGAATTATAAGAATCAAGCCAACAAATTTACATGTAAAAGAAATTAAAACACAACTCAGCTACTCAAACACTTTAATCCATATAGAGGATGCTACAGTATTTCTACCTAGACAAATGTAGACCAAAGTTTATTCATACTAGACCTCTACACTTTGTCTCATTGGATCGCCTAAATAAGTAAGATGGAATAAACAATGAAAAATTGTTTTAATTATGACAATTAAATGTTAAATAAAATGAATGATAATATGGTACTGTAATGGGTAACAACCTATAAAAGGAATAATATTATTGAAGTAGTTAAGTTACATTCCGAAAGACGTCATGGTAGACGACATTTGAATTCACAGATGGTGATATAGGTGAATCATGTGCGATCAAGACTTTCAAACCCTCTTTCGACGTTACTCTAGAGAAAGCAACATACAACCGCCCATGATAAAACACTGGATTGGGTAAGTAGACTCTACTTGCTTCAACGATCGACCTTGACTTTTGTTAATTGTCATTGCAAAAGAAACAATGATGGGAAATGGTCTCCTTTGAAATTTGAATGGGATTCGCGTGGCGGATGGTGTGAGACTTAATCGAGGATATAAACCTTTGTTCCAATATTATGCCCCGATATGACTTTTGCTTCAAGCACAAATTTACCAAGCCGAGTTATCATGAGTCGTGTGTGCCGTTGCATAATCAACATTCCTTAATAGCATAATTGCACTCCAACCTTAAGATGTAACTTGTGTTTAGGCAACCGAGTAAGATGATATTGTGTTCAAGTATTCAATGTAATGAACATCATCAATCCTATCGGTTTGCATGAGATCAAGCATGAGGAGAGTCCATACTTAGGTATGTTGTCGCTTCACCGGGAAGTTGAGCGGACATGTATTCATTAATGTAATCGACAATGTCATTGTTTGGTGCCGCATAATCAATATGCTCGGTAGTACAAATTGAAAAATTACACTATGCTTTTGAAAACTTCATGGTAAACAATGTCCCTATGAGAAGGCGCATATTTGTATGCAGTGTTAGTACCGCAATGATTCCACAGCACGATGAGTTGATAATGACGATACGATTAATGGTCCGGTACTCTTTGGTATAAGCGGTAGTATTTGTGAAAATTCCCCCAAGAACGAATACCTTCCCTCCAAATGTATGGTCGTTGTTTCCGTTAGGTTGGAATCTTAGGATATCAGGATGGTGCGATCTACCGCCTCAAAACAATGTTTGTGCATCATTAGTGCCTCATCCCATATGAAAAATTTGTCCCATACACTATGATGATTATAAATAAATAAATAAATAAATAAATAGTTAGACCTTATTAATATATAACCATAATGAAGGTTGTCTCGGTTGGTCTGAAGTTGACTCATAGTCCGCAAGAGCATAATAAATTAAACTCTCGTTGACAACATGCGGATTTTTTTGTGGTCGTCCCAATTCTAACCAATTACTTAATTGGGTCTCAATTACTCTCAATTAGATATAATTTATTTATTTTTCCAAATTTACTTAATAAACTTTCTAGTAACATAATTTACTTTAAATATAGTTTTAATAAAAAAATTAGATTTCTATTAACTAAAATACCAACATAACTTTATAGAAACTTCTTCTTTAAATAGAAAAAAAATGCTTTTCTAGAGTTTTCTTCTTTTAAAATTAAAAGTTCTTTTAAAATTATAAGACCAAATTTACGTTATAAAAACAATAATGCTAAACATAGCGAACGATTCTATTCGCTAAATTTCACGAAAGCCTATAATTTGGTCAGAAATAAATGATTTCACCCAACTTTATTTTGTAATCATTCCCAGTTATTGTATTTGGCCTTTACAATGGAGTTGCTGAAAAATTCCACCACAATAAGAGACAAAATTTTGGAGTTGGGATTGGCTTTGACTTTTCAAAGGAGGAGTGGACGGTTTGGATTTCAAGTTTAAGAAATAGTTTGTATAAGAAAGGTAAGATGCATGATGATAATGAGTAGGTGAATGGGTTGGATGGGTATTATTTGGTACCTTTTGGAAGAAGTTTGATGATGAAACCACGATAAAACAATTCATTCGTGAAGTTTAACGAAATAAAACCTTCGCAGTAAATAGCAGCACTCTTATAAAAAAGACCAAAATTAAAGCACTCTAGCCATTTCTCTCGAACCTCACTCACCCCCATTCATTTAATCTTTCATTTCTCTCTCCATTCTCTTTCTTAAACCGTTTATCTTTCTATTCTCTCTCTTAACCCATTTCTTTTTCCTCCATCATCATCGTCAACCCCTCATCTTCCTCTTACATGATCTTAACTTTTCTTCGTCTCCCTCACTACAACAACTACAACACCGACAACGGCGAGATTTACGGCGATGACGTCGGTGAGAAGCAAGGGTTAACCCGCAACAAAGAATAAACTAAACGATCTCTCTTTTTTTCCTCACATGCAAACAACGGCGGCGATGGTTTAAGCATGTGAATGAAGCGCAAAGAACAAATCTTCATCTCATTCTTCTCGATCTATATTTATTTTTGCTTTTATGTGACGACTTCAGTCGACCACCATTTGGCCGGTGATGGTAACGTAGACGGCTCCTTGTGGTGCTGCTGACGGCTACGACTCAATCGAGGATGAAAACGAAACGGAAGGGCTTGACAACGATGGTCAAGCGTGAAAGAAACGACGGCGGTGGTTGGAGACTAAAGCGGTGAGTTCCATTTTGCTATATGTCAATTTCAGATATTTCTACTCTATTTATATGATCCGAGTCCTATTTTGATTTTTCCTTTCTCTAATTGTGGTTTCCAACCCCTAATTTCACTAATTCTGATTCTAAACCTTTTTTAAAACCCTAATTTCGCTTTTTTAGACCTTATTCCTAAATTGATTTTTAAAAACCTAACCCCTAATTTTAATCCTACATTCAAATTGACTTTTGTAAAAAACCCTATTTTCTAATTTCATCCCTAATTTGAAATTGATTTTTGTAAAAACCCTAATTTCTAATTTCACCTCAGCCAAATTGATTCTTGTAAAAACCCTAATCCTAATTTCAAAACTGATTACTAATTTTCTAAACCCTAATTTCTTAAATTTGGCTCTACAGTTTATACCCATTATACCCATTATACCCTTAACACTGTCAATATAATCTAACCGTAAACAGTTTATACCCATTATACCCTTAACACTGTCAATATAATCTAACAGGAGGGGGTAACCGTAAACAGTTTATATTTGCAAGGGACATTTTAAAACTTTTTATTTTACAGGGGGTAAATGGATTATGGTGATATTTGTAGAGGGGTAAATGATATTTAAGCCTTAAATTAAATATTTTATGACAAAAATAATCATTTCATTTTTGTAAAATTGTAAAATTAGTAATATATATGTGGGTGCGGGCCCGAAGCGGGCTGGGTACCATAGTGCCCATACCCGAGTCCGCATCTAATGGGTATATGCGGGTGCGGGCTCGATGCGGGTAATTTTTGCGGGTGCCTTATGGGCTTGGGCTCAATTGCAATCCCTAGTCTAAAGACTCTAAACGACGTCGTTAAATGGTTTTTTCCTTCTGGGTAAAATAGCTAAACGATGATGGAATAGGGATATTGTTTCCTTCTCTCGTTTCCTTCTCTCTTCCCTGCGCTCTCCTCCTTTTGATCGTTTCCAACTCTAACCTTTCTTCTTCTCGACGGCTCCCTCTCTCGTTCTCCACCGTATCCATTCTTCTTCTCGACGGTAAGAATGAAGGTTATTAGCTTGTTAGCTTCTCCGTATCCCTCTCTTCCATCGCTTATTAGCTTGTTGTTGCGATTTGTGTGAGTAACTAATGATTGTAAATCTGTTATCTGTGATTGTTGCCATTGAGTGTGGTTTGTGAATCTGCGATTGTTACCACTGGTGCCATAATTTCCACTTCTTAACCTGTTTGATTTCATCTCTGTTTTGTCTAATCTCGTTTTCCCTTTTCATCTGATTTAGGGTTTTTATTTCATTGCATTCAATTAGGGTTTTCATTTTGGGATTTTTGTAGATGTACAATTTTAAAGTTTTAAATTGAAATGGTAATGATAATTTCGTGAATTTCTTGCTATCCCTGGCTTTAATTTCCTGAATTTCTTGCTATCCCTTGTTTGTTTAGTATCGTTTGGCTATTAAGTAATTATTATAATCCTCTCATTTTAGGTTCTTCCTATATAATAAAAGATCATAATCCTTTTCTTTGTCTAAATTTTTATTGTGTGTGTACTGATTGTGACAAAAGCTGACTTTATTAATTTGGTGCCTTTAGTAAGTTTCATTATCATCACCATGATGTTATTCATGAAAAAATGGAAACTTTCAAGGAGTTCCTTATTGAAAGCTCATATGGGTATTCTACTTTTAATGCTCACATCTTTATACTCACTCTTTATAGTTTATACTCATATGGTCCCAATTCTTCCCTATATAAATACTTAGTTTATTTTTCTGCTGCTGCAAATCTGTTCTTTGTGTTTTTATCTTGTTTGACGCAGAATATAAAAAAAATTTCCTTGTTAAAATATCTTTTGTTTTGCGTCTTAGGGTGACTGTGGCCATGGAAAAAAAGCAAAAGGTCGCACCTGAAGGTGAACCACCACTCAAGCAATTCAGTGTTTGCAAAACAAACCCATTTGGGCAGACCAATTCAGTGTTTGGTGCAGCACACACGCCTCCTCCATTTGGTCCTTCGTGTTCACCTGCGTTCGGTAGTTCAATGCCTGCATTTGGGTCATCTTCAACTCCAGCTTTTGGTAGTTCATCCACATCATTTGGAGGTAGGCGTGACTATCGAATCCTTTTGCAATTACTTCATTTGTTAGCTCTCTTACTCTCACCAGATTGTCTTTATTGAAGATTTTGAGGACTCTTTTGTTTTTATGGTGGATTTGCAAAACAACTGACACACTTTGCATAATCTTAATTTACTATTTACTATTATTTCATTTTATGATTTCATTTCACATGGTATCATGTGTCTGTGTGTGTCTGCCTGTATTTTTCTGGTCGTATTCTGACTTATGGAATGGAAGCAGTGGATAGGCATTCAACTACTCACGTAATATTCGTAAAATGTCAAACGTTGTGTAGGAGCTATGAAGGATCGGGGTTTTGTTCTATGTATGATAATGCAGAAGTACGACATCTCCTGTTTATGGATTTTTTCCTGCCGTCCCCCACCTCCACAACCCACCCTCCAAGTTACTTTTTTTAAAATGTCAGCAGTATGTTGATCTCATCGGAAGGACAGAACAAAACTAACTCCCGTGTAAAAAACACTTGAGAACAAGAACATTATAAAAGAGATCGATTTTTTTTCCAGCTTTATATGCTTTCTGTTCAATGCTACTTATCTCTTTAAAAGACTTGAAGATTACATAACTTAAGGACTAGTCTGTGACATCCTTGCATTATTTGTATCTAATGATGGTGCAACCATTTGCATTTTTTTACTTACTTTTCTTCCTTATAGTTTTATATTCCGGTTTTCTAATTCAATCTGAGAATCAACTCTATTCCTTCGTAGGATCATCAGGTTTTGGTCAGAAGAATCTGAAAGAAGTTGAAGCTACCCGGACCAACATTCAGAAGCTGTTGAAAGAAATTGGATCATCTGGTTTTGGTCAGAAGCCTCAGAAGTTGGATTATCGTGAATTTACCTATCCGACCAACATTAAGAAGCTGTTCAAAGAAGTTGCACATCTTGGCTCTAGCGACCCAACCATGAGGTACCAGCAGTTGGAAGCAGTTGGATTTTTTGACGCTTCCTTCCAGATTTGGAAGCAATCATTTCAAGCAACTCCATTTCAAAGGGCCACCCAACTTGGATTGGGAAGTGCCCCTGCTTTTGGTGCTATAAGCCTGACTTACTCAATATCTAGTCGCCAAATAATAACTGAAGAAGATAAAAGATTTGAGTAAGTAATCTTAATCATCAATGAAAATATTGAATACATATAACACTAACCATTCATTTTCTTCTAAATAGTTTTTTTTTGACAAATTTTCTTCTAAATAGTTTTTTTTTTTTGACAAATTTTCTTCTAAATAATTGAAATACTAAAATGAATTGTTTACTTTATATTATATATTTAAGAATCGGATCCTAAATTTTAATTCCACATATGTGTAATAATAATTTGTGAAAAGATAGTACACCCAAATAAATAAAAAGAATAAGAAATGTACAGTTTTTTTGAGAAAAAATATCGTACAATTATAACAAGACTTATAGTATAAAAATTAGCTCATCTAAATTTACAATTTTTAATCTGATAATCGATTTTGCAATATCCTATGGGCCCAATTAAAACGAGTTCAGGTGGATAACAGGTATGGGCTATTTTGAGATGGTCCATGTCTTTGTTTGGACCGTCGGCGTGGAGGGACTTTGAAAAAAAACCAAACAACTCCTTTACTCTTTTTCAGTTTTCACAACACAGTTCATCTTTTTGTCTATCTATCGCTCTTCTCCACTCCCATTTATTTACCATGACAAAGCAACTTGCTAATTGGTCTCCATATGACAACAATGGAGGGTACTCCCTCTCTCGCTCCACGATCAACTATTTTTCAATTTTATATTATTTCTAACTATCAATATTATTATTTGTAGATCTTGGTTTGCAATTGCTGGAGCAGATTACTGTGTCATCGCAGCGGATTTCACCGGCGACCACACCAATATCTCACAATTGTACGCTAATTCATACTATACCCTACACAATCAATTTATTTTTTTTCGTTTTTAACTTTTGCTGAAGCTCAATTGATTTTTAATTTTTGGGGTTTGTAACAGATCTGGAAAATGTGTGATGGCTTCTTGTGGTGTTCAAGCCAACGTGAAAAATTTGCAAAAGATTTTGTGTGCTGAGAATTTGGTAAGTAAGTCGAAGACTCAGCATAAGTGCTATTTAGATTTCAAACTTTTTCAGGATGGCTATGCAACTGATAAACTATATTCTTTATTTAATTTTCTGTCTTCTGTCTTAAAATTCCTCTAGGTTGATTACTATATATTAGGTCTAAGGAAAAATTTTATGCTTAAGTTAGGAAGAGAACTTTGCTTGGTTACGGCTTGTTTTCAACTTCCGTGTTTGTAACATAATAGATAGATGTAGAATGACAGAACAATAAACCCATAGTACTTCTCTGGGGTAGATTATTAGGTTGACTTGGGTTATAGATACCCTAAGAAGAAACCAAAATCTCAATATTCTTAATTATGCAAAACAAGGGTTGAATATTTGCATTGATGGTCTTGTATTGATACTGTAACCAAAAGCCCTAGTATGGTAACCTTCAAGGTTAACAACAACAAATAATAACTAACACTGTGTTTATTTTTTGAAACATTTTGAAGTTTTATTTTCTAAAATCTGCATTAACAATTGGGGGTTAGTTGTCGGACTTTCCTCAGTCTGTTTTTTGTCATTTAAGAAATTACCTTGCAATGTAATGTCTCTCTCCAGTTAGTTCAATGTGCATCTTAAGATGCATGATAAAATGTTTTTATTTGAATGACATGCTGGATTGATTTGATGATACCATTTGCATCAATTAAGGTAACCCTTGCTGGTTAGTTAATTGGGTTAGCAAGTTAGAATTTTAGGAGTTAGTTAGGCCCAATAAGGCATTTTTCTTGGAAGTTGTGATTAGAAAGAAGTCATTTGAGTAATTGGGGCCTTAAGGCATTTGGGTGGTGCAGACCCTTGAAGCTCTGCAACATTTTTCTGTACTAAGGGGATTTTCCTGATGTTCTAGCACTAATACCAATTGGTTCTATCAGCATATAATCTGATCAACCATGCTTTTAGATGTGTTAGTTATAAATCTGGGGAAACTGTGGCATTGTTATGTACCTTGTGTGGCTCTCTTATTTGAAGGTGACCATGAAAAAAAAAAAATTGAAGCCTCTGGTAGAACTGACATCATATCGTCTTATGGCTCCTGAATGCAGAAATATGAATGTCAACACAAGAAGCAATTGAGCTGTGTTAAAATGGAAAGGTTGTTTCGTCATCATCATCTGCTATCTGATCCTATACCTCGTTCTTTATGTGGTTTCATTCTTTTGGGCGGCCTTGACAGCAAAGGTGCACAACTTTTAGCTTTCAATTCTTATTTTATATCCCATTAAATATTTTGCTCACTGCTACTTCAACCTGAAATAGGAAAGGGATGTTTCTTTCGACCTCTTCGTCCTGGTTGTGTTTACTTTCCTGATTCTCGGATTAGGACCGACTGTGCCCCCATTTTTAAATTCAAATTACCTGCCGAGGTGAAGCTCTTACATGCTTGAAATATTCAGTTCTTCAAATTTCTTTTTACTAACATCTACATTAAAATACGATCTATTTCTAGGATGTTGTAGCTCGAATGTCTGAAAAATGTAAGCAGTTGCTCGCCAAAGAGGTGTTTAAATTCGCAACTAACACCGTAAGTTTGTTTACATAGTTAACTATCATTTGACATTAGGATAAGAATTGAACGTGCTGTGGATGTATGTTTTAACAGGGGATAAGCTTGAAATTGTTGTCCTAAATGCCAGTGGAATTCGCAGTGAATGTGTGGACCTTAAGACTGTAAGTTTGTTTACATAGTTAACTATCATTTGACATTAGGATAAAAATTGAACGTGATGTGGATGTATGTTTTAACAGGGGATAAGCTTGGAATTGTTGTCCCAAATGCCAGTGGACAGGTGCTCTCAAGAAAAAAAAAAGGAGCAGTTCGGTGTAACTGCTAGGCGCCACTGGGCGCATTTCTGAGGCGCGGTTACTGCTGATGCAAAAAAAAATATTGCTTTTACTGGTGATAGCCGCCTGTTCACATTGCTTTTACTTTGCCGTGAACTTATTATTGGGTTTGACCTCTTTAAGAGAAGCAACAAAAATATGTTGGATGGTTAATCTTCTAGTCTTTCTTTATGGTCGTCAAATATGTATACACCTAGGTTTCTATTCTCTAGTGAAGATACCATGGTTGCTATCATGGTTGTGACATTACAATATATTTAACCATGTTTCATTCACAGGTTCAAAGGCACGGAACCACGGCAATTGCAGTTAGAACGAGAAGTGATGTATTATTGGTTGCGCACACACTAAGCAAACCTATTATAAAAATTCTGTGAGTAAATAGTGAATTTCATATTTTTATTGTGTTTGAATGTTACTTTAGTTATAATTTTTTCTGAGATACGGATGATGCAATTAAGTTCATGAAATGCTCTGAAAAATTCACAGTTTTAATTGCTGGATATACTACTAAAGCTTATCCGTTTGTAAATTGACTTGAGTTTGAGGTAAGGTAAACAAAAATTATCATTATATTGAAATGTTTTTGTTACAAGTTGTTTATTTTCATGTCATTATTGTTGTAGTTTGCTATAAGGAAAAACACCATACGAAGAGACTTCCTCGAGTTGTTGACGCCACGCGAACTTAATGGGGATATAGCAAGAGGAATGTTTGATGAGGAGGATCGTGAAACTTTCCCTTTTTTTTCATTCTTTGGTGTTGATACCACCAGGGAAAGTTTCGACGATCCTCCTCATCAAACATTCCTCTTGCTATATCCCCCATTAAGTTCGCAGCGTCAACAACTCTGAGGAAGTCTCTTCGTATGGTGTTTTTCCTTATAGCAAACTACAACAATAATGACATGAAAATAAACAACTTGTAACAAAAAACATTTCAATATAATGATAATTTTTGTTTACCTTACCTCAAACTCAAGTCGATTTACAAACGGATAAGCTTTAGTAGTATATCCAGCAATTAAAACTGTGAATTTTTCAGAGCATTTCATGAACTTAATTGCATCATCCGTATCTGTAAAAAAAAATTATAACTAAAGTAACATTCAAACACAATAAAAAATATGAAATTCACTATTTACTCTCAGGAATTTTTATAATAGGTTTGCCGGGTGTCTGCACCCAATAATACATCACTTCTCGTTCTAACTGCAATTGCCGTGGTTCCGTGCCTTTGAACCTGTGAATGAAACATGGTTAAATATATTGTAATGTCACAACCATGATAGCAACCATGGTAGCAGACTTGGGTCCTAAGTCCATTAACTTGATGTCTAAGTTACAACCATGATAGCAGACCTGGGTCCTAAGTCCTGACTTCTTTTAGCAGTTAAAGGATCTCAACCACTCACCTTGGGGATAATGCAAATACTTTAAAAGGGAGAGGTATTGTCAGGACTTAGGACCCAAGTCTGCTATCATGGTTGTAACTTAGACATAAAGAGAGATTTGGTAAGAAGGAAGTTATCAGTTGTTTTGAGACAGACGAGTAATTTTTAATGCAAACAATCAGGGTCTGTACTAGAATTATTGTGATACATAATGCCTGAATGGAAATCAACACAAATAGTACATATATAATATGCTAATTCATGAGCAAACCTACCTTGAAAGGGATAAAGGGCATCTGTTTTTGAATGTGAAAAGTGAATCTCCCAGATGGTGGATCTTCTACTGCAATAGCATCCCCTGTAGGCATATTTTCTGCTTGGGCTACTATCAAATATGAAAAAAAGACAAAAATTCCAAGCCCAAGATTAAAATAAGTCCAAAGCCTACTCGGCTACACCAGTAATTAAAAATGGAAACAGAGTCAAATCATTTTACAAAAAATAATAAAACAATACTATCAAAACAACTACAACTCCTCTCATTCAATTAAGATGCTATTTCACACATTCATCCACTTAGCTTTTCAATAACAAAAGCGTCACAAATACGTAAATTCAAAATAAAACTAAGCTCTCCAAATTCAATAGATACGATGAAATTTCAGTCTCACACACTCATTCACCGAACTCTCCACCAATAACAAAATCATTCAAGAATTCAAAAGAAAACCGAGTCCTCCAAAATTCAATCGATACGACGACGTTTCAAAGCTCTCCAACAACTAGCATTACATTAATTCCAAAAAAAACGCGGAAATCAATTTACCTTCCATAGGTTGTGGACCTTCAGGAACATCGGAGTGAGGAACAAGCATCTCCTCATCCTCATCCTGCTGCTGATGCTGTTGCTGCACAGAAAAAATCACAAAAACACGGATCCGGTTATCCAAAACCCTAGTAACTGTCAAATAAAATATATTCACAAAAGATAATAAAAAGATCGTAAATTGAACTAATTTGAAGCAGAAAGCGAAAAAATGATGCAGTCAAGAGAAAAAGAGAATTGATAATCACATCTAACGGCGGAGTAGTAATCTGAGCCATTGACGAGTGTTGTTGAAGGAGTTTACAATTGAAGCATTGAAGAAATAGGGACGAAGTAACAACGGGTTTATGGAAATGCGGAAGAAAGGAAAATCATGGAAGGTTTAGCGAGAGCGAGAGTGAAGCATTTAAGATAGTGTTTAAAAGAATTTGAATTAAATATTTTATTGTAATTTTTAAATATAGCATAACAATATGGATTGTTTGTAAGTGAGTCAAAGAATTAATTGGATTTAGGTTAGTAAGTGAGTGAGAGTTGAGTTTTAGTTGCAATTGGGTTAGTAAGTTAGTAAGTGAGTGAGAGTTGAGTTTTAGTTGCAATTGGATTTAGGTTAGTAAGTGAGTGAGAGTTGAATTTTTAAATATAGCATAACAATATGGAAATGTTGTAATTCAACAAGCCTTAGTGTTACTTGCGGTTTGGTTTGGTTTCTTAAATCAAAATTGCGAATCAAGCGCGCGATTCACATTCTAAAAGAATCGAACCAACCCGATCAAAATCGGTTTTTTCGCTCGAATTGCGGTTCTTCTATTGGTTTGGTTCGTTTTGAACACTCCTACGTTTGATCTAGTTTAGTCCCCGTAAAAATAAATGTTTTTCGTCCCTATAAATATATGGTTTATCCAATTTGGTCTTTGTGATATCTAAAATATTTGATTTTAGTCTCTCACGAGTATGAGCGGCAAGAAGGACCAAAATGAAACATTTGACATATTATAGCGACTAAATTGAATAAAGCGTATATTTGCATAAATGAAAAGGAAAAAAAAGTAATTTTATAGGGACTGAATTGAATAAAAATGTATATTTGTAAGGACGTAAAAACAAAACTTTATTTTTTTAGGGACTAAACTGAATCAAACATATATTTAAATCTATTATTTATATTTAAGAGTTTAATGGAGTTGGAGGAGTATTCTTTCGCTCAAATATGGTGACTTTCCGAGTGCCTTTGTTCACGGTTATGTGGAGTTCTGGGGCGCGGGTGGATCATTGAAGTGGTGTGATTTATTGGCTTCGGATCGTAGTAATTCTGCCAATGGTTGGTTCGGTTCGGTGGTGAGAAGAAGACTGGGAAATGGTGGTTCTATTCACTTTTGGAAGGATCATTGGATTGACCACTCTTCTTTATACTTGGTTTTTCCTAATCTTTATGCAGGTTGTCGTCACAAATCAGTCACAGTCTCTGACATATGATCCTGGATTGGTGATAGTTGGCTTTGGACTGAACCATGGATGCACATTCAGAATCATTTATGTGTTGAGGAAGCTGGTCTTTTGCACTCAATTCTTCAAGATGCGACACCTTAAAGGGAGGGGCGAGACAATTGGTTGTGGACGTTGGAACCTTCAAAAAAGCTTCTCTGTCAGTTTGTGTTACAAGTTGCTACTCAATTCTGATGCTATTTAAGGTAATGACAGCAAGGTAAATGTCATTTTAGAGAAGTAGTGGAAAATAATCACTCCATCTAAAGACACCATCTTCAGTTGGCGATTGTTTCCTAATTCTTTACCCACGAGGGATCTTCTATTACTGCCATGTCATTCAATTCGACAATGATGCAAGTGCCCGTTTTTCTTGCAACATCGTGAAGATACACAACACTTGTTTTTGGAGTGTAGCTTCGCTCATGACACTTGGATCCCTATTTGTGATTGGATGTTCAACATAGTGCAGGGCCGAATCTTATTGATCATTTGTGTGGCCTTCGCAAGTTTTGCACGGGGAAGAAATACAAATTATTGATTTGGGTCACTACTTATTGGTGTATTTTGATGTCTCACGATGCTCTTGTCTTTAGGAATGAGGAATCAAGCATTGAATCTGTTTTTACTCGCATTAAGAGTTATCTTGGAGTTGGTTGGTATATAGAGGGGGTTGTAGTTCCGCTTTATCTATTTCCACGTGGTGGAATAATCCTATTATTTGCCTAAATAATATGTAATTAGTTTTGTTGTTTGGGTTCGAACACTCCTTGTTCTCCATCAATGAAATTTTGCTATCTAAAAAAAGTCTTATTGATATTTGTTGTAAAAAAATTCACACCAATAAATAAATAAAATATATTTTATGATCATAAATGTATAAAAAATGTCCACGACCGATTTGTCGCTGCGGCAGAAATGTTGTTTATGGACATCCGGTTGTCGGGTTCGATCCCCACTGGGTGTCGAACCTTGATTTTTCCATTTGTGTGAGTACGTTAGGTCCTGGTACTTGCTAGTCCGACCATCAAACCAAAAAAAATATAATTGTATAAAAAATATATAATTTGCTCTATTGGCTTAAGTATTTTTTTCTAACCTATTTAGGCTCAACTATGAGTATTCTCGCAAGCATATGGGATAAGCGAGTATTCTTGCCTCAGGCTCTCTTGGCTTAAGTATTTTTTTCTAACCTATTTAGGCTCAACTACTTCAACTTGTCTTTTTTTTTTTCAATTTTTTTAAATAAAATTCAATTGCAAAAATGTACTTTTCCTTTTAATCTTTTATTTATTTTATTTTGTTTGTTATATTTTAGCAAAATTACATATAGACGTTAATAATTTAGTTTTTTTTTTACTTTGGAAAAAAAATTAGTTTTTTTTACTGGAAAATATTTTAATTGAGATGGACCTTTATGTAATTGAAAGATAAATTATGAATTTGTAGAGACGTAATTAATAATTGAAAAATTAATATGTTTTTGATGTGGATATAAATTATTACCCTCTGAATTATTATCTTTTTAGCCAATCAATTGTAAGTCTAAAAACGTCCTTTTAAAGTCAGGCCCTTTATATCTTTTTACAACAATCCCTTTTTCCTTTTGAAATATGAAGTGTTTAGCATTTATATTTTATACTAGTATGTAGACCCGTGCAATGCACGGGTCTAAATTTTGTTTTGAATATTTAGATAAATTTGATTTGTAATTATTTTTGTGTATTTTTGTTAAAATTATTTATCTATAAATTTAGATTATAATACCGTGTGTTAAATATATTTGTATGAAATGTCTTAGTAAAAAATTCAAAATTTTAGAATAACAAATATTCACTGGTATGTTGTCTTAGGTTGAAGTATAATTAATCTTTAAACATTAAGGCCGGATACACAAAAGCTTCATAAAAAGCATCCAGCCATATACGTATTACGTATTGGTATACTTGCTTAGAAAAAGACCAAAAAAAAACGGCATTTTTGTAGTTTGGTTAAAAAATTGAGGTCAATTATTTTGGGAAGAGGACAAAAAAAAATAATTGCACTTTTATAGTTTGGATAAAAAAATGAGGTCAATTATTCCGGGAAGAGGACAAAAAAAAAGCAATGACATTTTTTGTAGTTTGGATAAAAAAAATGAGTTCAATTATTTCGGGAAGAAGACAAAATAAGTAGTGACATTTTTGTAGTTTGGATAAAAAATGATGTCAATTATTTCGGGAAGGGGACAAAAAAAGTAATGGCATTTTTGTAGTTTGGATAAAAATGAGGTCCATTATTTCGAGAAGAGGACAAAAAAAAGTAATAGTATTTTTGTAGTTAGGATAAAAAAAATGAGGTCAATTATTTTGAGAAGAGGACAAAAAAAAGTAATGGCTTTTTTTTGGTAATTTTGATAAAAAAAGGACAATCATTCCATAAAAGAGATAAAAAAATGTAATGACAATTTCAATTTTATAGTTTTGACAAAAAATATATTCCTTTGATGCCTCTTAGATTAGGTAATACTGCCCTTTTTTAGGACAATTATTCCTTTAAATTTTCTCTTAGATGAGGTAACACAAAAGACAGTGAGAAGATAACAAATTTGCATTCATTTGATCTTAACTTTTTTTGATAAGCCTTTGAATTTTTTTTATTATATTTTTTGTTGTCTTTACCTTTTTATTTGCACTAATGATGAACTTTATCGACAACCACTTTTATATGAATGGAAATATCAATAGAGTAATCTGACCAAATAGTTTGTTTTTTTATTTTAAAAAGTTTAGTCGAGTTGGACTCCGAGGGCTCACCGGGGCCAGTATAGGCCTTATCTTTTGTATTACTTATTTCTCTGTATTTTTTAAATATTTCATTGAAAATAAATAACATCTGCGCAACACGCGAGTGTGTGTCTAGTAGTGTAGTATGGTACAGGTCAAAGTTATTTTTTTAGATAAGTGTAAAAGTTTAATTGTTGTCAATTGTTGTATGTTTTGATTTAAAATGTGTTTAACATAATTATTTTTAGGGTAAATGATGCATTTCGTCCCTGCAAAATGACGCGAAATCCATTTACGTCCCTACAAAATTAAAACCTCTCGTTTTCACCTTGCAAATACCAAAATAATCCAGTTACGTCCCTGACGTTAGTTTTTTACCAGTCAACGTTAGTCAACGCTGACGTGTCATCTTCTTCATTTCTTCATCTTATTCATCTTCTTCATTTCCACCATTTCCATAACCCAGATTTGCATCAAAGAACATAAACCCTACACGTGTTAGTTTTAGGGTTTTGAAATTACCGAAAAACCAACAAATACACCAATGAATATTCAGCTTAGCAACCTACCAACCCTCCACAATCGCTTTCCAAAGGTTAGAAGGACCTAGCTCTAAGAATAATCTCTGGCATAGCTTGAGAACCACGATGATATTTAGGTTTTAAAGACTTGTACGGCGTTTACCAAAGGACAGCAGGGTTTACTACGCCAAATACGCCCGCGAGAACTTCGTGAATTACCGTGAAGTCGATCCTACTGATTCCACCACTCTCCATCACCTCTTTCAACGCACTTACAATCACTCCCTATGGGTCCTTCAAAAGGTCTCTCTCTCTCCATTTTCCTACCTTTTCTCTATATTAGCTACAAACAATTATTTGCTAATGTGATGCCACTGCATGCAGTATTCGGTTGATGAATCTGCCGCTGATAAGCTGAAGCTAATCTGCTCCGGTTAGTGCCTCGCAACGCCATGCCTCCCAAATGTTTGTTGTTATTCCCCACTCAAGGCGCATTACCCCCTTCTCCAATTGTGGCATTTTTTATAAATAATAATTTATAATTTATGCGTCTCATCAGGCTGTTACTGCTGTCTTGATAATAATTTGCAGTTGAACTAGTATTTTTCTAAAACTTATTGAAGAGTTACAAGTTTTTTCTTTAAGCAAATAAATTGCCTTTATATTTTAAAAGCTTGACTAGTTTATGACTCGTGAGTAGTAAATTTTTGGCTAAACAGTACTTTTGGTCCCTGCAAATGTCAAGAAAATCCAGTTTAGTCCCTGCAATTTCAAAACTTTTAAAATAGTCCTTGCAATTACTAAACGTTAATCGTTTAGTCCCTGCTGTTAACTTCCACTAACGTTGCTGACGTGGCAATGCTTGTGTGTCATATTTTAATGAGTTGGAAAATAAGTTTTATTTCCATGTCAATATTTTAATGCCACATAAGCAAACTAAAACAAAAATGAAAAAAACAAAAACATTTCTCTCAAATTCATCTTCATCTTCTACTGTTTAGCCATCATCAAAAACCCAGATCTGCATCTTCATCAACAATCTTTAAAAACCCATATCTGCATCTTCATCATCAATCTTCAAAAACCCATATCTTTAAAAAAATCTGCAATCAGTCTTCATCAATAATCTTCAAAAACTCTACATAACGAAATCACCATCATCAATCAATCTTCAACATCAATATTCAAAAATGAAACAAAATCATAAAACGAAGATGTAAAACGAAATCAAAATTGATTTTCTGTAAAAACCCAAAAACACACCTTTCCAGAAATTGAAATCGAAGCCTTGAAACCTAAAACGAAATCGAGGAATGTTTCACAAGGAAGATGAATAGAAGAACAAAGATGAAAAATGAGAAAGAGGAATTAGGGATTTGGTGTCGAAGAACATGAACCCAGTTAAATTTTGAACTCGAAGAACATGAACCCAGTTATTGAACTCGAAGAACATGAACCCATCCTATTGAAGAATTAGGGATTAGGGATGGTGATGGTGTCAAGGATGGTGATGGTGTATTGAAGAATGAAGATGGTGATGGTGTATTGAAGAATGAAGATGAATTTGAGAGAAAGAGGAATTAGGGATTTGGTGTCAGGGATGGTGATGGTGTATTGAAGAATGGCTAAAAGGTACTTTTAGTCCCTGCAAATGTCAAGAAAATTCAGTTTAGTCCCTGCAATTCCAATTTTTTTAAAATAGTCCCTGCAATTAGTAAACATTACTACTTTAGTCCTCTTTGTTACTTTACTCTTAACAAAGGAGGGACTAAATCTGATTTTCTTGACATTTGCAGGGGACTAAAAGTACCTTTTAAATGGAATTGCGGGGACTAAAGTAGTAACGCTTACTAATTGCGGGGACTATTTTAAAAATTTTGGAAATTGAGGACTAAACCGAATTTTCTCGACATTTTTGCGAGGACTAAAAGACCTTTTAAATTTTGAAGAATGAAGATGAATTTGAGAGAAATGTTTTTATTTTTTCATTTTTGTTTTAGTTTGCTTATGTGGCATTAAAATATTGACATGGAAATAAAACTCATTTTCCAACTCATTAAAATATGACACACAAGCATTGCCACGTCAAGAACGTTAGTGGAAGTTAACAGCATGACTAAACGATTAACGTTTAGTAATTGCAAGCGACTATTTTAAAAGTTTTGAAATCATATGACTAAACCCTGGATTTTCTTGACATTCATGACCAAAAGATCATTTAGCCTAAATTTTTTACATTCCCCTTTGCTCTATATTTAAGCATCCTGGAAAATAAATGTTAACTCGAAGATTCTGCCAAAAGACCATGCAATATTGTTTTGATAGGTCCAAATAAAACAACAATCATTTTGTAAACAACATCTTGTGTCCTTACTTTGACGCAGATCTCAAAGGAGCACAACGATCTCAAATGAAATGAATATAAACATTTTTCAGAAATTCATGCTTTCCATAAAAGCATTTTCAGAACATAATTCAAGCTCAATTCCATACTTAAGCACTACTAAAGAAAAATAAAAGCCAGAGTTTGAGACTTATAGTTGCCTTTGAGCACACCAGTAGAAACTCAGCTTCAATGGAGAGCAATATAAATCGTTTCTCAAATGAAAATCACCAGGAATGGATATTCTTTCCTCTATTATAGAGCTGGAATCTTTATGTGAAATATCCGGTAAATAGTAAAATGTATTTGGTGAAAATTGCTTGGAAAACAACAAGACTAATTTCAGTAATTTTTTGTCAAAAAAAAAGTTCAGTAATTTTTTCAAAATGCTTTAATGCTAAAACTGATGTTAACATCCATTTTATCTTGTGAAATCAATAAGTTAATCATTTTCATCTATTGATCCATATTATTTGTATTATTTTTTTCAAAATTGTTCGTTTAAATTTTGAGACGCATAATTTCACTTCTCTTTTGATAGGTCTGCCCAATCATTTTTCTAATGCTTCCAACTTCCAAGAGATAAAAAGAATGATTAATGCAACTTTATTGATTAAGAAAAATAATTGAGAGTAATTCGGTAAAGAATAATTTTAGCTAGATTATAACTCGTGCGATGATGGATAACATTTTCATATTAAGGGACAACTATATTTTTTAGGAGTATATTCGGTTCAATACGGGAGGAAGAATTTTAATGAAAGAAAAGAAGAAAATATTATTTCTTATTTTATTATACTTTTATTTATATTTTTGCTAACTTTTAATAAACATTCAGGGTGCTTGCAGAAACCGTGGGGATGGAGATAAGGAGGAAAAGCCTCCGAAACGGAGAACGAGATGGGGACGGGGACCGGGAGAGTATTCCTCGCCTCGACCCCGCCCCACCTCATTGTCATCCTTAGGCTCAATATTCTCCCCCGTTGCATTTTTTGAATTTTAAAAAAATTGGAAGAAATGTATGTATATGTATATATAAAAATGAAACTAACCATCTATTTCTTTCCTCTCCTATCAAACAGTAACATTGCATAAAGAGGCCTTGGACGAAGGGAGTGAAATAAACCAAAAAGGAAAGGCTTAAATATGTTTGAAACACCTGCAAATATAGCGTGCTTTGGTTTAGGCCTCTGAAATATTTTTTTAGTAAAAAACCCTTGCAAAATACACTGTTTTGATATGAGCCCTTCTGTTAACCCAACGTTACAAAAACACTGAGTTGTCATTTATTTATTTTTTTAATTTATTTTTAATGTTGACTTGTAATGCCAAATCATTAATTTTAATTAAGTTTTAACTTTAATTAATTTTTATTCTTCATCTCTCTCAATCTTCTTTATCTTCAACCTCCAACCTTCAACCTTCATCACCACATTCATTCCCTTCCTCTCTCTCTTCTTCATCTCTTCACCACCAGAACATCAAAACAACTCCATAATTGTTCTGATCTGGGCTGCAGCCAGTGGCGGATCTAGAAATTTTTTGTGGTGGGGGCAATAAAATAATCCGATATATCTCCTTAGAAAAAAATATTGTAAATATTTAAAAAAATACATATTTTCACGATAAAAAGAGTATATACTCAGATACATACAAAAATTAACACTTATTTAGTATGTAAAAAATGAAAAGTATCAATTTGGTCATCAAATATAGATCAAATTAATTATTTAAAATAAATTTAGGGACATTTTAGTACTCTTTAGAGATAATTTGACTGATATTTAATTTTTAATGATTTAACTAATACTTTTCATTGTTTAGAGAGCGATAAAATTAGTATCAATTATTCTCACTTATATTTCTTATAATTTTTTGCAAACATTTTAAAAAGTTAATAGCTTATGGGGGCAAACCTATTTATTTTATGGGGGCAAAAGATATTTTTACTAAGCATCACTAGTAAAATATTTTTACGATGTGGGGGCAATTGCCCCCACACCACTATGTGTGCATCCGCCACTGGCTGCAGCGCCCCATTGAGCATTGGGTCGGCCCAATACTTTGGTCTGTTCCACCCTTCACTGCTCCAGCAAGCCCGACGGCTAAGATCTTTCGCCCAATCCGACGGCCGCGGTACGCCTTCTTTCTCTATAAATAGAGGTTCGCTCCTCTACCCCGGTAAGAGATCCTCATTTACTACATCGCTCCCTCAGAGCTCTCTCCCTCTCTCTCTATCTCTCTCTTCTTCTTACTCATTTTGCTCACCTGCATGAACTCGAACACATACTGACTTGAGCGTCGGAGTGTTTTGCAGCTTGAGCCTAGACTCCGAGCACCTATCAGCATCGAGATGACCTCTGAACAACCAAGTATCCCTGGCTGAGGAGCTCCTCCAAAGCCTAGGTACCGAACAATGGCGACCACAGTGGGAGGCTGATCAGCTTTCTAGAACTCATCTTGCCCCGAGCTTACCTCGAAGCTGAATAGCCTCTTTAGGCTTCAACAGCTCGCTTCCGAGCTCTAGCTGAATATCCTCTTCAGGCTTCAACAGCTCGCTTCCGAGCTCTAGCTGACTAGCCTCTTCAGGCTTCAACGGTTCTCTGACTGTTAAGTTTTCACTATCATCAGAGAACCCGACTTCAACGAACCTGAATAGCCTCTTCAGGCTTCAACGGTTCTCTGACTGTTAAGTTTTCAATGTCATTAGAGAACCCAACTTCAACGAACCTGAATAGCCTCTTCAGGCTTCAACGGTTCTCTAACTGTTAAGTTTTCACTGTCATCAGAGAACCCGGCTTCAACGAACCTGAATAGCCTCTTCAGGCTTCAACGGTTCTCTGACTGTTAAGTTTTCACTGTCATCAGAGAACCCGAATTCAACGGACCTGGATAGCCCCTTCGGGCTTCAACGATTCTCTGGCTTGTTAACTTTTCACTTCATCGAGAATCCGTCGAGTTTGCCCTTCCTCTCGGCGCGGGCTGACGAGTCCCGTCGGGGGTCGAACGGTTTCCCAATTACGCTTTACGCGTGCCCAACCTTCCCTCTTGATGCCTGAACTGACGAGTTCCATCAGGAGGCCGAAGGAAGGAGACCCATTGCATGGTCTTCGCCCCGAAGGCCGGTCGTCTTACGCGACACTGGTAAGAAGGCCGGGCTCCCCCAACAGCTCCGGTACCAAGGTCGATCGCAACACAGCTGGCATCGGTAAGAAGAAGGAGAAGGGGACCCACAACGGTCTTCCTATCTTACAAAGGCAATGAGCCTGCCTCCACGGCGCTCAGCTGCCGGCCACCTTGGCCTCCTCACCTCTTCTCGGCTGAGTTCTCACACTTGCCCGATTCTTTGGTTCTCTCTAGTGCCCGAGCGGCAATGAACCTATCTTATCTGCCGACCACTGGTACGCAATTAAACATACATTCGTATTCAAAATTATGGAAAGTTCAATCAAAAGTGCAGGTATTTAAAAGCCAGAAAAAGGGGATGGCGCCCGACTGTACTTACTCCACGGGATGGCCCCAGACATGCCCGAGGCCACCTCCCAAATTGTTTGAAAGGAAAAATTACAAGTTGTCCAAGCAAAGGTCAGAAAACTCAATTCTCTCCTGCTTTCTCCTTGGGAGTATCCTGGTTTGCTTCGGGAGTGCTGTCTTCGCCGCCAGCTGCATTCACATCTTCCTCGGCTGCGTTCTCCTCGGCCTTGGGAGGAGCATAGACTACTTTCCCATTTTTCCCCAGGATCTTGTCGTTTTCTACCCGTTGGGTGAGATGCACTCGGTGCGCTGGGAAATCAGGGTCAAGCACCAAGACTTGAGAGAGACATCGAGTATACCCGAGCTTGGCCATCTCGGCATTGGACTTCTTCAGCTCTCGGCACCTATGCTCTGCCTCCTTCGCCTTGGTCTCAGCAGCCTCAGCTTCTTTGCGTACTCGGGCCAAGTCGTTCCGAGCAGTTTGCAGATCCGCGGAGACTTTGTCGAGCTCAGTAGCCTTTTTCTTATTCTCTGAAGCTTGTTTCTCAGCGGCAATCAGCCGGTTCAGCAGGTCGGCGTTCTTGTCGCACTCTGCCCGCATCTACCGGTTCTCCCTCAGCAACTCTACATATTCACGGCGTGCATATTTAAGTTCTAGGCGGACCCAGGCAAGTTTGCGAGCTAAACAGTTGTTATATGCTTGGGACTCGGAGTACATACCTGCAAGATTCTCTGGTGTGTTGACCAGAACAGCTTTCCTCATCTTTTCAAAGGCCTCGGCGCCCAACCTGGCCACCTTAGCCATTGTAGCGAAGTCTGCTGCAGTGACTTCCTCAGCCGGATCTACCACGCTACGCCGCCTCTTATCTGGAAAAAAGGCCCCGCCCCTACGGCCCTGTCGGCCCGTGGCCGAGCAAACCTCGGTAGGTTCCGGGGGGCCGGTGGGAGATCGAGCTTTGGAAGTACTCTTCTCTGTCTCTTTCCTCTTCTTCTTCCTCTGCTCTGCCGCCTTGTTAGCATTGGAAGAGTTCGGTTTGGTTTTTGGCTTCGCTCGGGTGGAGGAGGCTTGCCCGTCCTCCTTCTTTTTCTGCGTGCCCTTCGGCACAGTAACAGGAATCTCTACATTGGTATCCACCTCGGTTTCAGCAAAAAGTTGATCAAGGTCGTCCATTTTATCTGCAAAAGAGAAAAGCAAAAGGAACTCGGCGCAGTACCAGCCCAATCTATAAACAAACGATACATATAAGTATGAACTCTACGTATCTCAAAGTAATCTTGCAGACTCGGCCGCAGGATTTGCCAAGGCATCAAACATTCCGCATGATTCGACTTCATGTTCTTCTCGGCCAACTCCTACCTACCCGATCTGCCTATTATTGGAATGACTCCTTATCATATATATCCATCCAAAGTGCTCGGCTCAACATAATAGTCGGGATTTGTGATGACATGTCCTCCTTTGGTATAGTAATGAGCTTGGCTCCAGCTGAACGGAAAGTGGGATTTTAGCACCGCCAACACAAGGGAGTCGACGACTCATGTTACTGAAATTGCCAAGGCAATCAACAGTAAGAGACAAATTATAAGTGATATGCTAAAATGCATTTTTCATCCTTTGAGTTATTTAATCGTTTCACGTTAGTTCTCTAAGTTTTTTGTCTTCAATTTGGTTCTTTAAATTTTAAATTTGTTAGTGGTGAATGAATGTTCGTTCTGATGAACATTCACGCAATAGAGCGCGGAGGATAAACATTCTAGGTACAAAACGAACAAGAAGTATGAAAAGTACCAAAGGTAAGCTTGCTTTACATTCTAGCGTGGTGAATGAATGTTAGTGGTGAATGAATGTTCGTTCTGATGAACATCATGTATATTATTGATGAAAAGCTTGCACATAAGACTAATTTAATAATTGAATACATTACAATATATCTTATATTTAATCAAACAGAATATCTCTTAAAAAAACTCACTTTTTAAAAAAGAAAGCACTCATGACAACATATTCTTCGTTTTTAATAAATTCTAAAAAAAAATGAAAAGTTAAAAATAATATAAAAAAAGCTTCATTTGAGACGCAATATTGAGTAGCTTCGCATAAAAACCATTTTTCTACGAATGTTTTTTTTTAAAAAAAAAAAGTACTTTTCTTTTTTTTTTTTTATAGAAAAAAAGAAGTACTTTTCTGTCTTTTGCACAAACACAAATCGCTTCTCATTTTCTTAAAAAACTCTAAAAACTGATCTATTAATTATATAAAACAAAATCACTTAAATTTACTTCCGAAACAAACAGGCAATATTATTAAGTTCAACAGAAAATATATTAGATTTATCTGTATTCGAGATTGTGTGCAATTGAATCCAAGATCGTGGCTCTTAATAATTTGTAGTCTAAGTTTTTTTTTCTTTTGTTGAAAATTATTTGTATAACTTAACTTCACCTAGATTGTTCATTCAAACGTTAATCAACAATTGCATGTAACATAACATCTTAAAATTAGGTTTAGCTATATTTTTAATCAAAGCACAACCTAAACATTTAAACATGACAAGTTGAATTACAAATTTATATTAAAAATAAGGGTAAATGATGCATTTCGTCCCTGCAAAATGACGCGAAATCCATTTACGTCCCTACAAAATTAAAACCTCTCGTTTTCACCTTGCAAATACCAAAATAATCCAATTACGTCCTTGGCGTTAGTTTTTTACCAGTCAACGTTAGTCAACGCTGACGTGTCATCTTCTTCATCTTCTTCATTTCTTCATCTTATTCATCTTCTTCATTTCCACCATTTCCATAACCCAGATTTGCATCAAAGAACATAAACCCAACCTTGAAACACCACAATCTCAGCAATGAATTCAAGCTTAAGGATAAAAACCAAAATTTCATTATCTTCTTAAACAAAAACGATGAACTGGTTTAATGGAAGAAACAATGAACTTGGTTAATGGAAGAAACGATTTCAAACAGAATAAAATATATACTGTTATTAAAACACTACAAACAGAGATGAAGAATTGGTTTTCTAATTGAAATCCAAAATAGATATCGCTAGAAAACAGAAACAAAATAGAAACCAAGTCGCTGGAAAACAGAAATCAAAATTGAATCGCTGTACAACAGTAACAACAAAATCGAAAATGAAATCGTTTTGATGTATTGCTGCATATTTGAATGAATGAATTGATTCTCTTTCAGTTCCCCAATTGAACCAATTCCCCCAATTGAATCAATTCCCAATCCCCTTTCAATTCCCCTTTCTAGCAATCAATTTGTGGCAATCGATTCTGCAAGAATGCAAAGGGATCAATTCCTGACATTGGCAACCGATTCTTCAATTGATTTTGATGCCCAATTGCTTATTTGATGCCCAATTGCTTCTCTCTTCGTTGGAATTTAGTAACAGTGGTTGTTCGTTTTCTTCTTGGCTTTGGTTATGGAATCTTTGATTTTCTTAGCGTTGGCATCAGAATTGAATTTTCTGGGTTTGTGTCGTTGCTTCTGGGTCAATCTTGTTCAATCGGGGATTTAATGGGAAAGGGAATTGGGGATTAGGGATGGTGGTAATGAAGAAGATGATGAATAGTATGTTTGGGATTTCAATCTTGTTCAATCTTGTATGTTTGATGCAAATCTGGGTTATGGAAATGGTGGAAATGAAGAAGATGAATAAGATGAAGAAATGAAGAAGATGACACGTCAGCGTTGACTAACGTTGACTGGTAAAAAACTAACGTCAGGGACGTAACTGGATTATTTTGGTATTTGCAAGGTGAAAACGAGAGGTTTTAATTTTGTAGGGACGTAAATGGATTTCGCGTCATTTTGCAGGGACGAAATGCATCATTTACCCTAAAAATAATTATGTTAAACACATTTTAAATCAAAACATACAACAATTGACAACAATTAAACTTTTACACTTATCTAAAAAAATAACTTTGACCTGTACCATACTACACTACTAGACACACACTCGCGTGTTGCGCAGATGTTATTTATTTTCAATGAAATATTTAAAAAATACAGAGAAATAAGTAATACAAAAGATAAAGCTATATATATATTGGAAATTTCTGAAAGTCAACTCACTAAACTTTTTAAAATAAAAAAACAAACTATTTGGTCAGATTACTCTATTGATATTTCCATTCATATAAAAGTGGTTGTCGATAAAGTTCATCATTAGTGCAAATAAAAAGGTAAAGACAACAAAAAATATAATAAAAAAAATTCAAAGGCTTATCAAAAAAAGTTAAGATCAAATGAATGCAAATTTGTTATCTTCTCACTGTCTTTTGTGTTACCTCATCTAAGAGAAAATTTAAAGGAATAATTGTCCTAAAAAAGGGCAGTATTACCTAATCTAAGAGGCATCAAAGGAATATATTTTTTGTCAAAACTATAAAATTGAAATTGTCATTACATTTTTTTATCTCTTTTATGGAATGATTGTCCTTTTTTTATCAAAATTACCAAAAAAAAGCCATTACTTTTTTTTGTCCTCTTCTCAAAATAATTGACCTCATTTTTTTTATCCTAACTACAAAAATACTATTACTTTTTTTTGTCCTCTTCTCGAAATAATGGACCTCATTTTTTATCCAAACTACAAAAATGCCATTACTTTTTTTGTCCCCTTCCCGAAATAATTGACATCATTTTTTATCCAAACTACAAAAATGTCACTACTTATTTTGTCTTCTTCCCGAAATAATTGAACTCATTTTTTTTATCCAAACTACAAAAAATGTCATTGCTTTTTTTTTGTCCTCTTCCCGGAATAATTGACCTCATTTTTTTATCCAAACTATAAAAGTGCAATTATTTTTTTTTGTCCTCTTCCCAAAATAATTGACCTCAATTTTTTAACCAAACTACAAAAATGCCGTTTTTTTTTGGTCTTTTTCTAAGCAAGTATACCAATACGTAATACGTATATGGCTGGATGCTTTTTATGAAGCTTTTGTGTATCCGGCCTTAATGTTTAAAGATTAATTATACTTCAACCTAAGACAACATACCAGTGAATATTTGTTATTCTAAAATTTTGAATTTTTTACTAAGACATTTCATACAAATATATTTAACACACGGTATTATAATCTAAATTTATAGATAAATAATTTTAACAAAAAAATACACAAAAAATAATTACAAATCAAATTTATCTAAATATTCAAAACAAAATTTAGACGTGCATCGCAATCTACATACTAGTATAAAATATAAATGCTAAACACTTCATATTTTCAAAAGAAAAAGGGATTGTTGTAAAAAGATATAAAGGGCCTGACTTTAAAAGGACGTTTTTAGACTTACAATTGATTGGCTAAAAAGATAATAATTCAGAGGGTAATAATTTATATCCACATCAAAAACATATTAATTTTTCAATTATTAATTACGTCTCTACAAATTCATAATTTATCTTTCAATTACATAAAGGTCCATCTCAATTAAAATATTTTCCAGTAAAAAAAACTAATTTTTTTTCCAAAGTAAAAAAAAAACTAAATTATTAACGTCTATATGTAATTTTGCTAAAATATAACAAACAAAATAAAATAAATAAAAGATTAAAAGGAAAAGTACATTTTTGCAATTGAATTTTATTTAAAAAAATTGAAAAAAAAAAGACAAGTTGAAGTAGTTGAGCCTAAATAGGTTAGAACATCCAATCACAAATAGGGATCCAAGTGTCATGAGCGAAGCTACACTCCAAAAACAAGTGTTGTGTATCTTCACGATGTTGCAAGAAAAACGGGCACTTGCATCATTGTCGAATTGAATGACATGGCAGTAATAGAAGATCCCTCGTGGGTAAAGAATTAGGAAACAATCGCCAACTGAAGATGGTGTCTTTAGATGGAGTGATTATTTTCCACTACTTCTCTAAAATGACATTTACCTTGCTGTCATTACCTTAAATAGCATCAGAATTGAGTAGCAACTTGTAACACAAACTGACAGAGAAGCTTTTTTGAAGGTTCCAACGTCCACAACCAATTGTCTCGTCCCTCCCTTTAAGGTGTCACATCTTGAAGAATTGAGTGCAAAAGACCGGCTTCCTCAACACATAAATGATTCTCGAATGTGCATCCATGGTTCACCCAAAGCCAACTATCACCAATCCAGATCATATGTCGAGATCGTGGATCGATTTGTGACGACAACCTGCATAAAGATTAGGAAAAACCAAGTATAAAGAAGAGTGGCCAATCCAATGATCCTTCCAAAAGTGAATAGAACCACCATTTCCCAGTCTTCTTCTCACCACCGAACCGAACCAACCATTGGCAGAATTACTACGATCCGAAGCCAATAAATCATACCACTTCAATGATCCACCCGCGCCCTAACTCCACATAACCGTGAACAAAGGCACTCGGAAAGTCACCATATTTGAGCGAAAGAATACTCCTCCAACTCCATTAAACTCTTAAATATAAATAATAGATTTAAATATATGTTTGATTCAGTTTAGTCCCTAAAAAAATAAAGTTTTGTTTTTACGTCCTTACAAATATACATTTTTATTCAATTCAGTCCCTATAAAATTACTTTTTTTTCCTTTTCATTTATGCAAATATACGTTTTATTCAATTTAGTCGCTATAATATGTCAAATGTTTCATTTTGGTCCTTCTTGCCGCTCATACTCGTGAGAGACTAAAATCAAATATTTTAGATATCACAAAGACCAAATTGGATAAACCATATATTTATAGGGACGAAAAACATTTATTTTTACGGGGACTAAACTAGATCAAACGTAGGAGTGTTCAAAACGAACCAAACCAATAGAAGAACCGCAATTCGAAGCGAAAAAACCGATTTTGATCGGGTTGGTTCAGTTCTTTTTAGAATGTGAATCGCGCGCTTCGATTCGCAATTTTGATTTAAGAAACCAAACCAAACCGCAAGTAACACTAAGGCTTGTTGAATTACAACATTTCCATATTGTTATGCTATATTTAAAAATTCAACTCTCACTCACTTACTAACCTAAATCCAATTGCAACTAAAACTCAACTCTCACTCACTTACTAACTTACTAACCCAATTGCAACTAAAACTCAACTCTCACTCACTTACTAACCTAAATCCAATTAATTCTTTGACTCACTTACAAACAATCCATATTGTTATGCTATATTTAAAAATTACAATAAAATATTTAATTCAAATTCTTTTAAACACTATCTTAGCTATCTTAAAAGAACTAAAAAAGAGTAATTTATATACTTCATATATTTTAGTAGATTTTTTCTTAAAGATTTATGTTAGCCATTTTTTATGTTACTTAATTTTATTTTCATTTTAAATTATGTTTTGTCTTGGAAAAAACGAACTATCTGAATCAATCGAAACCGCATTGGTTTGATTTTATTTTACGAAGCCAATCGAACCAAACCAAATCGCTTGTAATTTTACCTTGCTGTTCAGTTTACTTTTTATCTCAAAATCGAACCAAACCGCACCGCAGACACTTTTTTTTTTGGTCGAGACCAGGGTATCCACCGCCGAACGCAATGACTACTCCCTCGCTGGATTGGAGACACCTCGAAGGGTGGGACAGCTGGCCCAAAGATTTAAAGCTGCTTCATACCTAAGACGAGGATCGAACCCTCGACACTTGGTTAAAGGAGGATGAACCCTCGAACACCGTTAATCAAACGTATACTTGCCAACTAAATATGTATTAAGCCTAAATAATAATTAATATCCAACTCAAAATAAAAGTTAGAGTAAGGATTAAGGGGGTGATTCTAGGGTGAAATAGTAAATCAAATATTTCACCGATGAAACACCAAAATTAACCGTTGGATGTAGTATAAAAATTCATCAACGGTTGAGATTTAATATTAGTTGATTCAATCTTAATCATTCATAGCATTTTAAACAATACCCAATAGTTAAATTTGGTGTTTCACGGGTCAAATTTGCTCTTTCATCACTCGGATTAAGGAATGAGGTCAAATATATATATATATATATATATATATATATATATATATATATATATATATATTGTGCCAAATGACAAAAACGCCCTTCATTTCCATTTCCGTACTAAACGGATTCTGAAGCGTACCTTGGTCGGCTTGGTTTCTTTCATTCACATTCGTCACTCTCTTCGCTTCACTCTCGCTCTCGCTAAACCTTCCATGATTTTCCTTTCTTCCGCATTTCCATAAACCCGTTGTTACTTCGTCCCTATTTCTTCAATGCTTCAATTGTAAACTCCTTCAACAACACTCGCCAATGGCTCTCGATTACTACTCCGCCGTTAGATGTGATTATCAATTCTCTTTTTCTCTCGATCGCATCATTTTTTCGCTTCGCTTCAAATTAGTTCAATTTACGATCTTTTTATTATCTTTTGTGAATATATTTTATTTGACAGTTACTAGGGTTTTGGATAACCGAATCCGTGTTTTTGTGATTTTTTCTGTGCAGCAACAGCATCAGCAGCAGGATGAGGATGAGGAGATGCTTGTTCCTCACTCCGATGTTCCTGAAGGTCCACAACCTATGGAAGGTAAATTGATTTCCGCGTTTTTTTTGGAATTAATGTAATGCTAGTTGTTGGAGAGCTTTGAAACGTCGTCGTATCGATTGAATTTTGGAGGACTCGGTTTTCTTTTGAATTCTTGAATGATTTTGTTATTGGTGGAGAGTTCGGTGAATGAGTGTGTGAGACTGAAATTTCATCGTATCTATTGAATTTGGAGAGCTTAGTTTTATTTTGAATTTACGTATTTGTGATGCTTTTGTTATTGAAAAGCTAAGTGGATGAATGTGTGAAATAGCATCTTAATTGAATTTGAGAGGAGTTGTAGTTGTTTTGATAGTATTGTTTTATTATTTTTTGTAAAATGATTTGACTCTGTTTCCATTTTTAATTCTCTGGTGTAATGAGTAGGCTTTGGACTTATTTTAATCTTGGGCTTGGAATTTTGTCTTTTTTCATATTTGATAGTAGCCCAAGCAGAAAATATGCCTACAGTGGATGCTATTGCAGTAGAAGATCCACCATCTGGGAGATTCACTTTTCACATTCAAAAACAGATGCCCTTTATCCCTTTCAAGGTAGGTTTGCTCATGAATTAGCATATTATATATGTACTATTTGTGTTGATTTCCATTCAGGCATTATGTATCACAATAATTCTAGTACAGCACTCGATTGTTTGCATTAAAAATTACAAATCTGTCTCAAAACAACTGATAACTTCCTTCTTACCAAATCTCTCTTTATGTCTAAGTTACAACCATGATAGCAGACTTGGGTCCTAAGTCCTGACAATACCTCTCCCTTTTAAAGTATTTGCATTATCCCCAAGGTGAGTGGTTGAGATCCTTTAACTGCTAAAAGAAGTCAGGACTTAGGACCCAAGTCTGCTATCATGGTTGTAACTTAGACATCAAGTTAATGGACTTAGGACCCAAGTCTGCTACCATGGTTGCTATCATGGTTGTGACATTACAATATATTTAACCATGTTTCATTCACAGGTTCAAAGGCACGGAACCACGGCAATTGCAGTTAGAACGAGAAGTGATGTATTATTGGGTGCAGACACCCGGCAAACCTATGATAAAAATTCCTGTGAGTAAATAGTGAATTTCATATTTTTTATTGTGTTTGAATGTTACTTTAGTTATAATTTTTTTTTACAGATACGGATGATGCAATTAAGTTCATGAAATACTCTGAAAAATTCACAGTTTTAATTGCTGGATATACTACTAAAGCTTATCCGTTTGTAAATCGACTTGAGTTTGAGGTAAGGTAAACAAAAATTATCATTATATTGAAATGTTTTTTGTTACAAGTTGTTTATTTTCATGTCATTATTGTTGTAGTTTGCTAAAAGGAAAAACACCATACGAAGAGACTTCCTCAGAGTTGTTGACGCTGCGAACTTAATGGGGGATATAGCAAGAGGAATGTTTGATGAGGAGGATCGTCGAAACTTTCCCTTTTCAGTTTTCATTGCTGGTGTTGATACCACCCGTACCCGGGTACGTAATTATTTTTTTCCTCAAATGGAATACATAATCCATTGACTTGGCTATTGCCGACATGAATGTAATGTATACATCTGTATTGTGTTTAATACAAACTCTAAACAAAATAAAACAAGTCAACATTTTTAAAATTTACAGACGATATATATTTTGTTCACCATTTTATGCCCGCAAAGTTACAACATTTTTGTTGAAATAAAATACATGAAATCTTTCACGAATCTATCAAGAAACAAATGAGAGGACTTTCCTCTTCCCTACAGCATCATCTCAGAAGATGAAAATCAAATTCTCTCTCCTCGTGGAGGTTTTTCTCCTCTCTTTGAGGTCTTCCTTCACTCTCTCGTGTTGTTTCCTCTGTTGTCTCTTCCCCGCTTTCCTTCCAAAACCACCACCGCACACCACCCACCACCTTTGCTGCGAGCCCTCACCCGTTCGTTCACGAGTGGATCTCGTTAACTGCTTTTGGCCACAGATCGACTCACTGCTCGTCACCACCTCCATGTGAACGCCGATTGGAGCTTCACTTCCCAGATCTGATGGGCGCTCTCTTGTCTCAGTTGCGAACTTCCATGTTTCCATCCCTCCAAGTGGCCCTCCAAAGAAAGCCACCGTAAATCCACAGATTAACAAGAAAGGTCTTTGGGGATCTGTTCTTTTAACAACCTCGATCGTTATTTCGCCGCTCTGTGGATGTTTTTGCTTCGCCAAACTCTCCGCCCACTCGTCCACCTCCTAAGCCACCATGGCCATGCTTCTGCTTGACTGTTTCTGTCCTTAATCATGTCTCTAGTGGTTTTGTGTCTCTGCAGGTTACTCTCTTGATGGTTAATTTGGGCATTGCACTCAAAGTGTTTGGAAAAATGCCTCACAAAGACTCTGTTTTGTTGAACCCTTTGTTGTTTGCACTTTGGCGCTTCTCCGTGATTGTAGAGACTCACGTGGATCGACAACAATGGCAAAGGACCTCCGGCTTTCATCCAACTTCTGTTCAAGAGGAAAATTTGGTTAATCTTGAGACCAACAATAGTCGATCGACGCTTGCAAAAGTTAAAAAATTTATCCGTATCTGGAATGGAACAAAGACTGTGGATTCTCATCTATTGAAAGCCAGTGCTCGTGTGCAGAAGCTGCTGATAATTTGGTTGTTTGGTCATTGTAATTGGCTTGTATTTGCTCTCATGTTTTCTAAACAATTTATGTGTTGTGTCTTTAGGGATTGGAGAGTCTTTTCTCTTGGTGTGCATTTTAGATTGTGGATGGGAAATGTCCCAACTCAATAGTTAAATTAAATATTTTATGACAAAAATAATCATTTCATTTTTGTAAAATTGTAAAATTAGTAATATATATGTGGAGTGCGGGCCCGGCGGGCTGGGTACTATATATAGCTTCATATCTGAGTCCGCATCTAATGGGTATACGGTGCGGGCTCGATGCGGGTAATTTTTGCGGGTGCGCTTATGGGGGCGCCAATTGCAATCCCTAGTCTAAAGACTCTAAACGACGTCGTTAAATGGTTTTTTCCTTCTGGGTAAAATAGCTAAACGATGATGGAATAGGGATATTGTTTCCTTCTCTCGTTTCCTTCTCTCTTCCCTGCGCTCTCCTCCTTTTGATCGTTTCCAACTCTAACCTTTCTTCTTCTCGACGGCTCCCTCTCTCGTTCTCCACCGTATCCATTCTTCTTCTCGACGGTAAGAATGAAGGTTATTAGCTTGTTAGCTTCTCCGTATCCCTCTCTTCCATCGCTTATTAGCTTGTTGTTGCGATTTGTGTGAGTAACTAATGATTGTAAATCTGTTATCTGTGATTGTTGCCATTGAGTGTGGTTTGTGAATCTGCGATTGTTACCACTGGTGCCATAATTTCCACTTCTTAACCTGTTTGATTTCATCTCTGTTTTGTCTAATCTCGTTTTCCCCTTTTCATCTGATTTAGGGTTTTTATTTCATTGCATTCAATTAGGGTTTTCATTTTGGGATTTTTGTAGATGTACAATTTTAAAGTTTTAAATTGAAATGGTAATGATAATTTCGTGAATTTCTTGCTATCCCTGGCTTTAATTTCCTGAATTTCTTGCTATCCCTTGTTTGTTTAGTATCGTTTGGCTATTAAGTGATTATTATAATCCTCTCATTTTAGGTTCTTCCTATATAATAAAAGATCATAATCCTTTTCTTTGTCTAAATTTTTATTGTGTGTGTACTGATTGTGACAAAAGCTGACTTTATTAATTTGGTGCCTTTAGTAAGTTTCATTATCATCACCATGATGTTATTCATGAAAAAATGGAAACTTTCAAGGAGTTCCTTATTGAAAGCTCATATGGGTATTCTACTTTTAATGCTCACTGTTATGAATATTTATATTAGTGGATGTCCATTAGCTTTCTCCTTCCCTCTCATTACTCCATTGTGTAGTGGCTTTTGATGATAGATCACTCACTGTTTATCCATACCCTATAAATAGGGTTACCTCATATGTGTATGGATACACTTGAAGTGAATAGAAATACTCTCATCTTTCATATTTGTTCATGTTCTTATCTTCTTCATATTTCTCCTTTCTATAGTTTTGGTTATTTTCATAACACGTTATCAGCACAAAGCTCTACCATATGATTGATGGCGGAATCATCTCCAGGTTCTATTATAAGAATAATTTTTCTTCTTCATCTTCTTCTTCTTCTTCATATTTTTCTTCTCCCTATTATTTATTTGTGATCTTGTTTATGTTTTATCTCATTTTCAATTTATTTATCATTGTTTATGAAATTTTGATATATAGTTCCTAAGAACAATAAATCCATTATCCAAGCATTCCTGAAGGATTGCACAAATAACTATTTCCATGTTCGTTATTTCCATGTTCGTTTGTGATACAGTTCCTGAAGAACTTAATATTTTTTTAATATCAAAGCATCCCTGAAGGATTGCTCATTATATGGTTCTTATTGATCATCATGAATAAGTATTGTGGTATAGTTCTTGAAGAACTAGGATTACACAAAGAATTATTTTCTTTATCATTTGTTTCAAGATTTACGATAGTTTTGAAGAACTCAAAAAGGAAAATATTCAAGCATCCTTGAAGGATTGCTCATAGTATGGTTTTCTTGATTATCATTGAAGAAATTTTGCGGTATAGTTCCTGAAGAACTAATGAATTGGTAATTTAAGCATCCTTGGTGGATTGCACAAAATACATTTTTCTTTGGCCATCTATTATGGAGATTTGTGGTCAAGTTTCTGAAGAACTATACATTTGGATGTGCAATGCACTATGATGGGTCCGAAAAGAATTTCGGAAATATATACTGGATATAAATCTCCATGTATAATATAGTATATTGAGCCAACAATTGGAGACTTGTTTATAATCCAGTTTGATTATTATCATTTGAAGAATTAGATTTCCCAACATAGAAAAGAGATCAGTTGGAATGGATTAGCATTATCTCATATTGATCCTCAAACTAAACAATGTGAACTAGAAGTTCAAAAGATAATCCATTTGCAAAGCTTAGCAATTTATATACCAAATGCATTCACTGATCCAAAAGGCGTGACCAAATCATATATATCAGTTGCTAATGCTCCAATAGAATGGATGTCCCTGCTGGACAATCTAATATTGCAAATGTGTCTCAACCGCTACCAAGCGTGATAGACCAATCGGTTCCAAAGATAAAAATCCTCGAACAACAAAAGGAGCTAAAAATAAAAAGGTCCAAACGAGGATATAGAACTAAAAGAGTATTCAGACATAATTGACATTACTAGCCTTCGTAAGAACCGATCAGTGTACCTGAAAAGTTATAAAATTAAAGAGATCTCAATGAATTATGTCAAGAATGAAATACAATGGAACCGAAACGATGTCAATGTTGACAATGTTTTACTAAATATAGCGCTAAATGTGATAAATAATAGTGAGGATGAACCAAAGTCTACTAGATTGTAGACAATGTGAATTGGCCAAAATTCGAAGATAAGCAGAATGAGAATGGTGAAATTGTGAGATACAAAGCTCGACATGTTGCTCGAGGGTGGATGCGAGTACTTTTCAAGATTTAATTAGCTTTGTAGCACATGAAGAGCTCACTTTTCACAAGTTGAATATTGCTACAACTTATTTATTGTGATCATAACTATTTAAAGATCCAGAAGGATTTAATATTCCGATCCACACTTTTTGGATTCTCGAGATGATTACTCAAATTGAATCAGTACCACCATGAGATGATATAATTTGAACACATGTGGTATAATCGTCTCAATTTATATTCTAAACGAGGATATAAAAATGACACACCTTGGTCCATAGAGTTATATGAAAATATCAATACATGAATTTGCTATAGTTTGCTATTATTGGAACTCCTGAAGAGAATTCCAAAATTATAGATTACTCAAAGAAAAAACTCTAGATGAATGACCTCAAATTATATCTGATGGATTTTTGAGGTTGAACCTGTAGTTGACCTCTACATGGAAAATCCTAGAAGGATTCAAAATGCAAAGAAAAATATTTCTTTTGAAAAAAGGACTCATATTATTCTATAGAAATTATTCATATTGACTACATGCGTTGTATATCTTAGTCTCGAAGACTATAAAAGCATGCATGCATATCACAAACCAAAATGCATCTGAAAAGGGGTAAGATGGATATTTATGTTTGGCTATTGTAATGAATAAATCATTTTTATGTATGTTACACAAATTAACCATGCAGATATACAGTATTTTTCTGATCTAGATCAAGTCAGATGTAATGAATAAATCATTTCATGTCCAAATGCCAACAGTTCAAGGAAGATGTTTTGAAGATAATACTAATCGCAAAGTTCCATTAAAAGAGGATACAATCACAAGTGACAATGGAGTAGATTGTTCCATATGCACTCAAGGAGAAACTCCAAATATTGAAATTCATATTCTTTAGTGATGATTCAATTAGGGGGAGAAAAACTGCACTCTTTTTCCCTTTTCCATGGTTTTGTCCCACAGGGTTTTCCTGGAAAGGTTTTTAACGAGGCAGTTCCCACTGACAGGATATTGTACTCTTTTCCTTCACTAGATTTTTATCCCACTGGGTTTTTTTCTAGTAAGGTTTTTAATGAGGCATGTCTTCGATGGACATCCAAGGGGGAGTGTTATGAATATTTATATTAGTGGATGTCCATTAGCTTTCTCCTTCCCTCTCATTACTCCATTGTGTAGTGGCTTTTGATGATAGATCACTCACTTGCCTATCCATACCCTATAAATAGGGTTACCTCATATGTGTATGGATACACTTGAAGTGAATAGAAATACTCTCATCTTTCATATTTGTTCATGTTCTTATCTTCTTCATATTTCTCCTTTCTATAGTTTTGGTTATTTTCATAACACTCACATCTTTGTACTCACTCTTTATACTCATATGGTCCCAATTCTTCCCTATATAAATACTTAGTTTATTTTTCTGCTGCTGCAAATCTATTCTTTGTGTTTTTATCTTGTTTGACGCAGAATATAAAAAAAATTTCCTTGTTAAAATATCTTTTGTTTTGCGTCTTAGGGTGACTGTGGCCATGGAAAAAAAGCAAAAGGTCGCACCTGAAGGTGAACCACCACTCAAGCAATTCAGTGTTTGCAAAACAAACCCATTTGGGCAGACCAATTCAGTGTTTGGTGCAGCACACACGCCTCCTCCATTTGGTCCTTCGTGTTCACCTCATGCTCGGTAGTTCAATGCCTGCATTTGGGTCATCTTCAACTCCAGCTTTTGGTAGTTCATCCACATCATTTGGAGGTAGGCGTGACTATCGAATCCTTTTGCAATTACTTCATTTGTTAGCTCTCTTGCTCTCACCAGATTGTCTTTATTGAAGATTTTGAGGACTCTTTTGTTTTTATGGTGGATTGCAAAACAACTGACACACTTTGCATAATCTTAATTTACTATTTACTATTATTTCATTTTATGATTTCATTTCACATGGTATCATGTGTCTGTGTGTGTCTGCCTGTATTTTTCTGGTCGTATTCTGACTTATGGAATGGAAGCAGTGGATAGGCATTCAACTACTCACGTAATATTCGTAAAATGTCAAACGTTGTGTAGGAGCTATGAAGGATCGGGGTTTTGTTCTATGTATGATAATGCAGAAGTACGACATCTCCTGTTTATGGATTTTTTCCTGCCGTCCCCCACCTCCACAACCCACCCTCCAAGTTACTTTTTTTAAAATGTCAGCAGTATGTTGATCTCATCGGAAGGACAGAACAAAACTAAGTCCCGTGTAAAAAACACTTGAGAACAAGAACATTATAAAAGAGATCGATTTTTTTTCCAGCTTTATATGCTTTTTGTTCAATGCTACTTATCTCTTTAAAAGACTTGAAGATTACATAACTTAAGGACTAGTCTGTGACATCCTTGCATTATTTGTATCTAATGATGGTGCAACCATTTGCATTTTTTTACTTACTTTTCTTCCTTATAATTTTATATTCCGGTTTTCTAATTCAATCTGAGAATCAACTCTATTCCTTCGTAGGATCATCGGGTTTTGGTCGAGAAGAATCTGAAAGAAGTTGAAGCTACCGGACCAACATTCAGAAGCTGTTGAAAGAAATTGGATCATCTGGTTTTGGTCAGAAGCCTCGAAGTTGGATTATCGTGAATTTACCTATCCGACCAACATTAAGAAGCTGTTCAAAGAAGTTGCACATCTTGGCTCTAGCGACCCAACCATGAGGTACCAGCAGTTGGAAGCAGTTGGATTTTTTGACGCTTCCTTCCAGATTTGGAAGCAATCATTTCAAGCAACTCCATTTCAAAGGGCCACCCAACTTGGATTGGGAAGTGCCCCTGCTTTTGGTGCTATAAGCCTGACTTACTCAATATCTAGTCGCCAAATAATAACTGAAGAAGATAAAAGATTTGAGTAAGTAATCTTAATCATCAATGAAAATATTGAATACATATAACACTAACCATTCATTTTCTTCTAAATAGTTTTTTTTTTGACAAATTTTCTTCTAAATAGTTTTTTTTTTTGACAAATTTTCTTCTAAATAATTGAAATACTAAAATGAATTGTTTACTTATATTATATATTTAAGAATCGGATCCTAAATTTTAATTCCACATATGTGTAATAATAATTTGTGAAAAGATAGTACACCCAAATAAATAAAAAGAATAAGAAATGTACAGTTTTTTTGAGAAAAAATATCGTACAATTATAACAAGACTTATAGTATAAAAATTAGCTCATATAAATTTACAATTTTTAATCTGATAATCGATTTTGCAATATCCTATGGGCCCAATTAAAACGAGTTCAGGTGGATAACAGGTATGGGCTATTTTGAGATGGTCCATGTCTTTGTTTGGACCGTCGGCGTGGAGGGACTTTGAAAAAAAACCAAACAACTCCTTTACTCTTTTTCAGTTTTCACAACACAGTTCATCTTTTTGTCTATCTATCGCTCTTCTCCACTCCCATTTATTTAGGCTGTTGCTTTTCCCACACCCCCTCCTACTCTAAACACACCCCATAAGGGTGTGAAAAGACCAAAAGACCTATTTTTTCGAGAAATTTTCACCTGCTCGAACACGGGGCTTGAGCGAGGTTCGAACGAGGCCGCTCGAGTGTGTTAAATATGGACAGACACCCTTGGCGTTTTTTAACCTGTTCGAATAGGGTCATACGAACAGGTTCGATGGTGGTCATGCGAACATGTTCGAATTATGTTGTTCGAACAAGTCTTCGCCGCAGAAATTCTTCGCGAGATAGCAGTAATGGACGCCTCTCAATTCCGCAAGCGATTTTAATCAGCGGTTTACAATCACCAAATGTGTCGGATAAATGAGTGGATGTAAATCCCTTTGGAAATTGTGCCTGAACGGATAGAATTTAAACGGCTCAGATTTGTGATCTAAAAATGAAATCAACGGCTGACATTTCACCAAGCCTATTATAAAAGGGGTTCACATCCTCAGACCTTCTTCACCAAACCCTAATCGCTTCTTCCCAACCCACCGCTTCTTCACCAAAACCTTCTCTCCTTCTTCCCAACCCAAAATTGAAATGGAATGGCAATTGTGCTCAACCCCAAGACTAAACGACAAATTCCTAATGTGCTTCTTCACCACAATGGGATTTGTCACCACCGAGCGAACATGGTGTTTGTGTTTCGTTGTCCTAACCATGTCTTCTGCAGGATGAGTAAGGACATCACCTTCGCCCCAATTGAAGGAAAAAAGGAGAGGAAGATTCGCCCGCAGGAGCGTGGCGTAAAGACGTGGAGCGTATACGTTTCAAAAAGTTCAATTGTAGAGATGATGGGACCGGCCGAAGATTCACCATGGAGATCCGAAATGACGACGACGCCCGCGCAATGATGGAACATCTAGCTAACGTTAGATGGGCGGCGAGATCTTAGAGTTGTATGCGTGGACACAATACGAACTGCGAGAAGAGGTGATGCATCTTCTTCAACCACCACCACCCGCACCACAACAACCCATACTTACGCACTCGTAAAGTTGAGTATGAGATGACTAACAGTAATGGGGCGACGATTATTCTCCGTCCGCTGATTCATAGTCGTGAATCAAGAACTAAAACTTTCATGCTTAAGAACAACATCACATTCGCAGAATTGAAAGAAAACTGATAAAAAATGTGAAACTAGATGGTGTTCAGCAAGAAATTAAAAAAATCGAATGTGAATCCCCCTACGTCAGCAGCTGGAACCCACGTAATCGTATTCGGAAGTGCCTTAAGCCTATCAAGAATGACGAAGACGTTCGTCAAATGTTTGAGAAACATGAAGAATTCCAAGGTGTAATTGAACCTTATCTCGAATTGTTCGTCAAAACAGAAGAATCTGTCGAACACCTCCGCCGTTATATTAGAGGTAGTAGTAGTAGTTCTAAGTAGAACTAGATTGTATTTTGTTTTCCTGTCGTTTCGTTTTAAATTTCCTATCCTTGTATTTTTGCAATTTGTGTTTTTAATTTCTGTTCTTATCCAATATTAAATCCTGTGCAACTTTTTTATTTTACCGTAATTGTTACCGTAATGACAATAAATTTGCGCCAACGTAAAAGGAATTTAAAATTAAAAAAACCAAATGAAACAAAAAGTAGTTAAATTATACAAAAAAAGTAAACAAATATCCTCCTAAGACATATCCTACTGGGTGTTGCGCCCCCTCCTCCTCTCATACACATTCCCAAACCTCCTCCTAAACCCACGGAAGGGGTTGAGCGACCTCTTGATGCGCCAAACGTGGTCCCGATCGGCTCGGGACATGATCATCGATGGCCCCATCAATGTCATCAACCAAATCAATCACTCTGGTAGCATCTCACAACCAAATAACATAACATTATTACTTAAATAAATAGAATATTAAGAAACATTATCATGCAATTAACATAAAAGACACGCACCACGCCGACATCAAGGCTCATCTCAAGCAAGCCGATAATGCTCGGGGAAGAGAAAGGGATGCGAGACCCTGAGAGTACCATGGAAAGTAGCCCAAGACCGTGAGTGTTTGACGAGTACGGCACACGTGGAGGCCCCGCGCCACAAGTGGTCCTCAAACCGAGTCCACCTCTCATCACACTCGGTGAGAGTACAGACGGCCCCGGTAGGAGGTCCGGGATCCTCGGAATGTCTTTGGACTCCGCCCAAACTGCTCGGAGCACTCGATCCGCAAGTGACGCATCATCGCGACCACCACTCCGAATGAACCTCCGAACCGGCCGCTCCTCAAAGTGGTCTCACCGCCATGGGCCGTGGTAGGGTCCTGTGTCACCTCCTCACTGTGTAGCGGCCTAGGCATAATCGATGGTATGTGACTTGATGCCCCTGGGACATCATCGCACAACCATTTCTTCGTCGGTGGGGTACTCTCATCATACTGGGTGCTCCACCCAAGAGGAAAAGTTCGCACTCTGGAAGTGCTCAAAGATCAAGCTCTGTAATCAACATATCATTGGTTGATTATTAATCTGAAAGTAACACTAAAGCAAACTTAAAAGTAAAGAATATGTTTCATACACAAGTAAAGGAAGATGACCAAAGAATCTTCTTGGTCTTCTTCCTCTTGTAGCATCCTTGGTGATCATAGAGATGGGCGGGGCCATGGCCCCCAAAGAATAGTCTCCAACCGCCTCCAAATCAATCAAGATACCAAGGTAGCCAAGCTTAACCTTGTTGCTCGACTTGTCGGCAAACAAGGTGCAACCTAAAAGATACTGAGATGTAGGCCCTAGCAAAGATGGTCCCACCGCCTCTCGCCTATGGCGGGTGGTAGACCTATCCTCACCATACAAGCCCAACAGATGACCCCACTACCAAGTGCAGGCGTTGCATCCTCCGGTGTGGCACCCAAAAGTCAACCGGCGGTGCTCCCCCTCCCATGAAGTCCACCGGCATGTCATGAACCGGCCAAGAATGGGGATGTGCAGCGGTGGGATACATCATCGCGGTGATGCTCATCTCACCCACGAGGAAGGTGGAATGATGATGTATCCGGCCGCCAACGCCTATGAATGCGTTTCACAAATTTCTTGTGGAGAATGGGAAGCTAAGCCCAACCAAGGAACCAACCACGAAAGTTCGTCGAGTGTCCCTAATCGCACATGAAACACCGCCGTAATGCAGTCCATGTGGGATTGGGTCAGAATCCGCCGCACTGCATTCGAAAAAGACACAATAAGCCAAAACATTCAACAACTTAATAAACAAATTTACAACACTCAACTATAAAATAATAACTTACCCGCCGTAATAAAAATCGGTGAGGATATGTGCCCCGTGATGTGGGCAAGACAGAACCATCTTCGGTCCACCAGAAATGGGAATGTCGCCTATCAAAGCAGAGCAGCCTCCCGAGGCTCAAAGAACCTCCTCCTCACGAGGCTCGCAGACCTCCTCCTCATGATGCCTAGAAGATGAAGGCCAGAAGATGAAGGCCTAGAAGATGAAGGCCTAGCAGCAGATGAAGGCCAGCAGACGAAGGCGCCTAGGCGATGAAGCGGTGGCTAACTCATAGCGGAAATTGAGCATCACGCTCGATATCCCGCCCAATATCCTCCGGAAGTGGGGAGGAGGAACATCAACCCTACCCCCTACCCCGGCACGACCCCAGCTCGGGAGGGTTCACCGCTTCTTCCTCCTTTTGCGGTTTGAAACCGTAGGAGGTGGCCGACCGGCTCGCTCGCTCGAAGGTTCAAATTGTATGACCACCTCTACTCCTCACCATATCTCAAACAACAATCAACAGAACCGATTCAATCAAATTAACATAACCAAACAGAATCAGCCGAGAAAGTTCATCGCCAAACGATCGCTCGGTGGTCGCCGCGCGTAACGTCGCTTCGCACAACCACCCCTCGAACAAGTCGGTTCGATTTACATAAATACAACGGTTCGAATGAGGTTGCTCGAACGGTGTTCGCGACAACCTCATTCAACACCTTCGCTTTCACGTGTTCGATGGACCTCACTCGAACAATTCTCGCGTTCGAGAAAAAAAAACCGAGAATGGAGCGTAGGGGAGAGACATACCTTGAAGAAAATGGAACGATTAGAGGCGTGAGGAGTAGAATATAACCCAAAGAACTCTCGAGAGTGTTGGTGGAGAAGATTGAGTGAGAGATTGGGTGAGATTGAGTGAGTTGAGAGAAGGTGAGTGAGAGAGAAAGAGGGTTTAGGGTTCGAAGGGAGGGGAGGGAATGAGAGACGAGGGAGAGTGAGAGAAGGGGGGAGGGGTGTGGTTATTTTGTTTTTTTTAAAGGGGGGTAATTTTGGAAATAAAATTATTATGGGGTGTGAATAAGTAGGGGGGGTGTGGGGAAAGCACTCCCCTTTATTTACCATGACAAAGCAACTTGCTAATTGGACGATCAACTATTTTTCAATTTTATATTATTTCTAACTATCAATATTATTATTTGTAGATCTTGGTTTGCAATTGCTGGAGCAGATTACTGTGTCATCGCAGCGGATTTCACCGGCGACCACACCAATATCTCACAATTGTACGCTAATTCATACTATACCCTACACAATCAATTTATTTTTTTTCGTTTTTAACTTTTGCTGAAGCTCAATTGATTTTTAATTTTTGGGGTTTGTAACAGATCTGGAAAATGTGTGATGGCTTCTTGTGGTGTTCAAGCCAACGTGAAAAATTTGCAAAAGATTTTGTGTGCTGAGAATTTGGTAAGTAAGTCGAAGACTCAGCATAAGTGCTATTTAGATTTCAAACTTTTTCAGGATGGCTATGCAACTGATAAACTATATTCTTTATTTAATTTTCTGTCTTCTGTCTTAAAATTCCTCTAGGTTGATTACTATATATTAGGTCTAAGGAAAAATTTTATGCTTAAGTTAGGAAGAGAACTTTGCTTGGTTACGGCTTGTTTTCAACTTCCGTGTTTGTAACATAATAGATAGATGTAGAATGACAGAACAATAAACCCATAGTACTTCTCTGGGGTAGATTATTAGGTTGACTTGGGTTATAGATACCCTAAGAAGAAACCAAAATCTCAATATTCTTAATTATGCAAAACAAGGGTTGAATATTTGCATTGATGGTCTTGTATTGATACTGTAACCAAAAGCCCTAGTATGGTAACCTTCAAGGTTAACAACAACAAATAATAACTAACACTGTGTTTATTTTTTTGAAACATTTTGAAGTTTTATTTTCTAAAATCTGCATTAACAATTGGGGTTAGTTGTCGGACTTTCCTCAGTCTGTTTTTTGTCATTTAAGAAATTACCTTGCAATGTAATGTCTCTCTCCAGTTAGTTCAATGTGCATCTTAAGATGCATGATAAAATGTTTTTATTTGAATGACATGCTGGATTGATTTGATGATACCATTTGCATCAATTAAGGTAACCCTTGCTGGTTAGTTAATTGGGTTAGCAAGTTAGAATTTTAGGAGTTAGTTAGGCCCAATAAGGCATTTTTCTTGGAAGTTGTGATTAGAAAGAAGTCATTTGAGTAATTGGGGCCTTAAGGCATTTGGGTGGTGCAGACCCTTGAAGCTCTGCAACATTTTTCTGTACTAAGGGGATTTTCCTGATGTTCTAGCACTAATACCAATTGGTTCTATCAGCATATAATCTGATCAACCATGCTTTTAGATGTGTTAGTTATAAATCTGGGGAAACTGTGGCATTGTTATGTACCTTGTGTGGCTCTCTTATTTGAAGGTGACCATGAAAAAAAAAAATTGAAGCCTCTGGTAGAACTGACATCATATCGTCTTATGGCTCCTGAATGCAGAAATATGAATGTCAACACAAGAAGCAATTGAGCTGTGTTAAAATGGAAAGGTTGTTTCGTCATCATCATGTGCTATCTGATCCTATACCTCGTTCTTTATGTGGTTTCATTCTTTTGGGCGGCCTTGACAGCAGAGGTGCACAACTTTTAGCTTTCAATTCTTATTTTATATCCCATTAAATATTTTGCTCACTGCTACTTCAACCTGAAATAGGAAAGGGATGTTTCTTTCGACCTCTTCGTCCTGGTTGTGTTTACTTTCCTGATTCTGGATTAGGACCGACTGTGCCCCCCATTTTTAAATTCAAATTACCTGCCGAGGTGAAGCTCTTACATGCTTGAAATATTCAGTTCTTCAAATTTCTTTTTACTAACATCTACATTAAAATACGATCTATTTCTAGGATGTTGTAGCTCGAATGTCTGAAACAGAAGCAGTTGCTCTGGCCAAAGAGGTGTTTAAATTCGCAACTAACACCGTAAGTTTGTTTACATAGTTAACTATCATTTGACATTAGGATAAGAATTGAACGTGCTGTGGATGTATGTTTTAACAGGGGGATAAGCTTGAAATTGTTGTCCTAAATGCCAGTGGAATTCGCAGTGAATGTGTGGACCTTAAGACTGTAAGTTTGTTTACATAGTTAACTATCATTTGACATTAGGATAAAAATTGAACGTGATGTGGATGTATGTTTTAACAGGGGGATAAGCTTGGAATTGTTGTCCCAAATGCCAGTGGACAGGTGCTCTCAAGAAAAAGGAGCAGTTCGGTGTAACTGCTAGGCGCCACTGGGCGCATTTCTGAGGCGCGGTTACTGCTGATGCAAAAAAAAATATTGCTTTTACTGGTGATAGCCGCCTGTTCACATTGCTTTTACTTTGCCGTGAACTTATTATTGGGTTTGACCCTCTTTAAGAGAAGCAACAAAAATATGTTGGATGGTTAATCTTCTAGTCTTTCTTTATGGTCGTCAAATATGTATACACCTAGGTTTCTATTCTCTAGTGAAGATGTTTACTAAGAAGTGTCGTTGAAGGCATCTCCAATACCAACTTTGTTTTTCGTCAAATATGGGGTTGAGCATTGCTAATAACATAAAACAAGCATTCGCTAGTTTTTACCAAGTTCTTTCCGTACTAAATAGCAATGGTAAGTCTATTATAGAAATGTGTTTTTAGACTAACAAGTAAATAAACATCAAACTCATTTTGTATCATAGTGGCGACTACTCATGTTGACATTGTCCTATGATTAAATGTCGTATTTTTCTAGAACAACCCAATCAATTTGAAGGAAAGAAAAGATGGAGACGGGAGAGTGCAAAAATAAAAAAGTGAGACCTATGTATCCCATTACATTATAACCCAATTAACTAAGTCTCAAATGATATAATTTACTAGAACAAAGGGAGCACTTGTGCCGAAATTCAAACTAATGCGTTAAATGCACAAGTGTTAATATTGGAATCCAATTAGCATACCCTAAATTCAAGTTTATATTTTCAGATTAAATTTTATAGTATGATTTTGTTGTGCTGATCTCTACATTCTAGGATGAATGTGGGGATGTCAAGTCTGCTCTTTTTTGACATGATGTTCGGATGGGGTGATTCATCTCTTAGGGTTATGTTTCCTAGGCTCTTTTGAGTAGCAACATATCTTAACACCAGGGGCGGATTTATATGGCTTCCTAGTGTTCTCAAGAACACCCAAACAACCTTAGTGGTAATCCCCCAAATGTTATACAATTGGTCAGAAGACTCAGGACGCTTATCTTGAACTTACCTATCCGGCCAGCATTCAGAAGCTGTTGAAATCAGTTGCAAATTTTGGCTCTAGTGACCCAACCATGATTGACAAGCAGTTGGAAGCAGTTGGAATTTTTTGATGCTTCCTTCCAGATTTGGAAGCAATCATTTCAAACAAATCCATTTCAAAGGACCACCCAACCATCACAACGAGCACTTGGATTTGGAAGTGCCCCTGCTTTTGGTGCTATAAGCATGCCTTTCTCAATATCTAGTCGCCAAATAATAACTGAAGAAGATGAAAGATTTGAGTAAGTAATCTTAATCATCAAGGAAAATATTGAATACATATAACACTAACCATTCGGTTTCTTCTAAATAGTTTTTTTTGACAAATCTTCTTCATTTCATCGTTTTTCGTTTTTTCGTTTCTTCACTTCACAACTAGCGATGGGTTTCTTCATCTCCAACTCTCCCTTTCAAAACCCTAAATTTCACTCTGTGATTCTTCAATCGATGTCTGCTGCGTGATTCTTCAACTCACTCGTGATGGGTATTTCGATTTGCAATTTATTCAGAACCCTAAGAAGCTCTATTCTTCAATCGCATCTATTGGTATTTCGATTCTCAACTCTCTCTTCATAATTGTTTTTGGGTTTTGATTCTTCAACTGAAATAAGCTATTGGGTATTCTTCAACTTCAGTTAGATTGCTGAACTTCACATTCTGTGTTTCATTTCTGAGCTTGGGTAAGTTGATTCTGAGCTTCAGTTAGATTTGCTTTGGTATGTGTGTTATTGCTTTTCTGAGCTTGAATTTGCTTCTTTAGTGTTATTGCTTTTATGCACTCTCAATCACATTGATTTTATAGTGTTCTGTGTGTTTTTGATATAGTTGAATGAATGGGATTTTATGAGAAAGATTCTGCTTAGTAAAATATTATTGTTGATATAGTTTTGGTTATATTGTATTATATTGCTATTCTTTTTATTATAAGTGCAAAATAGCAATAAGAGAAGCACTCCTACTATTGTTAATAGCTACTTTGCATTTGTCTGTTGTATGTAATGCTTTGATTGATAAGGTGATTATACGGCTGAGATTTGAATGAGAAGCTGCTCTGACTGCTTTGCCTCGTTAATTATTCAAAGGTGTAGAGCATTTACTGGTTTAGTGCATTTGCTTGTGTCAATATTTATTGGTTTAGAGCATCTACTTGTGTATTTGTTGGATTAGAGGATTTACTAATACTAATACTAATATAAAACATTTACTGGTTTAGAGTATTTACTGGTGTAGTGTATTTACAGATTTAGCAGTACCATATTTATGATAGCATCACAGTGAGACAAACAAAGCTCTTTTGTTCAACTTTGTCACACATTCTAGCATTTGCATCCTTCAAGCCAATACAGTCCTTCTTTGTTCAGCTTTGTGTCATTTGAACAAAGGCAACATGTATAAGAAAAGGCTCTTGATTATAAGCTTTTTGCACTTGCGCTAAGTACAAATCAGTATGTGTAAATTGCTACCTTAGAGGCCAAAATAAATTAGTACTCTGTTTCTGCTTAGAGGACAAAGCATAATAATAAGCAAATTGCATGCACTCTGTAAGGATTGATCCGAGCAAGAATCGAGTTTGAAAACTATCTGGATAGCATTTGAAGTTTATCAAAACTGAATTATGCTTTCTGCTAGAAAGTTTTGTCAATTTACAAAGCTGCTGGTATTTTAATTATTGATAAGGGATAGACAATGATAGTTTCATTTGCTAGGAATGACTTCAAAATAAATTTACCGGTTTATTTGCGCACTTGTTCATGTCTGTGACATATATGATTGTTTCTTTTACTATGAAAGTTATATGCAGATAACCATGTATAAGTACTAGTAGCTTTACAGTTATATTATCGCTGATTTAGTACTTACAATCACACAACTCATAGAAGCATTGTTTCTAGTAGCTGTACAGAAAATTGATCATGGTTTAGTACTTAATAGTCATGTCACTCATAGAAGTACTGGAATTTTTCTACGATTATTGGAGAATCATTCTCCTTATATGCTAAGGCCCAAGTTTTGTAATTTCTTCTTGATTGCATTGTTCCTTTGAAGGTTTGGGACCGTGAAAAGGTTGTAATAATACCAGATCACTATATATTCACAAGTGATGAACGTGCCAATCGCAATGTGGACGTACTCAGAGATTTCTGCAATGAGCAAAATATCAAGTAATTTTATGATATTAAGGATCTTAGTAATTTTAAGGTACACATTCTTTTGATTTCTCCGATATTAATGTGACAGTTTTGATTCGTAAAGAGTATTGTAATGCACAGTTTTCTTGGACATTGAATGTGGGACTATAATAATGCAGGTAAATCCAGATTACAAAGGTGATTGTCATGTTGCTCTTGCTCAGGAAGGTCATTGTAGGCCGGGAGAGGTTAGATTAGTTTAACAAGTTATTTGAAAGAATAGTGAAGTACATGTTAATTTGTTTGACTGAATTCAGTTCCTGCTTTGCTAATTGTGTTCTTCATGCAGGTTCTCTTCGGTACCGATTCTCACACATGTACTACTGGAGCATTTGGTCAATTTGCTACAGGGATTGGTAATACTGATGCCGGTTTCGTGTTGGGAGCAGGGAAGCTTTTGCTTAAGGTAATTTTATGCTTCACTAAGTTCTATGATGCTGTTGTTCTGAGTTTCTATATCGTGTTTCTTTTTACTACGAGAACTCGAGCTCATCGCAACTATTGCACCTTTTATTATTAACACCCGCTTGAGCTTTATCATTTAGGGGTTGGAGACTCAAATAGGTTCTATTTGTATTTGTATTACTTTTTCGCTTGTAATTTCATCTTGCTCTTATCAGTTTGGCTGTCGGCTAATTTGAATTTTTCTGTTTACTCGGTTTCTCTATCCATCTTTCAGTTGTCTCTGTTATACTTATATTGAATTGGAGGAACATATTCCAGCCTTTTAATGTTGGCCACTTTCCTCGTCGTCTTTTATATTTAACAAGAGTTACACGTTCATTTCAAAAGAAAAGAATTGAGATAGTGTGAGAGAAAAATAAGAGAATTATAAATGATTTTTTCAAGCTTTTGGAACAAGAATGAAGAGAAACATACCTTTTATGGTATTAGTTAATAGTAGAGAAGCAACCGCGTTTTTATTTAGATCCAATGTTGATGCAGGTGCCACCAACTCTGCGATTTGTAATGGACTGAGAAATGCCCAATTATTTGCTTGCGAAGGATTTGATTCTGCAAGTAAGTATCCTTGATCTTGTACTTCAGTTTCTGTAGAATATATTGTAGAGTATATATGATAGTCATAAAGTAAACATGGCTGTTTAATTATCTTGTTTGCTTGTAGCAAATACATAAAATCCTTACATGATTGAATGATTTACCTTACAGATTATTGGTGAAATATCTGTGGCTGGTGCAACTTAGAAATCTATGGAATTTGTTGGCTCAACTGTTGAAAGTTTAAATGTGAGTATGTTCAGCAAGATGTTATGCTACTCTTTAACTCGATGTTTTTTCAAACTCTGAACTTCTTTTATTTTGATTAAAAATGTTCTTTTGGTAATTTGTCCCTTCTGTGTGCAACATGGTCGTTGAAGCTGGAGGAAAGAATGGTGTTATTCCTGCTGATAGCACTACATATAAATATCTTGAGGTTTGTGCAACTTAGTAGATGCATTGGAATTGATAACTTGCCTCTAAAGTTCTATTAAATTTGTATTTTCCAAACTTGGCTCTTTCTCTCATTGTTTTTTGTTAAATTAGCATATTTATATTGTTTGAGTAGCCCGTCAAATTTTCATAATATCTTCTTCATTTCTTGATTGTCTTAGAATAACATAAGTAGCGCTTGGTTGGCAATTTAGAATAGGATAAACAGAATATATGGGTTTTGTCCTATGTTTGGTGCATATTAAAAACAAAACGGGACAAAAGGTAGGGAAAGTGGTACATTTTGGTTTCATCAAAAAGCGTGAACCAAGAGAACAGTGCAGAACATGCTATTTTGTTCTGTTTTGTCCACCTGTCAAACACTATGTTAGAGTATGTTAGTTGATCTGTTTGGAGCGATCCCCACATGTCATTACATTGTTTCTGGTTTTGTTTCCTTATTTGATTAGGATTAGGAGGCTAGTATGCACTAGTTTAGCTAGGGTTTAGTGCTTTTTATTTTTTGTTAGATCAACTTCACCTAGTACATTTAACATCCTATTATAGAGTCCATTAACTCTTTTCCCCCTTCCCTATATAAAACCCTACATTTTCAAGATAATATAAAAGAAGCATAATCTTTCATGATTATCTACTGACTTGAGTTCCAGAATCTGGAAATCTTGTTTGTCAAATAAAATGGATGATTCTCGTAGGAACACACAAATTAATCAAATAATTTCATCATATCTTTTTCCAACTTGCGATTGACGGTGAAAAATTCTGTCTGCCATCAAATTCAGAAACTTGATCTTCAACAAGCAGCCATGTGCTGCTCATAATCATCTGATAACTGTTAAAATCATTGCTGCCTCGTCGAGTTATCTTTCCAGCTAGGTTTTATGGAGTTGCTTCATATTTATGGTTTGCTTCGTCTTGTAGAGTATTCATTGCAGCAAGGTTGAAACTTAGCATGGTTTAGCTTGAGGAGAGTGTTCGAGTGCCTAGCTTCTTGATCGTTATGGTTATGATAAGATAGTTGCTGCAATGAAAAATATATTTTATGGAGAGTGTTAGAGTATCTTGCTTCTTGATAAGATATTTTATGGAGTACGTAATTATCTTCAAGGAAGTGAATATTCATACTCGCTAAATATCTCATAGCTTCTTGATCGTATATTAGAATAATTTAAAGTATTTTAGATGATCTCATTCACATCATGATAAAATTTAGTAACTGCTTTCCTTAGGTATCATCAGCTAAGTGTATAGTATTCTGTCTATCATGTGTAATCTTCATTACTAAATCGTTGTGAAAGTATCTGATAGGGGCTTGGGTATTATGGGCCCGCCTAAGTCTCACACCAAGTAGTATGAGATGCTCGGTGGAGTACTTGAGAGACTTAGGTCTTCCCTCTTAAGTCTTAACAACTAGCTTTTAAGGGAGGGCCAAGTGCATCTTATCTTCAACATCACATTGTAGTGGTCTGCAGTAACTAATCTTGCCTCTGCTATTGTCATCTCATTATGTATTTCTGTATCGACATAAGTGATCTTTTCCCTTATGCATATTGTGCCCATGTCTTATCCAGGAATGCTTCTAATGTTGTTTCCATTTCTTTTGCAGGGCAAGACATCTGTGTCATATGAACCAGTTTATAGTGACCAGCAAGCAAGGTGGACACAATTTTCTAATCTCTTTTTACTTTACCCCATTATATTATTTAGGAATAGGTAACGCTCAAACATCTTGTATCCAATTAATTACATTTTATCTGTTTATTTGATAAATTTGTTGAATATAAGTGCCATGTGGTTTATAGAAAGTCAAGTGGCACAACAAATGTCTATCATGGTAGATAAGACATGACAAATATTCACTTCCTTTTTGTTGTGTTATGATTATGATAAGATAGTTGCTTTATGGTCAACAAATTTATTCATTACTGATACCTTTTTTTGTTGGCATTTAGATTTCTTTCTGAGTATAGATTTGATGTCTCAAAATTGGAACCACTTGTGGCTAAGGTTAGAACTTTGTTTGCATTTTCAGTGAGGTTTTATTCCGTGGTTATTTTCTATGAAGCTATACGTTGTTATTGTCCGATGCTGCTACTATGTTCCACAGATAATATAATACTTATAAACGTTGCAGCCTCATTCACCAGATAACCGTGCTTTGGCAAGAGAGTGCAAGGATGTAAAAATTGACAGAGTATACATAGGATCTTGTACAGGTGGAAAAACAGAGGATTTCATGGCTGCAGCAGAAGTTTTTCTAGCATCAGTATGCATCATATATTCTATTAGATATCTATGAGATAGGTCAGAAGGGTTTTATTTATTTTTGACACTTATCTGAATCAGATGATTTACGGCATATGTATAATGTGTTTGAAGAACATGTTAGTCATGCTCTTTTTGAAACTCCCAGCTTAGCCAACTTCCAGCTTTTATCTTTCCCAGATGTTCCAAATACCAACCGTTTCCATTCTCATGTTCTGTTCTGTGCATTAAACAATAATGAAGTTCCTCTATACTCTTTATGAACGATGCTTCAACGACGATACTGCACTCGGTGATCCTTTTCCCTTTAAATGCCCCCTTTGTACACTGTTACTTTCCACTTCTATGTCTTACATTGGCTACTAAAATATTATTTTACACATACAAATATGAAATCTAATAAAAAATAGATAGAATTATATTTAAAAACAAGACAAAAATAAAATTTAATGTTAAATGTAAAAATTAAAAGTATTAGCACTTAATATAAAAAACAATGTAAAAATTCGGCAGTGTCTCCTCTGAAATATGGACATCCCAAAATACTATATACACCTCAAGTCAATACAAAATACCAGCCAACATAGATCCTCACAGAGGTCAACAGAGTCATATTCAACTACTATCAGCTAACCCAATAATGTAACAGAGCCACTACAAACTTTTTTAGGTTGAATACATAAGAACACTAACCCAAAGTATACATCATACATATCACTAGTTTCTCCCTAGACTCATCATGGATCATCACCTAGAAGTAAGAGTGCACGATTTGACATGAGCCTGGGAATCTGAAACATGTAAAAGAGACGAGGTGAGTCACCACTCAGTGAGCAAATAATGAAGAGCATAACAAGCGGGACACGATAATTCCGATCATAAAGTGAATTCCACAAAAATCATAAATAAATAAAAATCGCATAAAGTCATAAATGGGGTAATACATATGCAGAACCGGAACAGGCTCCCCGCCTGAAAATATCAATAATAGGCTCCCCGCCTAGAAATGTCAACAATAGGTTCCCCGCCTCAAAATATTAATAATAGGCTCCCCGCCTCCAAGTATCAATAACAGGTTCCCCGCCTCGAAATATCAATAATAGGCTCCCCGCCTCAAAGTATCAATAACAGGCTCCCCGCCTGGAAATATTAATATTAGGCTCCCCGTCTCTAAGTATCAATCATGGTGCACCATGGCTAACACATACTGCTGTTAGCATGCAATGTTCTGTCAAAGTTTTACCCCGAATCGTTTTAAAATCAGGATATCATAAACTCATGCTGATAAAAATTTCTTAATCATAAAAATCAAACCATATGTCCATGAATCCATAACCAATCAATAGTTCTCAAAATATTCCAATAAAATCCATGTATTTAAATTTGCCAAACAATATGACCATAATACCATGTCCCTCTAAGAAAATAAAGTTTTCAAGTATAAGGGAAGTTTCAGTCAAAAATGAGTATAAAATAAGTCAATAAAAGTATTTAGGACTTGTTATAGTCCCCATTATTTACTCACCAACTTCCTATGCCGCTGAGAGAGAAGTCGAGGAACGATACCGCTAAGATGGATTCTCTGAATCTAGATTATAATAGAGTTAAATTAGTATTTTCGATAATATGGATAAAATAGAATCAACTGCCAACCCCTATTTATTTGATAATGAGTCTAATTTATGTTTTTCCTTATACTTTTCAGTAATTAGACTGCATGAAGTATTTGTTAATTCAAACTTTAGTGACTAAAGATACCTAAACTATACCTAAACTATACCTTAGAGAGTCAACTTCAACTATAACTAATTGAGATTTTTTTTTGTACCTCCACGTGTGTCTAGCACACCCCCACATACCCTACGAAAAGACAGAAATACCCTTACCAATTTTCAAAATGACGCAAAATACCCAAAGCACCATATATGTCCGTTTGACCAGCATTCAGACGCATATACCGACTCTCCGTCTTCAAACCAAACCCATATACGTATATCCGCTTCATAAACCAAACGGATATACCCCCCAGCACCTATATCCGCTTCCTTCCAATCTCACCCATTTGCAGTCCAAACGGATAGACGTATATCCGTTTCCATAAGCCAAACGGATATACCCCACCTTGACGTATATACGCTTCATTAAAAATAGTAAGCGTATATACATCTGTTTATGTTGAGTTCGTGCCAAACGGATATACCCCCCAGTGGTGTATATCCATTTTGCCAATTTTCGTTCCTAATGTAATCGTTTTTTTTTCAGTGTCTGGTAGGCAGCGTGGGCGTCGCGGTAGAGGTCCTTCAGCACTTTCTGGTTCTTTTCGCGGGGAGTCGAGTGGTGCAGCTGACGCGTTTTTTCCAGATCCCCACAGTGCACAGAACATCATTAGGCTACGTGGTCATGCGTCAGCGAGGCGTGGTGAGCAGGGCCGACAGCAGGCCCCACATCCGCCCCCACAGCAGGCCCTTGAGGAGACTTCGTCTGAGACGTCTATGTCTTCAGACGAGTCTATGGCCCCGCAATATCAACACCAGCAGCAATATCAGTGGCAACAGGAGTATCGCACTCGAGCATCGATGATATCGCACACGAGCATCGTATTATCGAGGAGCCGAGCGGCACCAAAGATCACCAAAGATCTCAGTATTATCGGGAGCCTCGCCAGCAGTTAGCGCGGGAGGAGGAGCAAGAAGACCAAAGATCCTCTTTTCAGAGATCTGTCTATGCATGTCTGCAGTTCCATATTCAGAGGCCCGGTATGTTTTTTTTTTCCGCGATTTTTATTCAAAATTGTCTATGCATGTCGTTAGGAATTAGCATAAATTAATTATTGTTTATTTATTAATTTATAATGTAGGGATATAAGAGGTGCCTAAAATCACAAAATCACGGCAATAAAATAGTTACCAAGCTTTATCCTATTGCACGTGATAACGAAACATTATACCAGCACATCTTTGGTAGTAACCTCACCCCCCCCTGCTTTGGACTGGTCACAAAGTAGTAGACAACCATTTGATCAGTGCTTTACGTTGAGAGATGGCACAGCGAGACTTCGTCATTTCACCTACTGATATTATGGATTTTATTTTGACTCTTTTGGACGATGTTATGGATTTTATTTTGACTCTTTTAGTTTATGTTATTGGAACTATTTTATATATTCGCACTATTTTATAATCGCACTATTTTGTAATATTTATTCGCACTTTGTTACTTGCAAAATATTTCGCGCTTAAAAAATTTTGATTACATTGATTCCATAACATAAAGTTACATAAGCGGTTAAAAAACTACAACAATCTACTGCAACAATGAAACTAAAATAAAACATCAATGAAACTACTGACACCACATGCATGCACGAAGACGGATCGAAGCGATGGTACTTCGAGTTATGATGTACAACTCCAAAGGACGGCGAAGACGATCCTCATACATGTGATGGGTGTCCTTCATTAATCTAACGTCGTCGTCGTTCTCCACTTCCATTGTGGAGAACTGAAGCGTGTTATTATCGCCCATACTTGGGCGACGATAAAGGATACCGAAGATCTCTTGTTCGTCACCTAATTGCTGCACCTTAGGTGTTAGTTTCTCTATCAGACCAGCATAATCGATGTCCCCGGGAAGGCTCCATAACTGAGGATTTCGAGACCAGAAATGAACACCATCTTCTTTGTGGGTGATGGATCCCCCATGGTACAGGGTAGTGGACTGAGATTCACGAGAGTTTTGGGTGCAACTGAGATCTATTTGAGAGGTGAAAGAAGTTGAAATTTTGGTGTGATTTGAGAGGTGAAAGAAGTTGAAATTTTGGTGTGAAAATGAGGAGGTAGAGAGTGGGTATTTATAGAATTTCTCAACGATTATAAGCTGTTGATGATGTCGGTGCAATCTAGACCGTTGATCTAGATGCTTCGTCCAATCTGAGCCGTTGAAAAAAATAATTTTTTTAAAAAAAAAAACCAAACAAAAGCGGATATACATGCCAACGGGTGTATATCCGCTTTGAACATAGCAAAGACGGGTATACCCCCACAAGGACGTATATACGCTTTTGTACCTTCAGAAAAGCGGATATACGCCCTTATGGGGGTATATCCGTTTGGCAAAAAATAATATCCAAACGGACATACGTATATACGTTTCCTACCAGAGAAAAAGCGGATATACGCCCCATGGGGGTATATCCGTTTAATGGTCAACATGCTAGGTATTTTTGTCCAAAATTATTTTGTGGGGTGTGTTAGACACACGTGGAGGTAAAAAAACTCTAACTAATTCTACTCTCCTTTTGTCCTGATACATGTCATTCATAAACTTTAAAGCTTCCTCCTACTTAATTAAACCAACTCAATATTTCTAGCTCACTAACAATTTATTGTCAACCTCTAAATTAAGAATATCAATAAATTGATATACTCCTTATCTAAATCTTCTACAAGATCATAAGTAGTGCAACTACTCTACTTATATGTAAATCCTAGCAAGATTTCTAATTTTTTCCTTCAAACAACCCTAACGTTAAATTTCTAAAACCAAATAGATAAGATTTCATTTACCTCAAATATGGAGTACTTGTGTTGGTGATCTCCTTCTTCTTCCAAGCTCCTATTAATCCCCACTCACTAATCATTTCTCCTAACCCAATTCCTTTCGTATCTGCTCCTCCCCTCCCAGTTTCTATCTCCTTTTCTCTTTTCTTCAAGCCACTCCACCTCCCTCAATTTTAATCTATATGGAATGGGTTTTGCTAGATTTGAAATCTAGGGGAAGCTTCTCGGCTCCCTACTTTACTTATATATATATATATATATATATATATATATATATATATATATATATATATATATATATATATATTATAAAAGTTGTTCTTAAATAGAGTGAGAATGAAATCTTGAATATTATGTGTTAAAGTGAGTTTCTCCTGACTTCTAGTATCATCCTATTTATTTTATTATTATCATTTTGTTTAGTTTAATACAATGATGTATATAAATATAAAATAGATAACATTTTATAACTAATATCAATTACTTAAATGTCTTAAAAAATATTAGCTACCGGTTGCTTTCAAAGTTAAGAGACAATATTTAGCTCACATGTTCTTTGATAAATTATTTGTTTGAGTCTAAGCCTATACCAAAATTTTGGGGGTGTTACAATATCTTCCCCCCTAAAATAAACCCTAAACCCTAAACCCTAAACCCTAAAATAAACCCTAAACCCTAAACCCTAAACCCTAGACGCTAGACCCTAGACGCTAGACCCTAGACGCTAGACCCTAGACGCTAGACCCTAGACGCTAGACCCTAGACGCTAGACTCCTCACACCCAGTGAAATTTTCCACTATTTTCCAAATAGTTTACACCCTTTCACACTTCATACAAGTTGAAAGCTCTTGGTAGTTTTCTTCTCACAGCTCTACCTACTGTATACTCCCCTAATAGACTTCTCCCAAGCTATTAGGCGCTTTTAACACAAAAGCACTCACTTCTCAAGTCCTACAAAGCAACACATGCTACTTGAGAAGGTTCCCTATTCAAGGTTCTTTGATTACAAGGGTTTTGGGATTACTTAGAGCTTGGTTGACATATATAGGATATACATGAATGATTTACAACACAAGACTTAATACGCCCGAGACCCGGGATCGTAGGCCGCGAGGCGTAAGCCGGAGACCACGGACCGTGCGCCCGATACCCTAAACCATAGGCGTTTAGGGTATTGCCACTGAAGAGGCAGGCCGACGCCCGAAAACCCGGGCGTGAGTGCTAGACCGCATGGCCGCACGCCCGAGACCCGGGATCGTAGGCCGCGAGGCGTAAGCCGGAGACCACAGACCGTGCGCCCGATACCCTAAACCGTAGGCAGTTTAGGGTATTGCCACGAAGGTAAACGTGCGCGAAAACTCCGGCGTGAGTGCTGGACCGCAAGCCGCACGCCCGAGACCCGGATCGTAGGCGCGAGGCGTAAGCGAGACCACGGGCCGTGCGCGCCGATACCCTAAACCGTAGGCGATTTTAGGTATTGCCACGAAGGTAGGACCGTGACACCGAAAACCCAGGCGTGAGTGCTAGGCCGCAAGCCGCACGCTCGAGACCCGGGATCGTAGGTCGCGGGCGAAGCCGGAGACCACGGATCCGTCGCCCGATACCCTAAACCGTAAGGCGATTTAGGTATTGCCACGCAGGTAGGCCCGACGCGAAAACCCCGGGCGTGAGTGCTAGACCACAAGTAAACGCGCGAGAGACCCGGATCGTAGGCCGCGAGGCGTAAAAGCGGGAGACCACGGACCGCGGCGCCCGTCACGCTAAATCGTAGGCGATTTAAGGTATTGCCACGATGGGTAGACCGTACGCCGAAAACCCCGGAGCGTGAGTGCTAGACCGCAAGCCGTACGCCCGAGACCCGGATCGTGAGGCGCGAGGCGTAAGCGGAGACCACGAACCGCGCGCGATACCCTAAATCGTAGGCGTTTAGGGTATTGCCAGGAGTAGGTAACCGTGACGCGAAACCCGTGGCGTGAGTGCTAGAACACCGCAGCCGCACGCCCGAGACCCGGATCGTAGAGGCGGCGTAAGCTCGAGACCACGGACCGCGGCGCCCGATACCCTAAATCGTAGGCGGTTTAGGTATTGCCACGCAGGTAGAGCCGTCGCCGAAAACCCCGGGCGTGAGTGCTAGACCGCAAACCGCACGCCCGAGACCCGGATCGAAGCGTCGCGAGGCGTAAGCGAGACCACGGACCGTCGCCCGATACCTAAATCGTAGGCGGTTTAGGATATTGCCACGAGGGTAGGCAGACGCCGAACACCCCGGGCGTGAGTGCTGCTAGACCGCAAGCCGCACGCCCGAGACCGGGATCGTAGGTCGCGAGGCGTAGCGGGAGACCACGGATCCGGCGCTGATAACTCTATTTTATATAGAGTTATTCATCTTTTTACTTAGGTTATTGCTTATTTTCAAGTACATTAATATGTAAATATAGCTTATTTATTAAGAAACAACATATTAAGGATTCAAAAGTATTAGGACAAAGAACTAGGCATAAATATTCATATCTTGTTAGGTTTGATATTTTTGTTCAAAAGTAGAGTTACAGGAGTGGAAACACTAGGAATGGAAACACTGCCTACACTAGGAGTGGAAACACTACCAACACCTGCTAAATTCTGCAGTTTGTACCAAAACATCCAAGGACCATTTCAATGCTTCCACACTTTATTTGTGACGTCATGCCTAGTCATTTGGAGCAGAGCCACTTGCAGAAGTCGACGATACACGTAAAAATCAAGTTGCAAGGCTCACTTATCTAAAGACATGTGGAACTTCTCCAATGGACCTCCCCTTATGTTTTCATGCAAGCGACCACTACTGAGCTACTTGCTTCATTGGTTGTTTAATTTTATCCAAGGTTGGTCCCCTCAGTTGATTCTACGCGCCAAAGGAAACCCTTCACAAGAGGAAAGCTTGTAAGCCTATAAATAGGAATCATTTCTTCATTTGTAAAATAAGTTAGATACTCCATCTTCCTTCATCTGTACATTTATCATTTAGAGTAGTTTAGTTTAGTTTTATTCTCAGTTTCTGACGAGAGGAAGGTGAGGAAGTGCATTGACAACCATTTCCTTCACTTCTACTTGGAAGAAATTCGTGTAAGGAATTTGTATTGTAATTCAACTTTGGGAACTTACGCAAAAGATCTTCTATTCAAGTAATCTCTATCCTTTTAAGTTCTTTTGCTTTATTACTCATTTACTTATGCTCTTTGTAGATTTTCTCTATTATAACATGAGTAATATGAGCTAATTCCCTTAAGTTGAGATGTTGTAAACCTTGTAATGAACTTCTAAGTATGTTTTCATGGTTTATGTAGTGTATGCATTTTAACTCTTGCTTGATACTTCTTTCAACATTTATTCTGGAATTGATCACTTTGGAATAGATAAACTTGTGGCGTGGACATGGGTCACATTTAAGAACTCAAGAGTTAATAGGAATGAGTGTTTATAACAACTTCTTTGTTAGACTTGTTTTAATAAAGATTTGATTGTTAAAACCGTGTTAAGTCCTAGACATAGGATAACATAGTTCTTAGGGTGATACAATTGGGTACTTAAGAGACAAGAGTGAACCTATTTAGCATGCCTAGACATAGGAAGTTTGTAATGAAACTCTGAAGAAAGTACTGAAAGGTACACACTATTGTAGCTGCATCCAATGTTCCCACACTAAGAGTGGAAACACTGCATACTCCATTATAAACACTTAGAAGTAAATTACTTGGTGAAAACATCTCAACTACTTTATCTAACTGATTCCCTACACTCTTTATTTGTTTTTATTAATTTTCAAACTTAAAAACTCCAACCAAAATATTGCATAGAGTAGACACACTAAGTGTACACTCTAAACTACACAAAACTTTACATTACATAATCCCTGTGGGTTCGACCTTTCTTATCACTTTATTACTTGTGTGACTATGTATACTTGCATATCTTTTTAGCACACCAAGTTTTTGGCGCCGTTGCTGGGGATTATAGTAAAATTTTGTTGTTTAGATTGTTAATTTAGTGTTTTAGTATATAGCAGTACTACTAGTATTCTGTTTTCTGTGCAGGAACATTTAGTGCAGAAACACTCAGTGTGGAAACACTAGTTTATGCCCAGAGATAGACCACCAGAATTTGATTGTGATATTGAGAGAAGATTTAGGAGATTGCTAAGACAACAAAGACAAAGACAACAAGACTGCAGAAATATGTCTCACCACAGTGATGATGCCTCAGTAAGAGGAGGACCTAATTCTCAACATCAACAACCTGAAGGTGAAGAAGATCACAGACATCAATTCATCCACATGGGACCAATAGGTATGATTAATGATAGGGATAGGCCTATGAGGGACTATGCCCAATATGATCAGCAATATATACAGTCTAGAATTGCTAGGCCTCATATTGATGCTGCTCATTTTGAATTTAAACCTATGATGTTTCAAATGTTACAAACAATTGGTCAATTTGGTGGATCCCCACATGAGGATCCCCATGAGCATTTAAAGCAATTCATAGAAGTTTGTAGGAGTTTTGTTATTCCTGGCATTAGTGAGGATGCATTTAGACTTAAGTTATTTCCATATTCATTGAAAGATAGGGCTAAATCATGGTTAAACTCTTTAGAGCCCAATTCTATTCATGCATGGAATGAGCTAGCTGAAAAATTCTTAAGTAAATATTTTCCTCCAATTAAAAATGCTAGGATGAGACATGATATTACATCTTTTAGACAAAAAGAATTTGAATCATTGTTTGAAGCATGGGAAAGATGGAAGGAACTTTTGAGAAAATGTCCACATCATGGTTTACCTGTCATTATACAAATGGATACTTTTTACAATGGTCTAGAACCACAAACTAGAGTGATGCTTGATGCATCAGCTGGTGGTGTTCTTTTGAATATGTCTTATAATGAAGCATGTGAACTTATTGATAAAATTGCTACTAATGGTTCAAGTTGGCCAACTGAGAGGGTGAGTGCTAAAAAGAGAACCTCTGGAGTACATGAAATTAATGATATATCATCATTATCTGCTCAAGTAGCCACTTTAAGCAACATGATCAAACAGTTCACTAGTATGCCCACATCTGGTGTGGCAACACCTAAAGAAAACACTGCAGCAGCTATAGAGCAAGCCCCTCCAGGAACTACAAGTTGTGTTTATTGTGGAGGAGGCCATCTATATTGATCAGTGCATTTTGATGCACGTTCTTCCATGTTTATACTTAAGCATTTTTATGTTTTGCTTTGGTTATTTTTATGTTTTATAATGTTTTTCTAATTTAGTTTATTTTTAGTTTAATTTGATTTCCGTATTTTATTTTCAGCTTTAACAGCTTCCACGGAAAAATTCATAACTGGAGCTACGGGTATCGGATCGACGCACTCTGATATGCGTTGAAAAGCTAAGAGAAAGAGCTACAACTTTGCTGTTGAAGCCAATGACTGATTCGGAATGCGGAAGTCTCAAATAATTCGTTGAAGTTCTAGACTTAATAAATATTTAGTTTTGGACCGGGTTTCCTTTTTATGATTTTTTTGGCCCGTTGGGTTAGGACCCGAATCCTTGTTTCTTTTCTTTATACCTAGCAGCCGCATGATGTACTGTTCACTATTCATCTTTCACTATTCACGAAATACTTTAGAAGCTTGGGTACGAATTCTCATGGAGAACTAGAGGATCCAAACAATTTCTTTGTATTCGGAGTTCCGACACCTTGAGATTTTAGTAATTATAATCCGGGTTTTCTATTCCTTTCAATATAAATCTATGTCTCTTGTTTGCTTAATTCGATTTACATAGGTTATATTGGTTTGATTCGATTGATTGTATGATCCTAACTATAGACATGTTATCGTTTGCTTAATTCGTTATCGTGTTTGTTTAATTCATGTTTGCTTAATTCATGAAATTTAATTCCGTTTGCTTAATTCGGATAATAGGATCATACAACTTATACTACCAATTGCACTTGTCGGTTGATATTATAATCGAATAGAACAGGACAATTTGCGGTTGGAATTACGACAATCGATGATAGGCGAACCGATCAAAGAAATTGATTTTTAAACGTATTTGATAATCACTTATTTGCTCTATTTGTTAAATCGGACTTTAATCCAAACATCCCCTAATTCGATTTCAGTTGGTTAATTATTATACAAGAGTCCTTGAGAGACGATACTCGAGTTGTCGCTACCGTATACTATACTTTCAAAATACTCGTTTTTTTTGATCCGTGTGCGACAGCGGATCAAATTGGCGCCGTTGCCGTTTGAGATTATGTGTGATGCTTCTAATTATGCTGTTGGGGCGGTCCTTGCACAAAGAGTTGACAAGGCCGCCCATGTTATTTATTATGCTTCTAGGACTTTAGATTATGCACAGTCTAATTACACCACCACTGAAAAGGAACTTCTAGCTATTGTTTTTGCTCTTGATAAATTCAGATCATATTTGCTAGGTTCCAAGGTTGTTGTTTTTACTGACCATGCAGCTTTAAAATATTTGTTGAAAAAGCCAGAAGCGAAACCGAGATTGATTCGGTGGATGTTGTTACTTCAAGAGTTTAATGTGGAGATTAAAGACAAAAGTGGAGCTGAAAACTTGGTGGCTGATCATTTGAGCAGGATAGAAAGGGATGAAGATCCTTATCCCATTCAGGATGACTTTCCTGATGAGAAGCTTCTACTTATGCATGGAGTTACCCCTTGGTTTGCTGATATTGTTAATTATCTTGTTCTTTGGTGTTTTTCCTACAGTGCATCCAGGACACAAATTCACAAACTCAAAAGTGACGCCAAATATTATGTGTGGGATGACCCATATCTTTGGAGGTTTGGTAGTGATCAGGTTATTAGGAGATGTGTCCCCGACTATGAGATCGAATCTATTTTGCATTTTTCTCATGCATCTCAAGCAGGGGGACACTTTGGTCCTCAAAGGACTGCAAGAAAAGTCCTAGACTCAGGTTTTTATTGGCCCACTATTTTTAAAGATGCTTATGAGACCTACCGCATCTGTAAGGAGTGCCAGATAGCAGGTACAGCCATCACTCGTAAGAGTGAGATGCCTCAGCAACCTATGCTTTTCTGTGAGGTATTTGATGTATGGGGAATCGACTTCATGGGTCCCTTTCCTATATCATTTGGTTTTCTCTACATTTTACTTGCTGTTGATTATGTTTCAAAGTGGGTAGAGGCTATCCCCACTAGGACTAATGATTCTAGAGTTGTTGCAGATTTTGTCAGGTCTAATATTTTTTGCAGGTTTGGAATACCGCGAGCTATCATAAGTGACCAAGGCACTCATTTCTGTAACCGCACCATGGAAGCTTTGCTCCGCAAGTATGGAGTTGTGCACAAAATCTCCACTGCATATCACCCACAAACTAATGGGCAAGCTGAGATCTCAAACAGAGAGATCAAACAAGTTTTAGAGAAAATGGTGCAGCCAAACAGGAAGGACTGGAGTCGCCGTCTAGACGACGCACTTTGGGCTCAAAGGACAGCTTTCAAGACACCCATAGGGATGTCTCCTTATCGACTTGTTTTCGGTAAGGCATGTCATCTTCCTGTAGAGATAGAACACCGTGCTTATTGGGCGGTGAAAAGTTGTAATTTGGAGATGCAACAAGCAGGTATTGAAAGGAAACTCCAGTTACAACAGCTTGAAGAGCTTAGGCTAGAGGCTTACGAAAGCTCTAGGTAAGCACTTCCATGATAAGATGATTTCTAGGAAGGAATTCTCTGTGGGCCAACGAGTTTCTTGTTTAATTTCGCGCTTAAGCTTATGGGGGAAACTTCGATCCAAATGGATTGGCCCTTTTGTTGTTACTAATGTTTTCCCCTTATGGTGCGGTAGAGATTAAAAGTGCAGTACTGACAAAGTTTTCAAGGTCAATGGGCAGCGCCTAAAGCTATTCCATGAAAGTTCAAGCGCCTTGAAGATGCAAACATAGAGGAGCTTTCTTTGGAAGCGCCCAACTACACGCAAATTGACCAGGGAGTCCCTCCTCCTTACCCTTATTTTATGCTTATTGTTTTCATTGTGGACAATGTATGATTTAAGTGTGGGGGGGTGTCTTTTAGTAGCTTAGTAGTTTTTATTTTTCTTTTAATTTTTGGTTTGTTTTTCTGTTTCCCTTGTTTAAAAAAAAATATTATTTTTGCATGTTTTTCCATGAGTTCTTTGTTTGTAGAAGTCGTGAGTGATTTTGACTATTCTAGGACCATGGGTGATTTGGCATGATTTGGTGATTTCTTGTTGCTCTTGGTATAATAAGTTGGGTATGAGCACTAAATCTTTGCATCATCCTGTGATAGTCATTGACCCTGGTGAGAATTGAGCCTTTTTATGGATGGACTATATCTTTCCATTCTCTCCTTTCTTGTGTGTGACTCACTCATGTTTGTTAGTTACTCTAGAACTTGACTTGATTCTTGTTGAAACACTTGTTCACATGCATGTTTGAAATGATCTAGGCAATTCTGTTTTTCTTAGCTACTAGCCAAATAAGCCTACCCTGAATTTATCCCTTTGTGTAAGCCCCTCTGAGCCTTTTTATCCCATTCTTTGTTTTATAGCTCATTACAAGCCTAAAAGAGAAAAACAATGATATTACCCGATCTTAGAGGGTGAAGGAGCTTTGATTTGAAAATTGTCACATCCATAAGTGTGGGAGTATCCAAATTGTGTAATTGTGGTTCTCACTTGGGTTGATTCTTGGGTTCTCAATGGAAAGTTTGGCAAGTACATTTGTATAGAAAAAATATTCCCCAAAAAGAAGAAGAAAAAAAAAATAAAAAAAAAAAAAAAAAAAAAAATCAAAAAGAAAAAAAAAATTGTAGATGTCTTTTTATTTTTGTTTTTGTATCAAGGAGAGTGAATGTTGTATGAAGAGAGTTATGGAGAGAAGTCTCAAAATAAAGAAGTTTGTCATATCTTGTTGAAGTTGGACCTCTCATGCTCACTTAACAATTGATTTTCATTGCTTCTTTGCCCTCTTTGATTCTTTTTAGCTTAGTTCCCCCTTAGGATTATCCCACCTTGACCTTGGCCCCATTACAACCCTTATAAAGACCTTTTGATCTTATGTGCATGTGTTCTCAAGTGTGGATGTTAGAAGCTTGTCAAGCATATGGTAGTGCTAACTTTCATTGATGTGCTTATTATATAAATGAGAGTAAACACAAGCCTAGACACTTGAGTGATTGAGAGCATTGCTTATATAAATCCTGTGAGGACTCATCACTTATGATTCACTCGTTGGTGCTCTATCCTCTTTTTCTTACCTTGATTGCAATTAAGTGCTATCTCTGAATGTCATTCTCCTTGAATCCTAGGAAAAACATCTCTCTTATGACTTTGCATTCATGGGGTTCATTGGGAATTCGTGTTTTGCTTTTATGTCTTGTTTTTTGTGTTTTGCTCGGAGTGCAAAAGTTCAAGTGTGGGGGAATTTGATCAGTGCATTTTGATGCACGTTCTTCCATGTTTATACTTAAGCATTTTTATGTTTTGCTTTGGTTATTTTTATGTTTTATAATGTTTTTCTAATTTAGTTTATTTTTAGTTTAATTTGATTTCCGTATTTTATTTTCAGCTTTAACAGCTTCCACGGAAAAATTCATAACTGGAGCTACGGGTATCGGATCGACGCACTCTGATATGCGTTGAAAAGCTAAGAGAAAGAGCTACAACTTTGCTGTTGAAGCCAATGACTGATTCGGAATGCGGAAGTCTCAAATAATTCGTTGAAGTTCCAGACTTAATAAATATTTAGTTTTGGACCGGGTTTCTTTTTATGTTTTTTGGCCCGTTGGGTTAGGACCCGAATCCTTGTTTCTTTTCTTTATACCTAGCAGCCGCGGTACTGTTCACTATTCATCTTTCACTATTCACGAAATACTTTAGAAGCTTGGGTACGAATTCTCATGGAGAACTAGAGGATCCAAACAATTTGCTGTATTCAGGTTCCGACACCTTGAGATTTTAGTAATTATAATCCAGGTTTTCTATTCCTTTCAATATAAATCTATGTCTCTTGTTTGCTTAATTCGATTTACATAGGTTATATTGGTTTGATTCGATTGATTGTATGATCCTAACTATAGACATGTTATCGTTTGCTTAATTCGTTATCGTGTTTGTTTAATTCATGTTTGCTTAATTCATGAAATTTAATTCCGTTTGCTTAATTCGGATAATAGGATCATACAACTTATACTACCAATTGCACTTGTCAGTTGATATTATAATCGAATAGGAACAGACAATTTGCGGTTGGAATTACGACAATCGATGATAGGCAGGAACCGAATCAGCAAATTGATTTTTAAACGTATTTGATAATCACTTATTTGCTCTATTTGTTAAATCGGACTTTAATCCAAACATCCCCTAATTCGATTTCAGTTGGTTAATTATTATACAAGAGTCCTTGAGAGACGATACTCGAGTTGTCGCTACCGTATACTATACTTTCAAAATACTCGTTTTTTTTGATCCGTGTGCGACAGCGCAGATCATATATGAAGATTGTCCTAGCAACCCTGTCTCAGTCAATTATGTAGGTTACAACAAAAATAATAACCCTTACTCTAATACCTATAACCAAGGATGGAAGAACCACCCAAATTTTAGGTGGAATAATTCCAATGCACCTGCATCAAGTACTCCTCCTGGATTTCAACCTCAAACACAAAGACCAAACCCACCTGCCAGTGAAAATTCTCTAGAAAGATTGCTTAGATCATTCATTAGTGAAACTAGAACTGCTAGGCAAGCTCAAGATTCATCAATCAAAAACCTAGAGAATCATGTAGGGCAATTAGCAACTGCTTTGTATCAAAGACCAATAGGTACTTTGCCATCAAACACAGAAGTTTCTCCCCCACAAAGGCAAGGTAAGGAACAGGTCAAAGTCATCTCTTTGAGAAGTGGCAAAGATTTAAAAGAACCATATGAGCTTGAAGGTACAGAGAAGGGAGAAAAAATTCAAAAAGAAAAAAATTCACAAGATGCAGAAACACTTGATGTTTCCACATCTCCAACTCCAAGGTTAGTTCCTGAATATCCTCCTCCTCCTTTTCATCAAAGATTGAAAAAACTACATGAGGAGAAGCAATTCAGTAAGTTTTTAGATGTTTTAAAACAACTGCATATCAATGTTCCCTTGATAGAGGCACTTCATCAAATGCCAAATTATCCTAAATTTATGAAAGATGTGCTTTCTAAAAGAAGAAGATTAGGGGAATTTGAGACTGTTGTTATGTCAAAAGAATGTAGTCTGATTTTGCAAAACAAAATTCCAAGGAAGCTAAAAGATCCAGGTAGCTTTACAATTCCTTTCTCAATAGGTAAGTTCTATACAGGAAGAGCATTGTGTGATTTAGGTGCAAGCATCAATTTGATGCCTAAGTCTATTTTCACAAAGCTAGGAATTGGAAAGGCTAAACCTACAACTCTAACACTATCTCTTGCAGATAGATCAATAGCATATCCTGAAGGAATTATTGAAGATATATTAGTGCAAGTTGACAAATTTGTGTTTCCTGCAGATTTTGTTATACTTGATTTCATTGCAGATGAAGATGTACCAGTTATACTGGGAAGACCATTCTTGGCAACAGGAAAAACATTGATAGATGTGCAGCAAGGAGAGCTAACCATGAGAGTGAATGATCAAGAAGTGAAATTCAATGTCTTGAATGCTTTGAAGTATCCTGCAGAGGAGAATGAAGAGTGTTCATCAATTTCTCTTGACCATCTGGTAGAGAAGCAATTCCACAAGCAGTATGATCACCTTGCCAATGCACTAGCACCAGATGCAGCTGCATTGCCTACAAAGGAATTTAAAGAAAAAGTCATTCTGCCAAAGGAACGTGCTACACCTAAGGTATGGGCTAAAACTTATGAATCTCTTAATTTAGAAGATCCCAACCTTAAAGACAATTTACCTTCTATAGAACAACCTCCTAAGCTAGAATTGAAAGAACTGCCAAAACATTTGAAATATGTTTTTCTAGGTGGGAATAATACACTTCCAGTAATCATAGCTTCTGATCTTTCATTAGATCAAAAGCAAGATTTAATTAACACCTTGTCAAAACATAAAAAATCTATAGGATGGCAAATGGCAGATATAAAAGGGATTAGCCCCTCCATATGCATGCATAGGATAATTTTAGAAGAAAATTCTAAAAATAGCATAGAAGGGCAAAGAAGATTAAATCCCATAATGAAAGAGGTTGTTAAGAAAGAAATAATAAAATGGCTAGATGCTGGTATTATCTACCCTATTTCAGATAGTGCATGGGTTAGCCCTGTGCAATGTGTCCCAAAGAAGGGTGGTGTAACAGTAATAGCTAATGAGAACAATGAACTAATCCCTACAAGAACTGTAACAGGGTGGAGAATCTGTATGGATTACAGAAAACTCAATAAAGCCACCAAGAAAGATCATTTCCCCTTACCCTTTATAGATCAAATGTTAGATAGGTTAGCAGACAAGGAATTTTATTGTTTCCTAGATGGCTATTCAGGATACAATCAGATAGCTATTGAACCTAAGGATCAACAGAAAACCACATTTGCTTGTCCCTATGGCACCTTTGCCTTTAGAAGAATGCCTTTTGGACTTTGTAATGCTCCTGCTACTTTTCAAAGATGCATGATGTCTATCTTTTCTGACTTCATTGAGCAATCAATGGAAGTATTTGTTGAACCAAGGTCAAACACTCTTTGTTTTGTATGATAACAAATTACAATATGTTTGCTAATGGTTACAGTGAGTCTAAGCGCAGGGTGAACAATGCACATAGATATGATCAAAGCGCGCCATGTGTCAAGTTAAAGGATAGAAGCTTAAAGGTGAAGTGAGCAAGGACCAAATCCATCCAAGGACTTATTTGTTATTCGCTTTGCTTAAGACATATGTAAGGTCTCTTCTACTTAAACTTTATGATTCTTTGTAGTTGAGAGATGATCTTTTAAAATAGAACTGTCTTGGAAAAATGTTTTCTATAAAATCATGATTTATTAGATTAGACACAAGTTGTTTTAAATTAATAGTTTGAATCATGATTTGTTGTTTTTAAAGAAAAGTTTTAAAAGAATTTGTTTTTGAAGTAAAGAATTTTGTACATGAATCTAGAAATTGGTTTCTACTTGTTGTTAAAGCCATAAATCGATTTCCCTTTGTTCTCTAAAGTCAAAAATCGATTTGCCTTTGTATTTTAAAGCTACAAATCGATTTCCCTCCTCCCTTGGAAGAAAGAAATCGATTTCTCACTTCTTTGGTAAAGCCAACAATCGATTCATAGCTTGCTTGTTTATAAAAGAACTTGTTTTAGAAAGAAAACAATCGATTGATGACTTTGTGCTTTCAAGCAAGAAATCGATTTGTGGCTTCCTTGCTTTCAAGCAAGTAATCGATTTCCTTCTTATTTCTTTAAGTAAGAAATCGATTTCTTACTTTCTTTTAGAAAGCAAAATCGATTTTCATCCTATTCCTTTCAAGAAATCAATCGATTCTTCACTTATCACAACAATGATGTTACAAATCATTTTCAACGGTCATATTTTCATATTCTCTATAAAAGGCTCTAGGGTTTTCACGATAAAACCGAACCCTTTTGACAAATCATTTCATCGTGAAAAACAAAGCGTTGGTCAAACCAAAAGAAAAGTTTTTTGAAGAATCGATCATTCATAGAAATCATCTTCTATTGTTCTTCAAATTAAAGGTTTTTCATTCTTTCATTTTCATATTCAAATCCATCGCATCAAAAGATCTTTGAAGAACTGATCTTTCATAAGTTTCATCTTTACACGTTCTTCAAATTTCAAAGGTTCCAATCACATCATCTCTCTTTAATCTTTGAATCATATTGTTTGAGAGATTGGATCATAGTTTGATCTGTAAGATTGCTATTCTTGTTTCTTTGAGAAATCCTAGGAGTTCAAACTCTTGGGTAATTCAATCAGGAGATTGAATTGTTTGTGAAATCTTGGGATAGCGTTCTTGAGTCATTCAATCGGGGAGATTGAATCGGTGAAATCCTTAGCGGGAAGCTTGGGTTCTCAATTTGGGGAAAATTGAGAGGTTTGTTGTATTTGAAGTTGCTTGCTTGTAAACAACGAAGAAGTATCTTCACAATATAGTGGTGATTACCAAAGTCCAAAGGTTGCAAAGCCGGAGGCCGAGGAGTAGGGCTTTTATCCCGAACCTCGCTAAAATCACGGTGTACTTCTTTCCCTTATCTCTACTTTGTGTTTTCGTTATTATTGTTAACTGTCATTGTATTTGATATTATCGCGCTAATTTTTCAATATCACTGTAATTGTTTCTGCCATTGTTATAGCTTGTTTAGGTGTTGCATATAGTTTAAATCTTATTTTCCGCATTTGATTTAAACTTGCATGGTAAATTTTTCGAAAACAAGAAAAAGATTTCATTTTAGAATATAACCTTATTCACCCCCCTCTAAGGTTATCATATAGTCCAACAATTGGTATCAAAGCAGGAAACTGCATATAGAGCTTAACATCTCGCATTTTTCTGATCATGGGGTCTTTTATTAAAGAGGTAATGTCTTTTAATAGGCCACCTTTATTTGATGGAACTAACTACGACTACTGGAGTAGTCGAATGAAATGTCATGTGCAGGCTATAGATTTTACACTGTGGAGGATTATTGTTGATGGACCGCTCACTCCAATGAGGATCAAAATTACAAAACCGGTGATCTTGATGTTGGTGATTCCACAAAAACTCAAGCAACCGGTAAAGCAGAAGAAGTACCTGTTGAAGACATCTATACCATTGACTTGAGTGAATTGAGAAAGTCCGAACTTGACAAAATCTCCTTGAATGCCAAAGCAATGAACATTCTACATCTTGCGCTATGTGAAGAAGAATATGGTAGGGTAAAAGGTTGTCGATCGCTAAGGAAATCTGGGATTGTCTAGAAGCTACTCATGTAGGTACAAGCCAAGTAAAAGATACAAAAATCCGAGTTCTTACTACGAGTATGAAGCTTTCAAGATGAAGGAAGGTGAAAGCTATTCTTTGCCATGCACCAGAGGCTGAATTTAATTATTAACAACTTGAGAGCACTTGGTAAAAAGTATTCTACAAAAGACTTGAATGGAAAGATACTTGCGTCATTGAGTGGTGAATTTTTTCCTAAGACATGTGCTATCACTGAAGCTAAGGATATTGGTACTCTTCCTACTGAAGATTTAATTGGGTCTCTTCTAGCATTTGAAGTGGTGTTGGGTGCTAAGAAAACCCAAGAAAAGAAGTGGTAAAAGAAAAGAGGTCTCTTGCTCTTTGCGGTGGAAAGTCTTCCAAATCGGGAAAGAAAGTGGTTGAATCGATGATGAATCGATGAAGAAGACATGGTTATGCTTGCTAAAAATTCAAAAAATTCATGAAGTTCAACAAGTTTAGGAAAGGTGATTTTTCAAAGAAATCCGGGTATAACAAAGGTGATAGTCATGAGAAAGGAGACGACCAACCAAGATGTTTTGAATGCAACAAACCGGGTCATCTCAAGGTTAATTGTCCAAAACTTAAGAACAAATACCCAAAGAAGAAAGCAATGAAGGCTACATGGGATGACACGTAAACCGAGGGTGAAGCGAGAAGAAGAAAGAGGAAGTTGCTAACGTTGTTGGTCTTGCAGCCAGATTACTCTCCGATGATACATGGGACAATCTCGGCGATGATGATTGAAACCGATGATGAAGTGATTGCTTCAAAGCTTGCGTGTCTCATGGCGAGTGACTCAACTAAGGTGCGTAGACTATCCAAAAAGGGAAATGTATGGATGGTTGGCGGTGGGTGCTCAAGGCATATGATCGTAATGCTTCACTATTCTTGAAGTTAAGCAACAAGGCTAGTGGATCCGTGAAGTTTGCCAATAATGAAAGCGCTTTCGTGTAATAGGTAAAGGTTGTGTGGGTAAGGAAAACACAATCAAAATTAGAAATGCTTTACTAGTTGATGGTGTTAAATTTAATTTACTAAGTGTAAGTCAACTATGTGATAATGACTTTGACGTTTATTTCTCAAAAGATAAATGTCTTATTGTGCATGAAGCTTCTAACTTTCACATTGTCGGTTTTCGTGAAAACAATGTTTATTATGTTGATTTTGACAATGATATTGTATGCATGCCTTCTTTACTTGATGATGTGGATGTGTGGCATAGACGCTTAGGACATGCTAGTATGGAACTTCTATCTAAATTATGTGCAAATGAACATGTTAGAGGTTTACCCAAACTTAAGTATGAAAAAGGTCAATTATGTGATGCATGTCAACTGGGTAAAATGCATAAAACTTCTTTCAAATCAAAACCTGTTATTTCTACCAAAAATGTGCTTGAATTGTTGCATCTTGATTTATTTGGTGAAATTGATGTTGTAAGTCTAGGAGGAGCCAAGTATGTGTTTGTAATTGTTGATGATTATTCTAGATACACTTGGACTATTTTACTTGCTAATAAAAGTGATGCCTTCAACAAGTTTGCTAAGTTGTGCGAGAAAGTTCTGAGAATGAGAAAAACTTAGCTATCAAGGAAATTAGAAGCGATCATGGAGGAGAATTCGAAAACTCATCATTCAAAACTTGGTGTGAAAAGCATGGTGTTGATCACAATTTCTCAGCTCCAAGGACTCCTCAACAAAGCGGCGTGGTGGAAAGAAAAACAGGACCATACAAGAGATGTGTAGAACAATGCTAAATGAGCACAATCTTCCTAAATATTTTTGGGGCCACGCTTGATTGACTGACATGTCATGTGCTAAATCGAGTCTATCTAAGGCCATCTCTCAACAAGACTCCTTATGAATTGTGGAATGGTAGAACTCCAAATATTTCATACTTCAAAGTTTTTGGAAGTAAGTGCTACATTTTAAATACAAAGGATAAGTTGGGTAAGTTTGATGCAAAATCAACGGAAGGTATTTTTATGGGTTATTCTAGTCATAGTAAAGCTTACATTGTTTATAATAAAGTTGATAAATGTATGCAAGAATCTATTCATGTTTCTTTTGATGAGACTAACCCCTTTGCAAAGAAAGTTGATGATGAGGATGAAGTAGTTGAAGTGGTCAAAAGAAGAATGCACGAACCTAACAAAGTGAAAGCATCAAAGAAAAGGAGATGCAAGCGAGAACCTCAAGAAAGCAGTTGAATTGGAACGAGAGCCCCAAGACACGATGATCATCTCTATGGGAGAACGCATGATGACTTACCTAAAGCTTGGAAATCGGTTCGAGATCATCCCATGGAGCAAATTATTGGTAGTCCATCAAAAGGGGTAACAACTCGTTTCGCTCTTAATCTTTTATGCTTTCATAGTGCCTTTGTCTCTCAAACAGTTCCAGTAACATAAAAGAAGCTCTAGGTGATCCAGAATGGGTTGTGTCAATGCAAAAGAACTCGAACAATTTGAAGCGAAACAAAGTTTGGCATTTAGTCGAAAAAACCCGTTGATAGAACTATTATTGGAACTAAATGGGTTTTTCGCAACAAACTTGATGAAAATGGTGTTATTTTATTAAACAAAAGTCGTTTAGTTGTTCAAGGTTATAATCAAATTGAAGGGTGGATTTTGAAGAAACTTTTGCTCCGGTGGCTAGGTTGGAATCCATTCGTATTATACTAGCCTTTGCTAGTCACATGGATTTCAAACTACACCAAATGGATGTCAAAAGTGCCTTCCTCAACGGATTTTTAGAAGAGGAAGTATATGTAAAACAACCCCCAGGTTTTGAAGATTTTGAAAATCCAAATCATGTTTTTAAACTTGACAAAGCCCTTTATGGATTGAAACAAGCCCCTAGAGCTTGGTATGATAGATTAAGCAAACATTTAATTGCAAATGGTTTCAAGAAGGGTAAGATTGATTCTACCTTATTCCTTAAAACCAAAGGCAAACATCTCATTGTAGTTCAAATTTATGTTGATGATATTATATTTGGATCTACTAATGATGAATTGTGCAAGGAGTTTTCTGACATGATGACTAGTGAGTTTGAAATGAGCATGATGGGGGAGTTAAACTTCTTTTTGGGACTTCAAGTGAAACAAATGAAAGATGGAATATTCATCAGTCAAAATAAGTTCTCAAAGGAGTTACTAAAGAAATTTGGCATGAGTGATGCAAAGGAAATTGGCACTCCAATGGCGACTGCGACCAAATTGGACAAGGATGAACAAGGTAAACCGGTAAATGAAACAATGTATCGAGGTATGATCGGTAGTCTTTTATACTTAAGCGCTTCCCAGGCACGATATTATGTTTCTTTGTGTGCTGTGTGCTCGATTTCAAGCATGTCCAAAAGAATCACATTTAAAAGTCAGTAAAGCGGATTCTTAGATATGTGAAGGAACCACGGAGTTTGGATTGTGGTACCCAAATCGAGTCACTTTGATTTGGTCGGATTTTACGATCTTGATTTTCTTTGGTTGTACCTTAGATAGAAAAAGTACTAGTGGAACTGTCATTTCTTAGGACCATGTTTAACTTCCGGTCTAGTAAAAAGCGAGCAGTGTTGCTTTGTCCACCATTGAAAGCTGAATATGTGGCGGTTGGAAATTGTGTTGCACAAGTTTTGTGGATGAAACAGACTTTGGAGGATTTTGGTTTGGTATATGAAAATGTACTCATTCTTTGTGATAATACTAGTGCCATTAATATTGCTAAGAACCCCATCCAACACTCTAGAACTAAGCATATAGAAATTAGACATCATTTTATTAGAGATCATGTTTCTAGGGGGCATAGAATTAAAATTTGTAGCACCTTGATGACCAACTAGCGGACATCTTCACAAAACCTTTTTAGTGAAGCTCAATTTTGTAAAATCCGAAGAGAGCTAGGTATGCTTGATCTTTCTAGTTTGTGATTATGTGCTATGTGGTCCCTCCCTTTTTGATGAAAACAAAGGGGAGAAAAGTCTTCTTTGTCTTCTTTGTTTGTTTATTTAACTCATTATGTTTGGTTCTCTTGCATGTAAGTTGTTTATTTTCTTAATGCTTATGCTTAGGGAAAGCTTATGCCGTTATTTCTTGTTTATCGCCTCCCTATGCATAAGGTAATTTGTTATCATCAAAAAGTGGGAGTTTGTTGAACCAAGGTCAAACACTCTTTGTTTTGTATGATAACAAATTACAATATGTTTGCTAATGGTTACAGTGAGTCTAAGCGCAGGGCTGAACAATGCACATAGATATGATCAAAGGCGCTTGGCGTGTCAAGTTAAAGGATAGAAGCTTAAAGGTGAAGTGAGCAAGGACCAAATCCATCCAAGGACTTATTTGTTATTCGCTTTGCTTAAGACATATGTAAGGTCTCTTCTACTTAAACTTTATGATTCTTTGTAGTTGAGAGATGATCTTTTAAAATAGAACTGTCTTGGAAAAATGTTTTCTATAAAATCATGATTTATTAGATTAGACACAAGTTGTTTTAAATTAATAGTTTGAATCATGATTTGTTGTTTTTAAAGAAAAGTTTTAAAAGAATTTGTTTTTGAAGTAAAGAATTTTGTACATGAATCTAGAAATTGGTTTCTACTTGTTGTTAAAGCCATAAATCGATTTCCCTTTGTTCTCTAAAGTCAAAAATCGATTTGCCTTTGTATTTTAAAGCTACAAATCGATTTCCCTCCTCCCTTGGAAGAAAGAAATCGATTTCCCACTTCTTTGGTAAAGCCAACAATCGATTCATAGCTTGCTTGTTTATAAAAGAACTTGTTTTAGAAAGAAAACAATCGATTGATGACTTTGTGCTTTCAAGCAAGAAATCGATTTGTGGCTTCCTTGCTTTCAAGCAAGTAATCGATTTCCTTCTTATTTCTTTAAGTAAGAAATCGATTTCTTACTTTCTTTTAGAAAGCAAAATCGATTTTCATCCTATTCCTTTCAAGAAATCAATCGATTCTTCACTTATCACAACAGTGTTACAAATCATTTTCAACGGTCATATTTTCATATTCTCTATAAAAGGCTCTAGGGTTTTCACGATAAAACAGAACCCTTTTGACAAATCATTTCATCGTGAAAAACAAAGCAGCCGTCAAAAAAAAAAAGTTTTTGAAGAACTGATCATTCATAGAAATCATCTTCTATTGTTCTTCAAATTAAAGGTTTTTCATTCTTTCATTTTCATATTCAAATCCATCGCATCAAAAGATCTTTGAAGAACTGATCTTTCATAAGTTTCATCTTTACACGTTCTTCAAATTTCAAAGGTTCCAATCACATCATCTCTCTAGCTTCTTTGAATCATATTGTTTGAGAGATTGGATCATAGTTTGATCTGTAAGATTGCTATTCTTGTTTCTTTGAGAAATCCTAGGAGTTCAAACTCTTGGGTAATTCAATCGGGGAGATTGAATTGTTTGTGAAATCTTGGGATAGCGTTCTTGAGTCATTCAATCGGGAGATTGAATCGGTGAAATCCTTAGCGGGAAGCTTGGGTTCTCAATTTGGGGAAAATTGAGAGGTTTGTTGTATTTGAAGTTGCTTGCTTGTAAACACCGAAGAAGTATCTTCACAATATAGTGGTGATTACCAAAGTCCAAAGGTTGCAAAGCCGGAGGCCGAGGAGTAGGGCTTTTATCCCGAACCTCGCTAAAATCACGGTGTACTTCTTTCCCTTATCTCTACTTTGTGTTTTCGTTATTATTGTTAACTGTCATTGTATTTGATATTATCGCGCTAATTTTTCAATATCACTTTGTAATTGTTTTCGCCATTGTTATAGCTTGTTTAGGTGTTGCATATAGTTTAAATCTTATTTTCCGCATTTGATTTAAACTTGCATGGTAAATTTTAGAAAACAAGAAAAAGATTTCATTTTAGAATATAACCTTATTCACCCCCTCTAAGGTTATCATATAGTCCAACAATTGGTATCAAAGCAGGAAACTGCATATAGAGCTTAACATCTCGCATTTTTCTGATCATGGGGTCTTTTATTAAAGAGGTAATGTCTTTTAATAGGCCACCTTTATTTGATGGAACTAACTACGACTCTTTGGAGTAGTCGAATGAAATGTCATGTGCAAAGCTATAGATTTTACAATCGTGGAGGATTATTGTTGATGGACCGCTCACTCCAATGAGGATCAAAATTACAAAACCAGGTGATGCTGATGTTGGTGATTCCACAAAAACTCAAGCAACCGGTAAAGCAGAAGAAGTACCTGTTGAAGACATCTATACCATTGACTTGAGTGAATTGAGAAAGTCCGAACTTGACAAAATCTCCTTGAATGCCAAAGCAATGAACATTCTACATCTTGCGCTATGTGAAGAAGAATATGGTAGGGTAAAAGGTTGTCAGACTGCTAAGGAAATCTGGGATTGTCTAGAAGCTACTCATGTAGGTACAAGCCAAGTAAAAGATACAAAAATCCGAGTTCTTACTTCTGAGTATGAAGCTTTCAAGATGAAGGAAGGTGAAACTCATTCTTCGCCATGCACCAGAGGCTGAATTTAATTGTTAACAACTTGAGAGCACTTGGTAAAAAGTATTCTACAAAAGACTTGAATGGAAAGATACTTGCGTCATTGACTGGTGAATTTTTTCCTAAGACATGTGCTATCACTGAAGCTAAGGATATTGGTACTCTTCCTACTGAAGATTTAATTGGGTCTCTTCTAGCATTTGAAGTGGTGTTGGGTGCTAAGAAAACCCAAGAAAAAGAAGTGGTAAAAGAAAAGAGGTCTCTTGCTCTTGCGGCTGGAAAGTCTTCCAAATCAGGAAAGAAAGTGGTTGAATCTGATGATGAATCTGATGAAGAAGACATGGTTATGCTTGCTAAAAAATTCAAAAAATTCATGAAGTTCAACAAGTTTAGGAAAGGTGATTTTTCCCCTAAACCCTATAGGAGATTTATCAAAGACTTTTCAAAAAATTTAAAACCATTATGTACGCTTTTGCAACATGATGTGTCTTTTAACTTTGATGAAACTTGTATGGAATCATTTCAAAAATTAAAAAGAGCTTTAGTTACAGCACCAATAGTAGTCACTCCTGATTGGAGTCAGCCTTTTGAACTTATGTGTGATGCTAGTGACTTTGCAGTAGGAGCAGTCCTAGGGCAAAGGTATAACAAAGTATTTCATACCATATACTATGCTAGCAAAACACTCATTGAGGCTCAAATGAACTACACTGTAACTGAGAAAGAATTATTAGCAGTAGTTTTTGCTTTTGAAAAATTTAGATCCTACTTGGTTGGCACCAAAGTAATTGTGTACACTGATCACTCAACCATCAAGTATCCAATTTCTAAAAAAGATGCAAAACCTAGGCTAATAAGATGGGCTCTCCTCCTTCAAGAATTTGATCTTGAAATTAGAGATAAGAAGGGGGTAGAGAACCAAGTGGCTGATCATCTCTCTAGACTTGAAAGTGATAATGCAGGTACAAATGAAGAAATCAAGGAAAGTTTTCCTGATGAGAAACTACTAGCAATTACCATGAATGCAGTAAGTGTTTCTGCACTCAGTGTGGCCACACCTCATGCATCAACACCATGGTATGCAGACATAGTAAACTTCCTTGTAAGCAAGATTGTGCCAATGAACATGAGCTATCAACAGAAAAGAAGGTTCTTCCACATAGTAAAACAATACTATTGGGATGATCCTTATCTCTACAAGATATGTCCAGATCAAATCATAAGAAAGTGCATTCCTGAAGAAGAACAGAAAGCAGTGCTCATGCATTGTCATGCAGCACCATATGGAGGTCACTTTGGAAGCAAAGAAAGAGCAAGACAAAGGTACTTCAATCAAAGTTATTTACGCCTACTCTATTTAAAGATTCATATTATATGGTCAAAACCTGTGATAAATGTCAAAGAAGTGGTAATATATCTAATAGACATGAAATGCCTAGGACTAACATTCTAGAATTAGAACTTTTTGATGTTTGGGGCATGGATTTCATGGGTCCTTTTCCACCTTCTTTTGGCATGGGTTGAGGCTGTAGCACTCCCAAATAATGATGCCAAATTAGTTAGCAAATTTCTTCAAAGAAATATTTTTTCAAGATTTGGTACTCCAAGAGCAATCATCAATGATGAAGGCTCCCATTTTTGCAATAAACTCATTGAAAACCTTCTTGCAAAATATGGAGTAAAACATAAGATTGCTACTGCCTATCATCCCAAACCAGTGGACAAGCTGAACTTTCCAATAGGGAAATAAAAAGAATGCTTGAGAAAATGGTTGGACCAAACAGGAAAGATTGGTCCTTACACTTAGATAAAGCATTATGGGCATATAGAACTGCATTTAAAACTCCATTAGGTATGTCCCTCTATAGGTTAGTTTATGGCAAAGCATGTCATCTCCCTGTTGAATTAGAGAACAAGTCATATTGGGCTATCAAAAAGATAAATTTTGATCTCAAAAAGGCAAGTGAGCAAAGGTTATTTGAGCTAAATGAATTAGAAGAATTTAGGCAATTCTCTTATGAGAATGCAGAAATTTATAAGGCTAAAACCAAAGCATGGCATGATAAAAAAATCCAAAGAAGGGAACTTAAAGAAGGAGGATTGGTTCTATTATACAACTCTAGGTTGAAACTTTTCCCAGGAAAATTAAGATCTAGATGGTCAGGACCATTCTAACTAGTCAAAATCTACCCCCATGGTGCAGTTGATTTGTATGATGTAGCCACTGATACAACTTTAAAAGCAATGTTTTTAAACTCGGACCGGTGGCCGACTCGGTGAAGGTCCCGGGTCACTGGGTCAAGGGTCGGACCGAAGGATCGACAGTTGAACCGCATGACAAAAACCGGACCGCATGACTCGGGACGAACAACGAGACCAAAACCGGACCGATACTTGTAAATAATTTCCTAAAATTACACATCCTGCTTAAAAAACTCTAGCAAAAATTCACCAATAATTCCAGAATGCTATCAAATTACTTATAATTCATAGAACTTTGAAGTTCAAATAAGTCCATTAAGTTTCATACAACATGAGTATCTTAATTAGCAAACAACAAAAACCATCTCACAACAAAACAATTATCCAAATCCATCTAATTCAAAAACAACAACAAAGAAAGGATCTAACTGACTGTGCATGTCTTAATACACACACAATGACACATAGCCATAAAAGCATTCCTGCTATTTTTTCAGCAAAATATCAGATATTACTATTTTTTCAGCTAAGAAATAAGGATATTTTTAAAAAATTGAAGAACATAGAAATTTCCAATTACTCATTCATTTGATTTCAATATACACATAGAATGATAGAACTGAATATCCCTTCATCACATTAAGACTTAGCACCATCAAATCTAAGTTCTAACCACATGATATCTCTATTATATTAAACCATGAATCTTCCACCTATATATCCACATGTCCTTCCACGTCACTAATTACATCACCTTCATTTTAATCCACGTCAGCTTCGTTTTAATCCACGTCAGCATGTTATTTCGAAATATATCACCAAAAAAGCAGAAGCTGGGGATCGAACTCATTCCCTCACGCTACCACCTCCTGACGCTGACCATTTGAGCTACCACAATTTCATGCTACTAAAGCGTATTACATAATGTTTATACTATTATTTCTTTTATTGCAAAACCTTTTACCTACTTTTTATATCTATTTTTTTATTATTTTGATACATATATATTTGTTATTATATATTACATTTATATATTATATTTATTTGACATCTAATATTTTGTATCACATTCCATAGATTTTATTTTATATATTTACTAGCTAGAATGTTATTAAATATGAGTAATTTTATTCATTTCAACTTTTTTTTTAATTCTCATCGTATAAATAATGTTATATATTAAAAATGTTTGTCACATATTTTTGTATTCAGCTTGATGCACATACAATTAGAATCAATATACAACTTTGATCGATTAGTATATTTGTAGTTTACAACGTTTGTGCTTAATATTCTTTTATTCACTACGCTGCACTTAGAAAATAAGTAGATTATGACAATATTATAACCTGTATTTCATTACTAATCAAATTGTTTATGCAATTTATTGTAACATAGTATAACTCATCGAAAGATATCTCAATAACAATATTATAACCCGTATTTCATTACTAATCAAATTTTACATAAACAAGTATTTCTAACTTTAACATCTTTTTCTAATTCATCAAAAACAATTCCATACAAGTTTATTGGAATTACTTTTTAAAGGTGTGTTAAACAATAGTGTAAAACAGCATGACCTTCAATTGAACGACAAGGGGTTTATTACAAATTGAAAATTATAGTGGAGGATCCGATTGGTATGAGAAATTAACGAATATGAAATTAACATTAGGGGTTAACATAAGTACATGTTTGAGTCCCACCTATGAATTTAACATGGCTTAATCGTGATTCCAATGGAAAAATCGTGAAGATAAACCCTGTAATAAATCGTATCTGAGTTTGTAAACTCGAATGATTTCGTTCAATAGATACTCTCATCTGTCGTCGTCCACGTCACGAGAAAGAAGGTGTGTCATGCGTAGCCATTGTTGATCGGAAGCAAGAAAAACAGATCTGATTCATGAACAGAGACATTTATGGCACAAGAGCCTTCCGAGTTTCAATTAAGCCGCATATGAAGAAAGGAAAGTAAAGAGTTTGGCTATGAGGGTTTAGAAGATGGTAAGTGGAGATTAACCTAAAGCTTCATTTACGAAAGTAGCACTAATATTTTACAAAAACCAATTCTACCCTTTTGGAATTACACTTACTTAATCTTCTATTGTGTGCTTCAAGCTATCCTTACAACTATATTAAAACTATCCTTCTTTTTTTTTGTGTGGCCCATATATATACTATCCCTTTTGGAAGTTATCTATATTAGAAATTACAATTACCATACCTCATGAATATTAACGTAAGTACTTTTACATTTTTATTCCTCTTTCAATGATTTACATTCTGAGGCTCCTACACCTACACAACATGCGTACTCTCAAAAATGATTCTTTTAGTCAAACTATTATATTTTATCAAATTTATTAGATTTTTAATTTTTAATTCTTAAATTATTCACTTCATGGTCATCCCGAATCACTTCCACAAATTTATGTCTGTTTATTCTCATTGTTCTATGTGCGTTTTGTAACCATTTCACCTTATAGTATTTATTTTTGGTTGAATGACCACAACTAACTTATATTATTTGAAGCATAATACAAAAATATTTGCAGTATAGTTTTTTGATAGGTACCATCCTACAATTACAAATTGAACTCAAATTTTTTCCTATCAAAATAACGACTACCATTTCCATGAGCAAAAAAAAAATAGTTTGCTTCATATGAGTTGAGGAAAAAAATAGGGGCACTTAGGTCCAAAGTTTTTTTTGCGTTCACTTTATAATCATTTTCTCGCCCTCCTTTAGAAATATATGTATAGAACATAATAACTTAATTTTAGATAGTGCCCAAGGTATTTAATATCTCATACAATGGGCTTAAATATACAGTTTTTTTTAATTCGTAACAAAATTGTCAATTTTTATGTTACAAGTGAATGTCGACCGTCTTTGTACAGTGTGAATTATACTAGTTAAAATTAAAAGATTAATAAATAAAAACAAGAGAGCATTTCTTCAACCTCCGAAAACCGTAGAGGGTTCTATAATTAATAGCAGTAGCAAATAGTTATCAATAAATAAAATGAGAATATCACCACTTGACCATAGCGAGCAGAGAAGTTAAAGCAGAAGAAAATAGTCCATTTCCTTTCACAGTCCCACCGTTTCAACTTTCACGTTTCTCTTTTCTTTCACTTCTCAGTTGCTATTTTTGTTTTTAAAAAAAAAAAAAAAACTCATGAAACGACGTCGTTTTGCTTTTAAATTTAAAAAAAAAATGCAAAAACCGGTCCGGGTTGCTAAAACCCACCGGGTCACCGAGTTTCCTATAACCCGGCCGGTTTTGGCCGAATCAATGCATTTCCGATCCATAAGCTGATTCGAGCCGGTTACCCCCCAGTTCCCGATTAACCCGGTCCGACCGGCTACACCAATCAAATACCCCTTCACCACCACTACACCAATCAGCCACCACTCACCATTCACCCATTCACACTTCACCACCAAAATCACCCACCCCTCCACCAGAAATTACTCCCCAATTTGAAAATCCAAAAGAAGATGCACAAGCAATCCCATCCCAGAAATCACCCACCTGTTGCGCCCGAAAAAGTCCCCGAGGGAGAACCTTCCTCGTTCACAACTTTTCTAAGACAATGAAGCCGCCACCAATACTTATTTAAGGAAAATATTAGAAAAAACCTTTTTGGAAAGCGAATGGCCTTTTGGAACCGAAAAATTTGGGTTCGGGGGTCGGTTAGGCATGGGGAATGTATTAGCACCCCACACCTCCTTTCTACCGAAAGGGAACCTTTAATTAAACGTGTGGTTTTAAGTGTTGATTTGGAAAATACTTAAATTTGCTTCTTTATTGAAAAGGGAATGAGAAGACTTAATGAAAATTTTTATTTTTGGCGCTTGACGAGAGTTAGCCTCTTGCTCCTACGTATCCCCCGGTGCGATGGAGAATTCAAAGCTACGTAGTTCTTGTTTGTTTTTTCTTTGAAAAGGTTTTTGTCTTTTGTCTTTTTAGTGAGTTTTCGAAATAGGACGAGCATTTAGTGAATGATTAAACTAACAAAGGTTATGAGTAATCACCGCTAAGTACTCTTGAAAATGAGAGTCACTACCACTAGTCAAACGAACAAAGGTTCTGATTGACTATTAGCGGCAACTCGTTTTTTATTTGCTCTTTTGAAAGTGGTTTTCGAAAGAGATTGATTGGCACGAATGATCAAACTAACAAAGGTTATGAGTAATCATCGCTTGTTGTTCTTTTGGGAAAAAGACATTGCTACCAATGGCTAGACGAACAAAGGTTTTGATTAGCCACTAGCGACGATGGGTTTGAAAATGATTCTCGAAAGGAGAAGGTTTTTGTTCTGAAAATGATATTGGTTTGCAAAAGTGATTCATTTTTGTTATGAAAATAACTCTTTTCTTTTTGTTATGCAAATGCTAATTTTTTATGGTTGCGCTTGACGAGATTGTGGCTCGCTCCTACGTATCCCAAATGGGAATCAAAGCGACGTAGTTCTAACGAGCCTTGAAAGTGAAAGTCTTTTTGCTCTGGTTTTGAAAAGTGAAGGGCGTTCATAATGATTAGGGTTTAGGGTTATATACATTTCAATGAGATGCTATTATGTTCACATTATCAAACTTGGATACATGAATAAAGAGGAAGGCTTTAACTAACCAAAAGGGTGCTGCTAAACCATTCAAAACAGAGCACACTAGACATTTTGAACTGAAGGGAGGAAGAGGGATCATGATAGAGGTTGGCTCGCGACAGGAAAACAAAAGAAACACCACTCTAGCGGCGACTTTGCTATTTTGGTGTGAGCTTCAAGCGAGTCGGATTGTCGAGGAAGGCACGAATCGAGGAAAGGACTCAAGCTTTGGGTCGTTTTAGCAGAGTCCTTTCCTCGATTCATGCCTTCCTCGACAGTCCAACCTCGTTTGAAGCTCACACCAAAATAGCAAAGTCGCTGCTAGGAGTGGTGTTTCTTCTATTTTCCCTGTCGCGAGCCAACCTCTATCATGATCCCTCTTCCTCCCTTCAGTTCAAAATGTCTAGTGTGCTCTGTTTTGAATGGTTTAGCAGCACCCTTTTTGGTTAGTTTAAGCCTTCCTCTTTATTCATGTATCCAAGTTTGATAATGTGAACATAATAGCATCTCATTGAAATGTATATAATCTGATTGCTTTGCAAATGATCGCTTATCGTTACTACATGTGCACCTGGGGTTCAGGAAAAAAAATTGATTCTATGTGAGGCTATGAAAAGTACATGTTCACCTAGCAGCATGGATCTCGGCCAGGGAGTCTGTTTCGCGACCTGTTACTGCTGCTGGTGTGCAGCATACTGTGACAGCAGCAGCTACATGGACTAAGGCTCCTCCCAATTTTTTGAAATGCAACATTGACGCTGCGTTTGATGTAAATGGCAACCGTGTTTGTATTGGGATGTGCGTTCGGAATGAGCATGGTTCCTTTGTGGCTGCCAAACTGCATGTCTTTGCGCCGCTTTTGGATGTCTATATAGGGGAGGCTCTTGGTTTGCTAGTTGCAATTGATTGGATGCGGGAACTTCGGTACCGGAATGTTATTTTTAAGTTGGATGCCAAGATCGTCGTGGATGATTTTAATAAAGCACCTGCTATTGTTTCGAATTATGGTTGTATTTTACACTCTTGTAGGGAGGCTTTTAATTTCTTTAATGTAAACTCTCATGTGGAGTTAGAGAAGCGACTAACAAGTGGCTTTCATCCCCAATGGGTAGCGCTTGTTTTCAGTCACCACTTCTCGACTTTATTTGATATCCCAAAGTGTGACATCGCTACTATTTTGAATGAAATGAATTAGAGTTTTTGTGTCAAAAAAAAAAAGTTCCAATCTCCGAAAGATGAATGAAAGAAGAGTTTAATGCATAACAAATTAGTAATGCATTTTTTAATTAAATTTCCCTTCTTATAATTGTACACTTTAAGTACCAAATGGAGCTTATGTCCCGTGCACGGGTTGGACCACTAGTAGTTTTAGGCCCATGCTTCTTAGAACCCCCTAACTACTCACTACAACCCCCATACCACACTTTATTCCTAAAATACCCCTGAATTTAAAACATTTTTTTAAATATTAACTACGGTTCGGCCATGCGTGCGCCGAACCTGCTAAGTGTGGTTCGACCATGCGTGCGTCAAACCGTTCGCACTTGGCAGGGTCGAACCTCCCTGATTGTTGCTATATGCTGAGTTGTTTAATTTTAACTGATTTTTAACGATTCGATTTATTCTTTGCTAACACTAGTATAGCTAACACTAGTTGTTTAATTTTAACTGATTTTTAACAATTCGATTTATTCATTGCACGATTTATTTTTTTAGACTTTTTCGATTTGTATGACTTGTTACACTTATCTATAATATGTGTGATCGAACGTGAGCTGTTGATTTAAAACAATCGAAACCGTTAAACTTATAACCGTTGGGGAGAATTCAAAAATTTAGTCGTTATTTGGGACGGTGGAGAGGGTCGGGCAGACGTTTGATCGATTTGGATCGCAGACACGCTTGGTCAAACCTAGTCAAAACATAATTTGGGGTGTCGAGTAAATTTTGGTGATTCTAAGACTGTGAGATTCGATCAAGTTCGATCAACGATCACGGCCGTGCATAATCTTTAAAAAAATCAAATTTCAAGTAGAACTTTTAGTCTTTTCACACCAAAAAAGGGTTCCTAGTGAGTACGCGCTTCCAACGACTGCAGGCCAAGACTGCACCCGTACGTTTCAATTAAAACTATTATTACGAACCCAAACATCATACCATATTATCCATTAAATGAGTTAGTTTACAACAATCTCTACTAAAATTGAAATATCACTATCACTGAAAAAAGAATTCACAATAAAGGAGTAATTGAACCTATGTGCAAACACACCAATAAAATACACATTCGACATTCGAATTACAAGGTAGCCAATTACCGCCAGCTAGCAACGATAACGCTACCTTCAAACTATCATCCATCAATCCACCCAAAAAAAAAAAAAAACTATCATCAATCTATGAATAGGAACATTTAACATGCATAACCACACTGCACAATGGATCCTCGCCGACCAGATACGATTTTCAGCACATACCTATTTGTAAAGACATGTTCAACAAGATACCATACGATCGATACATACACTAGGTTCCATACAATAGGTGCTATGCCAACAAAAAAAAAGATAAAACACGGGCACCAAATTCCATCATCAATCCTTGCTCGTAGGAGCAGGTCTATGGGCACCGGGGGGGGCAGTTGGTCTAGGGAAGTTGTAGTCGAATTGCATGCCTGCAAAGTGCGGGGCCTCCACATAGGGGCTCTACATCCATTTGTATCAAAGCACATGTAGAAACTTACATTAATTTCATCAACATAGCAAGAAAGACATAAAAACAAAAGAATATAATGATAGGTGAATATGCCGTAAGAAAAAATCAAGATATAGATGTCAGTGGGAAGTATTGCACCTGCGACACAAATACAGCGTGAGCTGAAAAATCAGGACTTGAGGATTTGGGTGATGTACTAGGGGAACAAGCATCATTGCCAGTTTCACTTCCATTCAACTTATGTACTGCTGCTTTGTTGAGTATATTGTCGTTCTCATTCCCATTAGTTGTCTTAACCCTCTACATTCAAATCGTGAGTTAACCATAGTTTCATCATCAATATACACTGTTGCTAACAATTCCGTTAAGAGTAGGGAACGAGATACTACCTGGAAGATTTTGCCAAGAGTTTTCAACCCTTTGGCTCGTGCTCGTAATTCTTCTTTCTTGGCACTGTTGTCTTGAAGAACCTAAAATCAATCACACATGACTAAAATTAATACACATCCAGCCCTCAAATCTACATTGAACAATCTAACGATGTGACAGTGGAGTAGCAAAAAACAACCATTTGACACACTCGGGAAAGAGTGGCCTCAATATCAGCCACATTAAGCTTCCAAAGAGAGTCAATCATTAATTTCTTGTGGGATTGCATGTATTCATCAAGCTCTTCTTCAGTATAGTTCCCTTCTGAACTGAGTTGCTTTTTCATATCCTCCTGCAGTTGGATCAAAGCGATTGCCCCTTGAACCACAAAGAAAACCCATTCATCAGCCTTCTGAACAAACGTTTTACACAACAGCATTTCATGTTTGGAAGCCAGACGGAAAACTGAATACCTATTTAGCGTCAAGCGTCAAACTTAATTATCAGTCTAAATAAAAGCCTTCACCAAACCTTCCTAGAAATAAAAAAGCAGACATCTGGATATCGGGGGGAAAAATCAATATAAAAAAAAAAAAACTGGAAAAGGTATTCCTAACAAACATATAAAAGCAGGGCTTTACTGATCACTGATGTCCATCAGAAGTGAAAATTCCACGAGGTATAGCCGTGTAGGAGCATCGAGTAGAAAATCTTAAGAGGAATAAGAGGTGTAAAAAGCAGAATAAAAATACTTAGGGTTGGTTCCCTCAAACAACACTTCTTCCCAGAAACAAAAAAAAAACAAAGGAAACCATTATTCACTTTTAAAAAAAAAAAAAAACAAAAGCATACGACAACTTTGAATGTGTTATAGACTCTGAGAAATTTTCTTTGTAAATATTCTAGTAGTTAATTAGGAGAGCAAAGTTATAGGGATTAGTAGTTATTATAGAGATTAATGTTTCTATTTGTTTAGTACTTTCCATTTGTTGTGTCTGTTAAAATGGAATCAAGAGAGGGTTAATAATTTGCCCTACATGTGTGGGTTAGCTTAGGTATGATAGCCCACCTTAGGAGGATTATAACCCTCCTATTGACCTGTACCTAAACTTCGCGATCAGCTTCTGTTCGTGTGTCAGCATCACACTCCTGTCCTCCAATTTTGAGAAACCCTTGCTAGCATGCAAAGGTGTGCGAGCCTGGATCCTGGTTTCCTTCATCAGGCAATGTTCCCTCTTTACCATGTGTGCCTCTGGTTACTTCTCCAATGGCAGAAAATAATATGAAGCAAGCTTGCTTGAGGGATGATGAGAAATTGTTTTTACTGATTTGAAATCCCATCGACAATTAGGTAATTGGTCTAATAAATCACTGCAATTTGTCAAAGAATTGATGGATTAATGGGACTTCCTAATTCTGGCAAAGGGTATGTAACTAGTATCTATGAGGTGTGCAGGGCCTTTTAACATAACATAAGAGGGTTTGTGAAGAGCATAAAGCATCGCGCCTCTTAGTACTGATGTGAAGGTTCAGCAGGCTCGAAGTGAGAAAATGGATATTATGAGTTTTCTATCTGGTCTCCCGGTAGAATTCAAAACCGTTTAATCTCAGATCCTCTCTGGGTCTGAAATTTCTTCTCTGCAGGATAACTTTGCTAGTGTACTTCATACAAAGAGCTTCCAAACATATCAGCCTACCACTAATAACAATTGGGCTCTAGTAAGTTGAGGAGGTCATAACATGATAGATATCAACAGTTAGTTCCATTTAACGGTCACTAACTAACTAAGACAATTCTGTTACAACTTCCTATTCTTCCTAACATGCACTTTCTTAATTTCCTCTATCATAACTTAAGACCTGACTCATAACAGTCAAGGAGATAATTACTAATAAGGAAGGTGCCGCACGAAAGTCGTGACAAGTATGCAGACAATCACAGTCAGGAATCATTAAGAATTGTATGCTTCCCTGATAACATGAAGCATATAATCTGAAGCTTCAGAACAAGCGGCAAAGGAGGCAATCAGAAAATGTTGCATCATCCTCTGGAAAGACCATTCTAGTGTTCATCATCCAAATGGGTCACTGAATGAGGGACAATGGATCACACGAACCAGTCCCCTCAGTTGCCTTACAATCACATGCCACCTTCTATCATGTTGCTTTGGCAGATAGGTCCACTTTTGTTTCCGTGATTCTGGGACCATTAATCAAACTCCCTCATTGTTTTTTTGTATTCTACGGGGGCAATTTTGCCCCAAAGGCGAGAGAACTAACTAACTAGGAACACGAGGGGTAGAAATCCCTATAACATCGAGAGAGCATCAAAGGATCCCGAAGGAGGACACTGCTCATAGAAAATCAACGAATATACTTGCGAACAACCCATATTAGTAAACTCTCTCATGCGTTGAATTATTGTATTTCATTCACTCATTATTGCTGCAATAATGAACACGAACTGAAATAAGTTGAGTTGTGGACTAGGTCGCTCTCTTTAAGGCGTTTTTTGCGATTATGCCTAAATTGTGCTACAGTCTACCACACTGTCATCTCAAGTTAAAAAGCCCTCCAAGTATGATATATTATTATTATTATTATTACTATTACTACTACTATTATTATTATTAAATAAAAACACACATGATCATGAACCTTTGGATCTCTAATGGATACACGAGTGCGAGATTCATTACTTGTTCTGGTACTTTAAGTACTTTGACTCCCTAAGATAATTGTCGTTCGGGCCATCCCCCTCTTCCATCTCTTAAGAAACTTTGTCATCAGCTCATGCATTTGTCATCTTTGGATTGTCGATTGTGTCAAGTTACCAAACATCATTGTCTATCTTCATCGTCTAAAGTCAATTATCAAGCCGCATCTGCATTTGAGTTTTGTTCATATTGATGTCTAGGTCTTTGTCTAATTTTGTCCAAGTCTGGATTCAGATTAGATGGTTATACTCCATGAAAAGCCGTTCTGAACTATTTTTTTTGCACCTTTTGTGCTGAAATAAAACTCAAATTAATATTTCTGCTCGTACCTTATGAAGTTCCAGTACTGAAGAGTAATTTTAAGGTTCCTTTGGTTCAGAAATGGCATCTTCCACCAGTCCTCGTGTGTTCATACCCCAGCTCAATGGGATTGCTAAGCAAGCAAATAAGAACTTTTTTGATGTTTCTAAAGTTTTTTGTTAGAATGGTCAGTTTTGGTGTTATTATTATTTTATTGTTTAATTAGGGCATTTATTGTGTTATTACTCCGTAATTTCTGAAGGGCAGTGACAGTTATTAGCAGTTATTTTATTAGACAGTTTGTGTTATTGGGCAGTTTATTAATAAATTATCAGATGCAACTGCTGTGAGCAGTTAGAATAGGAGTTAAATGCCTATAAATAGGGAATAATGGGGAGTTAGAGGGGGTATCTGATGAATGTGTAAGGGGTCTTTTTAAGTATTGGGAGAGACTAGAGACTCTCACATGTTCTCTAGAAATTAGTGTGCTCCTGTAATTGTTTACCTATTTAATTTTAGGCAGACTTAGTCGATTTATTCTATAGAAAAATTGGTTTCTATCATTCTTCTATTATAAATGTTCTAAACATTGTTGGGCCAATGCAATATCCATGCCATGTTTGTTGATTAATCATATGCCTTCATTTGTTCTCGATGGTGAGATTTTCTGTGCAGTTTTGTTCCCTTTCAAACCTTTTCCTATTGAAGCGAGGATATCTGGCAGAAACTATTTTGTTCAGGATGTTCGTCATCACTCCTTAAGTCTCCAAATTAGACCCTAAGTCAATTACATGCATTTTTCTTGGATTCGCTCCTTCAAAAAGTATACTGGTGTAATGGTGTTTCTTTTCTAATCATAAGGCCTGTTTGTTTAAGATTTAAACTAAAGAAGTTTCTATATAAAGTAACCTAGGGTTTATTTTCAGAGATTTCTATGCAAATCAAAAACTAATTTGTTTGAGTACAATTAAAAAAATCACTTTAAATATTCTCTCTAATCTACAACACTCATTAATGTTGTATCATTTTTCAAAAACTACTAAAAAGAGAATTTCATTATAATCAGACTTCAGATTTTGATTATTTCCAAGCTGTACCAAACAGACAGAAACTCCAAAAAAGTGATTAAAATTTCCAAAATAGGTAACTTTTCCAAAAAAAGAAAAATGTGAAACCAACAGTCTCTCAACCACTATATTCTCTTATAATCGATCTAACTTTCCATGAAAAAGTCCCTTTATTTTTTTCATCATCTGTCACAACAATCAGGAGGGCGAGGCAGATCCATTAGGTTGCACTATGCCTTATTTTCCAAACATTGATAAACATGCTCCTCGTATTCAATGGCATATGTCTAAGTGTATCCACTCGCCACTAAGTTTGCCTTGTATGGATCAAGAGTGTCACATGATTTGTGTTTGAGTATATAAATCGACATGTGTTCAACTGGTTTCTTGCCTCCGGGCCTCTCAACAATCTCCCAAGTTTCATTCCTTTCAAGTGCTTTCATCTCATGCATAGCTTTGACCCAATTTACTGCGTCTTGCAAAACACATCAGAGAACCATGAAAAAAAAAATGTGCCGCTCTGCTCAAACTAAATAAGGCCAATTTGTTTTGGTCCTACTTTATAAAGGGATCAATAGTGGTTTCTCATTTTCCCTTCTATGACTTGAACCCACAACCCTTTGGGTGTAGGTGAAGTGACTTACCATTTGAGTTGCGCTTCGTCATCAAACTAAATAAGGTCAATTCAATCCACACAAGCTTCAAGAAACATGCAATATTTTGATTTCCTTATAAGCTAAATCAGGAAATTGGAATCAAGAAAACATAGCATAACTAGGAAAGGCTTTCATGTTTCCAGGTACAAAGTTTGCTCACCTGTTGCCGCCGTAACCTGGGATTTGATGAAGTGTCCTTTGTTTCGAAACCACTCAGCAATAAAAGGAACACCCAAATAAATTGCTTTCTTCCCTAGCTCTTTTGCCGCTTGCCTTGCATATATGTAGCCAATGGTATTCAACATATCAACCCCATAAGCTGTATAACGACAACTAGTTTAATCAGATGAGTACCTTAGATAGAATCCTACTACTGAGAGTTAGGTTGATATTCTTCAATACAACTATTCAAATTATTGAGATCAGGTAAAGGATTTTCCATGCCATGTATAGAAAACCTTTTAACCATATCGTGATTTTAAAATGGGAATTATTAATGCAATGAGCTTCTAAAACCATAGGTTAATGTTGGTGATGAAAAAAGTATCCAAATGAGCTATAACCATGCACTCTTGTGATTTTACAGCGACAACATGTAATCACTCCTGCTCCCTGCATGTCTGGAATTATTAGGGCCTAGTACCTGCATTGGAAAGCCGGGCTACTTCAGCTTCTGCATGATTAACAAAGTCCTCTTTGTTTCCTTGGACATACTGGTTGAGTCTACTTTTCAGTATCTCCACAAGTCTTTCTTCTCTCTCCTTCTGAACAACCTGACGGAGGAACAAATCTATTAAAACACCAAAATAAAAATTTGCACCCAGGACAGGATAAATTTAAAACAATACATTCAATAAGATTATCAAACTTTTGAAAATAAAGAATAATGGGTCAGCTACTGCTTACAGTTAAAGCCGATGCTTCAATATAAATGAAGTTCATAAATATAACATTTTCTACTATTGCTAATCAAATGCAGTCACCAAATATTAGAGGAACACGATAACCTTAGAACACAACCTACTGTACAATGGCCAACAGAGGATCACACCCCTGTAGCTGTAGTCATCAATAACCTAGCTCAGTTTGTCAGAAGTTGTGAGAATTTGTTAAAATTTTGTTAGACCAGTTCTGAGTTAGTTCAGTTAGCTTGACTTACATAAAAGCAAGCAACCGTGTAATGCTTCATTCAAGAAAATCCAATATGAAAAATATTTCCAAAATTCTCTCTCTGGAAGATTAGATTCAGATGTATATAAGTTTTACATAGTATCGTCGAGTTTCAGTGATCTTATGGCCTCTGATCCGCCACCAACTACTCCTATCTCCGTCATTGCATCTTAGAGAAGCTAGATTCGCAAAACTATTTCCTATGGAGCCTGTCATCAAAGCACACCGTCTTCATCATTTTCTGGTGAATCCTGCAATTCTTTCAAAGTATCACACTACTGATGATTGTGTTGCGGATCACGTCAATCCAACGTTCACAACTTGGGAACAAGTAACAACAAGATCAACTTCTCTCGTGGCTCCAATCCACAATTTCTCGCGAAATGCCCACACGCTTTATAGGTTGCAAAAGTTATTGGCAACTTTAGGACACGATTCACGCTTATTATCAGGCATACACACAAGCAAAGTCGCGCCAACTCCAATTTGAATTACGTGGAGCAAAGATTTTCATCTCTGAATTTCTACTTCGTGTCCAAACACTCATTACCTCACTTAGTGGCATTGCTGAACCAGTTTCAATGAAGGAACACCTTGACATCATTCTTGAAGGCCTTTCACAAGAGTATGAACCCACAATTTCCCCAATTTGTGGCAAATTTTGTCTTATCTCTGTGGAAAAGGTTGAAATCCTGCTTCTAGCACACGAATGCGTCTTGCACGCTTTCACAAGATTGAGCCTACTATCATCGTCGTTGCATCCTCCACAACACCAACCTCTCACAAGCCTCAAACCCGTTGAAGATTCAACTACTACAAGCACTCATGGTGGTCAATCTGAGGGTCGTGATGGTTGCGTGGCTGTGATAGTGGCACATTGTAGTGCCATGTGTGTCCATAAATATGGCCATGATGCGTCTTTTGCTACCAACCCCAAGCACACGTCTGAATGCCTTTCATGTTGTATCCCCCTCTGGCTATACACTCCTTGGAGCTACTATGGTGCACCACAACCATCATTTCCAATGCCTAATTACCCCAAATGTCAGTTCCTCCTCAACAACAAGGCCTTCTCCCTACCATTGCCTTACCTGTAGCCACCCGGCCACAATAATCCCTAATCTACCTCAACTTTAAGCCTTCTTGGCTCCTTCCACTCCACCAACCTCTACATGGTACCCTAACTCTGAAGCTTCCCATCACGATATGTTACCTACCGAGCTCAAAACATTCAACAGGCCCTTTTGAAGGTTCCGACCAGATAATCATTGAAAACGACCAAGGTTTGCCTATTTCCTCTTTTGGTTCAAACTTCCTTTAGGTCATCTCTCCATGTCAGTCACTAGAAATCTTTCAGTTCCACTTGCTTAACAATCTTTTACATGTTACCTCCATCATTAGAAACCTTCTTAGTGTCAGTCAATTCTCTTGGGATGATAACACCTATTTTCAATTTCATCCGAACATTTGCCTTGTCAAATCACGGGGTTCCAGTGAGACACTTCTCAAGGGGGCAGTCAACCATGAGGGACTCTACAGGTTTTAAAGTTTGCTTTTCAATTGTCTTTACTATTGTACCTGTCATTTCTAAACATAATGTATCTACAATACCTAGTAAAAACACCTCTAATGTTAAGTGCTAATTCCACTAACTTTAACACTTGGCACCCTAGGCTTGGTCACCCAAGGCTTGGAGATCCAAAAACTTGTACTCGAATAATGTAATCTTTCAATTCCTAATAAAAGTGCGTTAGAATTTTGAACTCCTTGTTGTTTAAGTAAAGCACACAGGTTGACTACCCATTCTTCCACTGCAGTATATACTTCTCCTTTTGAGCTTGTATTTAGTGAGCTATGGGGGCTGCTCCTATGCAATCAACATGTGGCTTTAATTACCATATAGCCTTTGTGGATGCCAACACCATATTCTCTTGGATCGATCTACTCAAGCAGAAATCTGATGCTCTTCACACTTTTCAGTAGTTTAAGGCTCTTGTTAAAACCAATTTCCTTACAAACAAAAAGCCATTCAAATTTATTGGGGAGGTGAATTTCGCCCATTCACACTTCTCCTAAATCAGTGTGGTGTCATCCATAGACTCATTTCCCCCACACTCACCTCAAAAACGGGCCTAGTTGGACACAAACATAGACAAATAGAGAAGTTGGCCCCACCTTACTTGCCAAAGCCTTTTTACCCTATACCTTTTGGGACCATACCTTTTTTACCTTTGACATAGAGACCATGTTCTTGCTCTATTTTGTCTCTCTGATGCATAGACCTATGAAGTTAATAGCGAATAGCAGAGCGGAGCGGCCGATCCCTAAAACGTTATTACGGTGTAGCTAGTAGCAGTATGACCGCTACGCCAAAGTCTAGGGAGACAATATATTGATACTGAATTTATACCAAACACATATAAAGGCTAAAAAACATAAGAATACTCAAAAATAAACACATAAACACAGGTGCTTGTTGCTGAGACTGAGATGATACCATGATAAAAGGAATAAAAGAGATGAAGTTGTTGAAAAAATAGTTATTAACAGGTTCTGTAAAATACTAAAACAGAGGAAGAAAAACAGAAGAAGTTATGGAAAGTAGAGATGAGATCCTGAAGCTGGGAGGGACCTGGTAAAGTTACTGAAGCTGGGAGGGACCTGGAAGCTAAAAAAATACGGACCTTGAAGACAACAGTGAGAAGAGGGAACGAAGAGAAAAGAGAACGTCAGAAGACAGAACGTACTCTCTGTTTCAGTGTCTACGTGTTTTCAACAGTGTTTGAAGTGTGAAGGAGAACTGTGTAGGTTAATATTGATATAGATTTAACTCACTGTTAAAAAGACAAATAATCTTTTAAAAATAGTTATAAACGATAAAAAATTGATGGCATTTCATCTTTTCGCGTTTTAAATAAGGGCAAAATGGAAATTTTGAATGGAAAAACATTGTTTTTTCATCTTCTCCACTCCAAGACTCGATATGACCCGTCAAAACGCACCCCAAACCCACTGCTCCTCCCGCAACCCTAAGTTGTGCCGCACCAGTGTATAATGCGGCAGAGAACCGACGCGACAAAGCGCACTACCTCCCTCTGTTTTCTTGACCACAAGTGAGCCTAAAACTACCAAACAAGCCATCAAAGACCCTAATTGGCTTGCTGCAATGCAAGCAGAGCTAACAGCCCTTCACAACAACAAAACTTGGTCCCTTGTTCCCCTACCCCCTAATAGAAAAGCCATTGGTTGTAAGTGGGTATTTCGTGTCAAAGAAAATGCTGATGGATCCGTGAATAAATACAAAGCTAGATTGGTTGCAAAGGGCTTCCACCAAGTGCAAGGTTTTGATTTTCATGAGACATTTTCACCAGTTGTAAAACCAGTAACCATACGTATCATCCTCACCCTTGCTCTCACTTACAACTGGCCTCTCCATCAACTAGATGTTAATAATGCTTTCCTTAATGGAGTTCTTCATGAAGAGGTATACATGGAACAACCTCCTGGAATGCAATCTTCTGATCCATCTCTAGTATGCAGGCTTCACAAGTCCTTATATGGACTTAAACAGGCACCTAGACAATGGTTTGAGAAACTTACTTCCACTCTTCTCACCTTAGGCTTCAAAAGTAGCAAATGTGATCCATCTCTTTTTATCTTCCGTGCCAAGAGTTATGTTGCCTACTTGCTTGTCTATGTTGATGATATTATTCTCACGGGCAATTCATCTTCTCTCCTCAAAATCATCACCACTAAACTTCACCAACAGTTTTCTCTTAAAGATTTGGGTGATCTTGACTACTTCCTAGGTATTGAGGTTCACAAGCAGGCTAACGGCTCTCTCCTCCTCACTCAATCCAAGTACATTCGTGACTTACTACAGAAGACCAACATGCAGGATTCTGCTGCCATTTCTACTCCTATGGCCTCTAGCACAAAACTGTCCAAAACTGGGTCTTCACAGTTCAGAGATCCTACCTTATATCGCTCGGTTGTTGGAGCACTTCAATATGCCACTCTCACTCGGCCAGAACTCAGCTACTATGTTAACAAGGTTTGCCAATTTATGGCTAATCCTCTAGATGATCATTGGACAGCTGTGAAAAGAATACTACGTTATCTGCGAGGCACAATTGATCATGGTCTTCTCTTAAAACCAGCAAGCAAACAGCATCCTTTTTGTGTTGTCTGGTTTTTGTGATGCAGACTGGGCTTCGGACCCAGATGATAGCTCTGTAGTCAATAGCGGCGGTGGCGGCCGCAATAGCGGCGTGGCGTGGCGTGGCGAAGGTCGGCGCGGCGACGACGCAGCCGCCGAGCGTCGCCGTTCTTATTGCGGTTGGTGCGGCGCAAGTGCGGAGGATTTCGTAGCGTTTGCGGGTAAAAAGCGGGTCAGATCCGCTCGGGAGCGGAGAAGGTGATAATTAGGGTTTTTAGGAGAAATTTACACTTTTACCCTTATTTTAAAAGCGCAAAAATACGTATATACCCTTAAGTTTTTAACCTAGTACTTAAAGTACTTCTTCTTCACGCCTCATCCCATATGCGTCTCGCCATTTCAAAAAAACGCGAGAGCAAAAGTGCTCTCTCTTCTCAACAACGAACGACGCGTTCACTCTCTCCTTCAAAGAACGTCCGACGCTTTCACTCTCTTCTTCAAGGTGCATCTCTCTCTCTCTGCTCTCACTCTCTACTTCCTCTATTTTTCGCTTTTTTCCCCTCTATTTTTAACAAGCAGAACCGGACCAACTTTTCACACGTTTCAACAAACACAGAACCTGTTATTTTTCATGGCATCATCTCGGTCTCAACAAGTGAACAACACAAATTTCAGGGTTTGGTTAAACCCACAGAAGCGAAGTTGAAGATTAAAGAAATCTTGAAGATTAAAGAAATCTATGAGAAAAAGAAATTTGGAACTAACAAGAATACGAGGATGAAGGATGATGAGGCTGAAATCTATTCAAGGACGGTTGAATACTTTGCTCGGTGGTTTTATAGGTGTGCCATTCCTTCCAATGTAATCGCTGCGTGAGGAAGAAGAGGAGGTGAAGAACAAATTGCACATGATGATGAAGAAGGGCTTGAAGACAATGAGGATGATGAGCCTTTAGATGTGTTATTTTGAGCCTTGGAGGCTAAGTCTTATTTACTATTTTGGTTATTTTGAGCCTTGAAGGCTAGAACATTTGCTATTTTGGTTTATGTTATGTCTAAGTATTAGTAAAAAGAATGACTTTGATGATTACTTATGAATATGTGTTCATTTTTTTAGTATTCTTACGCTTTTTTAGCCTTAATATGTGTATGGTATAGATCCCAGGTATATTGTTTGTCTAGACTTTGGCGTAAGCGGTCATACCATTACCATTACACACCGCAATAGCCCTTTGGGGTCGGGCGCTACGCTACGCTATTTGGTATTAACTACAGAGGATGATAGGCGATCCACCTGCAGTTCGGGTGATCTATTTTGGGCCTAATTTGGTGTCATGGTGGTCCGTAAAGCGACCTGTTGTTGCTCGGTCTAGCGCGAAGGTAGTCACGGAGTCTAGCTCAAACAACTTCGTAAATACTATGGATTCGGACCTTACTTTGGGAGAGCTTCATGTCAACATTCTCACACCTATCAATCGTGACAATCAAAGCACGGTGGCTTTAGCTCACAATCCTCATCCTTCATGCTCGTACCAAGCACATGGAAATTGATTTATTCTTCGTGAGAGAAAGAGTCCTTGCCAGCGGCTTCAAGTCACTCACATTCCCGCCGATTTCAAATTGCGGATGCTCTTACCAAACCCTCTCTCTCTTTGCTATGCCGGACTATAGAGCCAAGCTTCGGGTGTGCTCTTTGGTTCACCCACCCTAAGCTTGTGGGGGTGTGTGAGAATAGAAATATAGCTAATGTGTTCAGCTTGTATTAAGCTTACTAACATTCCCTTATTCTTCTAGTACCGATTCTAGAAGCTTCCGGTATTGTAATTCAGTTACAAGGGTGCACACGATAGCTGAAGTGTGCACACCTTTAGAAATACTATAAATAGTTAAATGCAACAGAATTGTAAATTCAAGAAATAGAAATACAAAATCAGTTTTCCCTCTTCTCTTTCTCTCTCTCTTTCCCTCTTAGATTTCTTTAGATTTCTACAGCTATCACCTCAATTAACTACAAAGGCAGAGACTGCCTCATTGTTCAGCATTTATTGCCTCTCTTCGCTAATCATGTCCATGGCATCATCTTCACCAGCGTCTCAAACAAGCATTGCCACTGCTTTTGATCGTGCACATGCAGGTATGGTGAAGCCCATTGGCCCTAACCTTGATATGGTTTGGGAACTGTTTTTAATCTCAGATAGTGGAGTGTAGCGGCTAGCCCTAAAAACCCTATAATGGTATAGCAGAAAGCGGGATGACCGCTATTTCAAAAGCTAGGGCAGATTGAATTTCATGGGAATTGGGCCCTTTGACTGAAACAATGGGTCGGGCCCAATTCTTGATTCTTACACCTGTTCAATTTACTAACAATATGGGGTGGGTGTTTTAGATTTTTTAATATAATATTGGGATGTTTGCATTTCAATCTTTGTGCGGTAATACTTTCGAACTCAAAGACTGATATAAATGAGTGGTTGTTTTAAGGCCAAGAAAAGAAGACTAAGGTTGTTTCAAAGACTAAGGCTGTTTTGGAATTAGGGGGTTTGGATCTCACTTATAACTCGAAGGCTCAAGATCTTGTTAGGAAGGCAACCCAATTTAATAATGTGAGGAGGGTGTTGCAAGTAGTTGGTTTAGAAAATAAAAGGAATCATCAAATGCACTGTTGGTGGTACCCATACCAACTTTGGATCAGTTCTTCAACTACTTTGGTCTACTGTCTACATCATGCATCTCTTGGGTTATCAATAATTGCTACAGCGTTAGACCGACAAGGCGTCCAATCCTATTCAACGAATGAAGGCTGGGCCACGCTATCACCAGAGCCACAAGCTTTCCTCTTGCTGTTGCAAGCTTGTCTACACAATTAAAGTAATAACAAACCTATGATAGTGTGGAGACAATTGAGGAGCTCTTTGGAAGAACACATGAGCCCACAAATATAGAACTCGGACGCTTTATTCTGCTTGACAGTGGTGAAGTAAAAGAAGGGGGGGTCGGTAGGGTTTTTGGCAATGCTTTTCAGCTATCATTCAAAGGAGTTGGCATACTAATCAATATGCTAGTGGGGTTTGGTGGGAGCTGTAGCACTAATATTACAATCATGAAAAAGCCTCCACTTGTCTATAAGTGGGATCCAGGTGGCCTTACAAGAGATGGGTGGGATCCAAGTGGCATTAGAAGAGATGTGAACATACGAGGGAATGCCAACACTAATGCAATGGAAGGGCATGGAAATCAAACACATCAATATCTTCAGGTACTTCTCAATTTCAAGCAAATCATAGACTTTGTTGGTGATTATGGTGGTGCTTCTATGAGCTCTAAAGTATCATCACACTACACTTGTGGTTGGAAGCAAGAGAAATAGAAAACAAAAACTATCATCACTCTACACTTGTGGTAGGTGCGCTTCTTAAGATTCTAAGGCACAAAGGTACAAGTATGTTGTCACGGTTATTCCATGTGCATCACCACATTGCAAAGCAAGTTTGGGTCACAAATTAATCTACTGGAAACAGTTAATGGAGGCAGTTAACAGCACCAACTCTAGACCAACTCTTCATTATTTTTGGTTCACTCCAAAAATTTCCAGGGTTACCTATAACTGTTGAAGTTTTTGCTCTTGTGCATGAAGCCTTACTGGATGGAGGTGCAACCTTTATGACCCACTTAAACCTCCCCATTGAAGGAATTAGCGCATCCTTGAACTTGATCCAAGACCAGGAAAAAGTAAATGAATCTTTGGAATGGAGTCACATAGATTATTGTTTACAAAATGAAGAAAGAGTTGTCTGGTATGCTAAGCTTGGGTGGCACAACATGCTAATTCTCAGCTTCTTGCATTATTCAGGCATTAAGCTAGGGGGACCCTAAACCCTAAGCTTCAAGCTATGGGATCCCGGGTATGCTACTTCTAGCTGTTACGTGACCTTTTGCTTAATCCTTCACCTTGCAGACAAGGTGAATCTTTTAGGGGGGGAGTAATGTTAGGACTCTATAAATAACAAGTGTTGAGAGAGGGAAATGGAAACCCATGGAATGGGGGGCCTACTTAGTGGGATAGTGGAATGAGATAACTAACTGTTGCTACACCGGCAGCAGTCACACAAGGAATGTGTGTGTGAATTTTGTTGAGCAAGCATATGAAGAGTGGGTAGTCAGTAGTGTGGGGGAGGCTTGATTAGGGGAATTGGGATTAGGCTTAGGAGAGCATTGTCACTCTCAGAATTGGCAATTACAGTTATAGTTCTGCATTTCCTTCTGTAATTCGTGCAATCAGCATTTATCTCCATTAATACACAGATATTCTAGTTCTATTTCCATTCTATATCTATGGGTTCTCATGAGAGAGAGAGAGAGAGCGAGTTGGGGATGTTGCAGAGAGTTGAGTGATTGAGCCGCAAGGAGGAGGAGCTTTTGTTAGGTTAGTTTACAAGTTGTGGAAGAATGAGGGAAAGGTCTTTTCCAAGCCAGCATTCCAAGATCGAAACACCTCGCTGATCTCACCAAGTTAGCATGCTTACCAGAGGCAAACTTGTAGGATCATGCAATCTTGTACATTAACTTGAAATTTTAGCATCACTAGTGATGACGACTATTTTGAAGATATGATGTTGGTTACATTATGCATCAGCACATTAGAACCCTATTATAATTCACAAGAGCTATAGCCCAAAAATAAAACAAAATATAAAAGCATAAAAAGAAAATTTTATTGGCAGTCATATAGAAGTAGTCATGAGGAAATGCAGCTTTTGAGAAATATTTTATAGTTATACCCTCATTTTCTCTTGCAACTTTTTTGTATCAAATTGTTCCCCTTCAGTAAAAATGTCCATTGAAGCCATTGATGCCATGGCTAACTGGCCTATATATTCCTCAAAAAGCTCACTACCAAAAAGCATGGCAAAGATTGCTGCAGGATCAATAATTGCTTCACTGGAAAAAATGGAAGGGCATAAAAGATGAGCAAAAGAGAAATGCTTCAACCCCAAAATAGTAAAATACTATAAGAGGCCTTAACAAGATTAAAAAAATCCACATCATATCATCTTTGATATTTGACTAATTAGATAATATATTAAGTGAAACAAGAAAAAATAACTAACGTTGAGATTCCAGATTTCCCATGTGCATCATAAGCTTGCCTTTGAGTTGGGTCACTCAGAACTTGGTAAGCCTCGCCTAAAGCCTGATACCAGAGTATAAACACATGGGAAATAACTAGTGGGTTCAAAGCCAATTAACAATGATACAATCTAAGCTATGCACAATAAATAATGGATTTTAGGATTGAGAAAAAATGTATTAACACTTGAGAATATTACCCATTTTGTGAACGATACTTCAAACATGTATAGGCTGGGAAAATTGGCAATAGGAGATAACAGAAAAACATAAAAGTTTAATATCATTAGAAGCATAAAAGCATTTGGTGTTGTATGTGTTCACATCCAACAAAGCAAATATCGATAGGTCAGTTCCATGATGGTTCAACTTATTGCTTTACTTGTTCAAGAATGCAAGTTATGCCCATATTAACATAAACAATGTCTCAAGAATTATGATTGTTGACTTAATGACCATTTACAAAGAAAAATAAAGTTGATGTTAATTACTTCGGGGGGATTCTTTACAGTAGGCGTTAGACTTGTACATTGATTGTGTTGACAAATTCTTACTGAAAAGAAAGTTCTCTTCATCAACTAACAAGACAATCTACGTCAGATGGCTCTATGTCTTTCAATGTTTCTATGGCTAATAGGTCTGGATTTGATTTTAAGCACACAATTTTCTATATAAAAAACATTTGGATCTGAAAATTGGTTGAAACTAGGAAACATGTAGAATGTCACTACCAAAAATAATTAATACGGGTGAAGGGAGGGTAAGGAAGGCTAAAAAAAATTAAAAAGATAGAAAAAAAGACTTAGAGCAACATGATTCAGAACATTTTTAAATCCTTAATCAATCACAAGTAATTTGGGATTCTCTATCCTTTTCACAATCCAATCACACTCATCCACAAGCATAGCAACACGAATTCAAGGCCTTGAGAATGGCTGCTCTAAACGATAACATAACATTCTTGCCTGGAAATTTTGTGCAGCAAGAGGATCATTTGGGTTTTTATCAGGATGCACTTGCCGGGCCTGCACGCATAGGACAGGAGAAGAGAAATAAATAAAACGATGAAACTACTTGATCATATTTTACAATTTGGTACAAGATGGTAACAGTAAAAAGTGTAAATCAAGTACAATAGAAGGCGCTAGGAATTTATATTTCACATTTTCAAAGTTAGACTGTCAATGCCTGTATAAGCATTTCAATTTAATTGTACATATAACCTATACATTTGTTTTAAAACCCTACAGAATTAACAGATCCAGTCATAGGACATACGCATCTGCTATTTTCTGTCTATTTAAACGGGTCAATGGAATTAGAGGGATCTATTGAGAGTTCACATAGTTTGTAAAGCAAAAACTCTACATAATACCAAATCTTCAGGTCAAATAATCAACATAATCATTGAAATTTTGAGCATGGCAGAAAAACAAATAAGTCGGACAGCAAAGGATCTGTAAATTAAACTAGGACCTTCATGTAATACGCTTTCTTAATCTCAGCTTCGGACGCCGTGGGGCTGACACCCAGCACGTCGTAATATTCGGTCTCTTTCACCATCTCAAAACGCAGTTGCTTGATATTTCCGATGACCAAACGTCTAGAATTGTTAGATTTCTAGTAAACTGCGAGGGCAGGAAAACGAAAACACTAAAGAGATACAAAAAATGGCAGGAAAAATAAGTACTCCAAGTCGATGACGTATCCTTACAGAACCAGAAGAAGCGAGATCGGTGGTCACCTAGACGCACCGTGGAAGCAAGTGACGATGGAAGCACAGAGTGACGCAGAGCCACTGGATGAAACGACGTTGGAGGCGCTGTCAGAAGATCCGACGACGGAGACGTCAGACAGTAGCGTCGACAGGTTCAAGGAAAGAAGAGTAGAGGGTGGTGGCCGAGGAAAGATGATTGGGAAACGGGACGGTGGCGATGAGGAACGGTCGTCGGAAGAACCGCCGTCGGTGCCGGGCTGTGGAGCGACTGAGCAGTGGTGCAGCTTCCTCGCGATTTGGGAAAAATGTCTTTCTCTCTATGGGCTGAGATGCTGCGCGATAGGGAGGAGAGGGAAAAGAAAGTTAGGTAGGGCCGGGATTTTGCTTTTCACACTCTCCTACTCAAAAAGACACACGTAAAGGTGGAAAAAACAAAAAGTAAAATTAAAGTGTTGTTTTTTTAAGAAACTTTACGTATTCGAACACGGGCCTGTGAACAGATTTGAACAAAGTCATTCAAGTGTGTTAAATTTTGACACACCCTCTTGTGCGTAATTTCACCTGTTCGAATGGGGTAACTCGAACTTGTTCGCATAACCTTGTTCGAACACCCTATTTTATTTTGTTCGTATGATGTTAACCGAGGCAACAATAATTGACCATCACACCACATTCACCAATTTTATTGTGTTCGTATGCAGGTGTTCGAACGTGTTCGAACAAGGGCATTCGAACCATTAAACACATCCTCCACAACGTTCAACGCGAGGTTATTTTGAGAATAAAATTTGTTAAAGAGTGTGTTTGAGTAGGAGGGGAGTGGGGAAAGTAAAACCCCTAGGGCAGATTGGATTTCATGGGAATTGGGCCCCCGAGTGAACCGATGGGTGGACTCAATTTTGATACTTACACCTATTAAATTTACTAATAATATGTTTAAAAAAAATTACTAATAGTATGGGGTGGGTGTTTTAGATTTGTTAATATAATATTGTGATGTTTGTATTTCAATATTTGTGTGGTAATATTTTCAAACTTATTTTGGGATTGGTCAATGAAATGAGTATATTTGTAAATGCAAAAATGATTTATAATTCTAACTTAAAGATTGATATAAACGAGTGGTTGTCTTAAGGCCAAGAAAAGAAGACTAAGGTTGTTTGGGAATCAGAGGGTTTAGACCTCGCTTATTTATAAGATCTTAAATGATCTTTAATTTATAAGGAAACAATCATATGAGATCTTGTAATTGTATCATACTAAAGAGGATTTCGAACAAGTGACAATTGAAAGATGGCTCCGCATAATACAGAGAATTTTGTTTTCCCAGCCAAGGCTAATGGTGTGCCGCCCCCAAAGAAACCTCTGGACATCTTTGTTCCGCCTCCACGGCTCTCTTTCATGACTTATTCATGGAAGGACAAGCACAAAAACCAGTTCAGGAAAAGGTGGATCTCATAGCGAAGGGTCTTGCTCGTATTGAATATGAAGATGGCAAACGTTTGCTCTCAGCATTCACGATTGATGAAGGGTACATTCAAAGCCTTTGTGAACCATTGAAATAAGCACTAGTGGTAAAACTACTAGGGAAAAATGTGGGCTTCAGCGTCATGAATGAGCGTTTGAAAAAGTTATGGAAACTTCAAGGAGGGTTTGACATCATGGATGCTTGATAACTCATATTTATATGAGTTATTTATACTTATTCAAAGATAAATCATGCAAGTTCTCTAGCAATTGTAGGTTGATTCTATTAGTTTTCTGTTAGTTTATTGTTTCTTAGTTACCTAGGGGCTAAATTACGAGTTCTGTGCATTTTGGCACCAATTGGTGCCTTTGTGAGCATTTTGATGCTTTTTGTGCTTGTGCAGGAAATTTAGAGCCGAACGTCGCAACGTCCCTCACCACGTTTGAGCAAGGGCAGCAGAGCAAGAGTGAAATATCTCGATTATGGCGCACTAGCAATGATGGTTAAAGATTCGAGAAAGTCGAAGATCTTCTATTCCCACGTGTCTTGACAAGGATGACGACGCGATCGTAGCACTCGCATGATGTCGGTTCGTCGTAAGTGCGACAGAGCTTGGTAGGTGGGCAAATGACATCAAGCAACATGTGACCCATTTGGCTATTTAATGGAAGACTTGTCTCTCTCTAGATATGCATACACACACCGCATCATACCAGTCCACACCTCCATCATCTACCTTCCTCCATTGTTCGAGAAAGAGTTCTCAAAACGAAGTTCGGACACGACTTCGGTTTTGAACTCTACTCAACTCCATTTCCGGTCATAACCACTCTTTGTGAAGCTCAGACGTTGTAACGTCTCTATTGCATGCATGCAGAAAGTTACTTAGGTGTATCTTTTGCACTCAGTTTCTTTTCGATTATGTATGGTATTTTAACTTCTTATCTTTCGTAGAGATGCTCAAAGCATGAGCTAAACATTTTGTAGTTGGGTTGTTGTTTTGCATGTAATGAATTTCTAGTTAAATGTTATGAAGTATTGACGCTTACATGTTTTAAATCTTTGCATGATAATATTTCCAAACTTGTTTTGAGACTCGATCAACTTAAAATAGGTAGATTCATAGAGTACTGGACATGGTCTATGAAAAGAACTCAAAGATTTATATGAGCGAAAAGGTGCACTAAAGACATTTAGGCATTTTTATCTAAGTCTAGACATAGAAAGGATAAATAGTTCATAGAACATTCTTTGTGGGTGCTTAAAATACAGGAGTGGGCCTATTTAGAACCTAGACATAGGACCTCTTATACTTGAAACTCGGCGTTTTGTCTTTGAAAAGCATAGCTCTTTTTGCAAATGCGTTCAAAGCGTGGCCACGTCTATACAGAATAGCATTTATGCGTAATAACGTGTAAGCGTTATAACGTCGACTAGAGAGGAATTACTTGCATGCAACAACCCAACTCATTCTTATCCATATTCACAACCACTATCTTATTTACTTGTTTTATTTATGTTCCTAGTTTTAACACCAACTTTTAGTGTCGATTTGTTACTTGTTTCACTTGTGTTTTAAGACTTGAACTTTGAAAGTACAATCAATCCTCGTGGGAACGATCTCTTACTTATATCCACTCTATTAGCATACGACGTGTATACTTGCACTAAATTTGCGAATACCACACTATTTTACACGCAAACAAGTTTTTGGCGCGTTCTTAGGGATTGTAGTAACTTTTATTGTTCAAAAGTATTAAAACACAAGTTGAAAGAATTTTCTTGTGTTGTTTGTTGTTTCGTGTTTGAGCAGTAGACGCTACAACAGTATGCTTAGTTCCAATTCAAGCTCTAGTTCAATGAACTAGGAGTGAATTTGCATTGTGCTTTATGTCCGTAGTGTGTTTTCTTTGTTGTTATTATTATTATTGTTTGTGTTGAGTGATTTGAAAAAAAAAAATATATATATATATATATATATATATATATATATATATATATATATATATATATATATATATATATATATATATATATTCCACTTTATGCCATGGACCATTGGAGTTCTTACTCTATGCAAGAATTGAATGCTCAACAACAATATTTCAATTATGATTTCCATGAGAGTGAATATGAAAAAGGGTCATTATGAGGAAAATTCCATGCCCATGATCGCCCAAAATATGGATTATGGAATGGGAAATGTTATGTATGAGCAAGATTCATATTCTCAAGCTCAAACAAAGAGGATTATATGAGAACAACTACGAATTCAAAGAACTCTTAACTCATTCCATTGAATATATGAAGGTGCATCGTGACAACTTTGAAGCTTCATGTAAGAATGTAGAGGCTCACATTAAGACAATTATGGAGCATCTAAAAGAAGAGAGTTGTATTGAAGATGTGGTTGAGCAAGAGGAAGAAAAAGAAAGTGTAGAATATGAACGTGAATGTGGTCATTTGGAAATAGTGGAAGAAAAACAAAAATATTGTGTAGTTGTAGAAAAGAAAAATTCAAAACAAAGTGACAAGGAAGAAAATCCAAGGTTGAGGTATGAAAAGAGTCATGTGACAATTGAGATTCAACCTTTGGTAATTGAAGAAAATAATCCCCATAAAATGAACTTCAATTTTTTCAAGTGAGGAGAATTCCTACCCCAAATGTTTATTGGTTGATGCATGGGAACACTTGCTTCCATATGCCAAATACATGGGATTTCGACCAAAAAGAGAAAGCGGAAGGATGATGTCTTCTTCTTGTCCTATTATCCACCCTAACTTGGGTTTTGAATTCCAAGTCCGGTGAAGACTCTTAAAGCAAGCGCTCTTGGGAGGCAACCCAATGATTTTTGATTAACCAACACTTTTTGTGTCTTTTAATTTTTGTTTTGTAGGAATGAAGGTGAAGAAAGGAGAAAGTAAAAGGTGGTAGGCGTTATAACGTCTCGGTATACACTAGGACGTTGGCACGCCATTTGTGCAGGCAAGGTTTAAATGAAAAAGAAGAAGGAAAAGAAAAAGACAACCGCTCAAGCAAGAATCCCCACTAGGCGAGTGGAAGCATCGGTCGAAGTACTACGAACAAGTAATTTAGCCCTATTTTTAGTAGTAGAATAGTTGTAGTTTTCATTTACGTAGAAATAAATAAGCGCCCAACGTGATAACGTCTGTTTCAATGTTGGATAGTTAATAGTCGATAATTTGTTTGTTTGTGTCCTGTTCCTCTCCCATGTTAAAAAAAAAAAAAAAAAAAAAAAACACAAAAGCTTTTTATCATTAAGCGGTGAGAATGACGCCGCTTAACTCTAAGTGTGGGGAGAATTCCGGTGTTCTAAGTTTTTTTGTTTTGCATTTTGTACAAGCATGAAATCAAATGAAAAATCGGTTTGTGTTCTCACTCTATTAAGCATTGAAAATAATTCTCTTTGGGCTAAATCTAGTGATGAATGTGTATGTGTGAGTAGGCGATGCATGCTTAGATGAATAGAATTGATTCTTTGCTCCCACACAAACTGTTTTGAGAAAAACCTAGTTAGCTAGGGAATATTTTATCTTTGAAGCTAGTTTTGGTTGACTATGGTGATTGTAAAACTTGATTAAAAAGCGAGAGAGCAGAAGCTAAGTTTGGGGTGAATCAAGTTGTACTAAAAATTTGGGTGCAAAGACTGCAGGATGGTTAGTGCGGTGTAGTGTGAGTGTGCAGCGTTGTAACGTCTACCCGTAACGTTATAACGTATCGTGTGTGTGTGTTGTGTTTGTGTTTCAAGCGTTATAACGTCCCACCTATAGGCGTTGTAACGTCTACTCCAAAAAGACCAAAAAGAGTGTGTTGTTGTAAATAAGTGGAAAATCCACAAGTGCTTTGTGTTTTTTGCAATACACAGAAACAAATCATTGGGCAACCCAATATATGAAGTAAAAAAAAAAAAAAAAAAAAAAAAAAAAAAAAGAGAGAGAAAGAAAAAAAAAAAAAAAAAAAAAAAAGAATTCCAAGTGGAATGAATCAAAAGAAGTTTTGCTTTCAAGAATGAGGGGGTTGCAGTCATTTGCGTGTGTGAGTCAGAAAAATAGTTGCACTAACCTAGTCCTAGCACACAATTAAGACCATTTGTCATGCTTCAAATAAACCCCCATTTCTTATGTGAAAATGTTAGCCTATTCTCTGTTTTGAAAGATGTTTTGCTCTCACCAAATGGAAACCACTCTTTCATAGGTGGAATAGCTTCGAACCTAGCTAGGAATGGAATTAATGCAGAGGTCACACACTCACTTTGGGCGATAATGAATCTAGAATTTAATTGTGCATTGGTGCGTGAGTGTGTAGAGAATTAGCCCTCGAGAATAATTTTTGATCAAATGATTGAGTAGAATGCAACCTCTTTGGTGTAGTTGATTTCATGCATTTCTGTTAATTTTGTTTTGTCTTGATTGCTTGAGGACAAGCAATGATTTAAGTTTGGGGTGTGATAACTCATATTTATATGAGTTATTTATACTTATTCAAAGATAAATCATGCAAGTTCTCTAGCAATTGTGTAGGTTGATTCTATTAGTTTTCTGTTAGTTTATTGTTTCTTAGTTTACAGGGGCTAAATTACGAGTTCTGTGCATTTTGGCACCAATTGGTGCCTTTGTGAGCATTTTGATGCTTTTTGTGCTTGTGCAGAAATTTAGAGCCGAACGTCGCAACGCCCCTCACCACGTTTGAGCAAGCGGCGCAGAGCAAAGAGTGAAATATCTCGATTATGGCGCACTAGCAATGATGGTTAAAGATTCGAGAAAGTCGGAAGATCTTCTATTCCCCATGTGCCGACAAGGATGACGCGATCGTAGCACCTTGCATCTGATGTCGATTCGAAGTGCGAGCAGGAGCTTGGTAGGTGGGCAAATGACATCGTGAACATGTGACCCATTTGGCTATTTAATGGAAGACTTGTCTCTCTCTAGATATGCATACACACACCGCATCATACCAGTCCACACCTCCATCATCTACCTTCCTCCATTGTTGAAAGAGTTCTCAAAAGCGAAGTTACGGACACTGACTTCGGTTTTGAACTCTACTCAACTCCATTTCGATCATAACCACTACTCTTGTGAAGCTCGGGCGTTGTAACGTCTCTACTGATCGCATGCGGGAAAGTTACTTAGGTGTATCTTTTGCACTCAGTTTCTTTTCGATTATGTATGGTATTTTAACTTCTTATCTTTCTGTAGAGATGCTCGGCATGAGCTAAACATTTTGTAGTTGGGTTGTTGTTTTGCATGTAATGAATTTCTAGTTAAATGTTATGAAGTATTGACGCTTACATGTTTTAAATCTTTGCATGATAATATTTCCAAACTTGTTTTGAGGTGATCAACTTAAAATAGGTAGATTCATAGAGTACGGACATGGTCTATGAAAAGAACTCAAAGATTTATATGAGCGAAAAGGTGCACTAAAGACATTTAGGCATTTTTATCTAAGTCTAGACATAGAAAGGATAAATAATTCATAGAACATTCTTTGTGGGTGCTTAAAATACGAGGAGTGGGCCTATTTAGAACCTAGACATAGGACCTCTTATACTTGAAACTCGGCGTTTTGTCTTTGAAAAGCATAGCTCTTTTTCAACAGCGTTCAAAGCGTGGCCACGTCTATCTGAGAATAGCATTTATGCGTAATAGCGTGCAAAGCGTTATAACGCCCGACTAGAGAGGAATTACTTGCATGCAACAACCCAACTCATTCTCATCCATATTCACAACCACTATCTTATTTACTTGTTTTATTTATGTTCCTAGTTTTAACACCAACTTTTAGTGCGATTTGTTACTTGTTTCACTTGTGTTTTAAGACTTGAACTTTGAAAGTACAATCAATCCTCGTGGGAGCGATCTCTTACTTATATCCACTCTATTACTTATGCAGCGTGTATACTTGCACTAAATTTGCGAATACCACACTATTTTACACGCAAACAAGTTTTTGGCGCCATTTAGGGATTGTAGTAACTTTTATTGTTCAAAAGTATTAAAACACAAGTTGAAAGAATTTTCTTGTGTTGTTTGTTGTTTCGTGTTTGAGCAGTAGACGCTACAACGTATGCTTAGTTCCAATTCAAGCTCTAGTTCAACCTGAACTAGGGAGTGAATTTGCATTGTGCTTTATATGCGTAGTGTGTTTTCTTTGTTGTTATTATTATTATTGTTTGTGTTGAGTGATTTGAAAAAAAAAAATATATATATATATATATATATATATATATATATATATATATATATATATATATATATATTCCACTTTATGCCATGGACCATTGGAGTTCTTACTCTATGCAAGAATTGAATGCTCAACAACAATATTTCAATTATGATTTCCATGAGAGTGAATATGAAAGGAATTTATTATGAGGAAAATTCCATGCCCATGATTGCCCAAAATATGGATTATGGAATGGGAAATGTTATGTATGAGCAAGATTCATATTCTCAAGCTCAAACAAAGTAGGATTATATGAGAACAACTCGAATTCAAAGAACTCTTAACTCATTCCATTGAATATATGAAGGTGCATCGTGACAACTTTGAAGCTTCATGTAAGAATGTAGAGGCTCACATTAAGACAATTATGGAGCATCTAAAAGAAGAGAGTTGTATTGAAGATGTGGTTGAGCAAGAGGAAGAAAAAGAAAGTGTAGAATATGAACGTGAATGTGGTCATTTGGAAATAGTGGAAGAAAAACAAAAATATTGTGTAGTTGTAGAAAAGAAAAATTCAAAAAGCAGTGACAAGGAAGAAAATCCAAGGTTGAGGTATGAAAAGAGTCATGTGACAATTGAGATTCAACCTTTGGTAATGAAGAAAATAATCCCCCCGCAAAATGAACTTCAATTTTTTCAAGTGAGGAGAATTCCTACCCCAAATGTTTATTGGTTGATGCATGGGAACACTTGCTTCCATATGCCAAATACATGGGATTTTCGACCAAAAAGAGAAAGCGGAAGGATGATGTCTTCTTCTTGTCCTATTATCCACCCTAACTTGGGTTTTGAATTCCAAGTCCTGGTGAAGACTCTTAAAGCAAGCGCTCTTGGGAGGCAACCCAATGATTTTTGATTAACCAACACTTTTTGTGTCTTTTAATTTTTGTTTTGTAGGAATGAAGGTGAAGAAAGGAGAAAGTAAAAGGTGGTAGGCGTTATAACGTCTCAAGTATACACTAGGCGTTGGCACGTCATTTGTCCAGGCAAGGTTTAAATGAAAAGAAGAAGGAAAAGAAAAAGACAACCGCTCAAGCAAGAATCCCCACTAGGCGAGTGGAAGCATCGGTCGTGTACTGCGAACAAGTAATTTAGCCCTATTTTTAGTAGTAGAATAGTTGTAGTTTTCATTTACGTAGAAATAAATAACTGTCCAACGTGATAACGTCTGTTTCAATGTTGGATAGTTAATAGTCAGTAATTTGTTTGTTTGTGTCCTGTTCCTCTCCCATGTTAAAAAAAAAAAAAAAAAAAAAAAAAAAAACACAAAGCTTTTTATCATTAAGCGGTGAGAGGATGCCGCTTAACTCTAAGTGTGTGGGGAGAATTCCGGTGTTCTAAGTTTTTGTTTTACATTTTGTACAAGCATGAAATCAAATGAAAAATCAGTTTGTGTTCTCACTCTATTAAGCATTGAAAATAATTCTCTTTGGGCTAAATCTAGTGATGAATGTGTATGTGTGAGTAGCTGATGCATGCTTAGATGAATAGAATTGATTGCTGCTCCCACACAAACTCTGTTTTGAGGAAAAACCTAGTTAGCTAGGGAATATTTTATCTTTGAAGCTAGTTTTGGTTGACTATGGTGATTGTAAAACTTGATTAAAAAGCGAGAGTAGCGATGAGAAGCTAAGTTTGGGGGTGAATCAAGTTGTACTAAAGTTTGGGTGCAAAAGACTGCAGGATGGTTAGTGCGGTGTAGTGTGAGTGCAACGTTGTAACGTCTACCCCGTAACGTTATAACGCATGCCGTGTGTGTTGTGTTTTGTGTTTCAAAGCGTTATAACGTCCCACCTATAGACGTTGTAACGTCTACTCCAAAAAGACCAAAAAGAGTGTGTTGTTGTAAATAAGTGGAAAATCCACAAGTGCTTTGTGTTTTCTTTGCAATATACCAGAAACAAATCTTTGGGCAACCCAATATATGAAGTAAAAAAAAAAAAAAAAAAAAAAAAAAAAAAAAAAGAGAGAGAGAAAAAGAAATAAAGAAAAAAAAAAAAAAAAAAATTCCAAGTGGAATGAATCAAAGGAAGCGCTGCTCGATGAATGAGGGGGTTGCGATCATTTTGCGTGTGTGAGTCGAGAAAAATAGTTGCACTAACCTAGTCCTAGCACACAATTAAGACCATTTGTCATGCTTCAAATAAACCCCCATTTCTTATGTGAAAATGTTAGCCTATTCTCTGTTTTGAAAGATGTTTTGCTCTCACCAAATGGAAACCACTCTTTCATAGGCTGGAATAGCTTCTGAACCTAGCTAGGAATGGAATTAATGCAGAGGTCACACACTCACTTTGGGCAGTAATGAATCTAGAATTTAATTGTGCATTGGTGCGTGAGTGTGTGTGTAGAGAATTAGCCCTCGAGAATAATTTTTGATCAAATGATTGAGTAGAATGCAACCTGCTGGTGTAGTTGATTTCATGCATTTCTGTTAATTTTGTTTTGTCTTGATTGCTTGAGGACAAGCAATGATTTAAGTTTGGGGGTGTGATAACTCATATTTATATGAGTTATTTATACTTATTCAAAGATAAATCAAGCAAGTTCTCTAGCAATTGTAGGTTGATTCTATTAGTTTTCTGTTAGTTTATTGTTTCTTAGTTACACAGGGGCTAAATTACGAGTTACGTGCATTTTGGCACCAATTGGTGCCTTTGTGAGCATTTTGATGCTTTTTGTGCTTGTGCAGAAATTTAGAGCCGAACGCCGCAACGCCCCTCACCACGTTTGAGCGCGGCAAAGCAGAGCAAGAGTGAAATATCTCGATTATGGCGCACTAGCAATGATGGTTAAAGATTGAGAAAGTCGAAGATCTTCTATTCCCCATGTCTTTGACAAGGATGGCCGACGATGTAGTAGCATCTGATGTCGGTCGAAGTCGTGCGCGAGAGGCTTGGTAGGTGGGCAAATGACATCGGCAACATGTGACCCATTTGGCTATTTAATGGAAGACTTGTCTCTCTCTAGATATGCATACACACACCGCATCATACCAGTCCACACCTCCATCATCTACCTTCCTCCATTGTTGAAAGAGTTCTCAAAACGAAGTTACGGACACTGAACTTCGTTTTTGAACTCTACTCAACTCCATTTCAAATCATAACCACTCTTTGTGAAGCTCGAGACGTTGTAACGCTCTCTAGATCGCATGCGAGAAAGTTACTTAGGTGTATCTTTTGCACTCTTTCAGTTTCTTTTCGATTATGTATGGTATTTTAACTTCTTATCTTTTCGTAGAGATGCTCAAAGCATGAGCTAAACATTTTGTAGTTGGGTTGTTGTTTTGCATGTAATGAATTTCTAGTTAAATGTTATGAAGTATTGACGCTTACATGTTTTAAATCTTTGCATGATAATATTTCCAAACTTGTTTTGAGAGGTGATCAACTTAAAATAGGTAGATTCATAGAGTACTGGACATGGTCTATGAAAAGAACTCAAAGATTTATATGAACGAAAAGGTGCACTAAAGACATTTAGGCATTTTTATCTAAGTCTAGACATAGAAAGGATAAATAATTCATAGAACATTCTTTGTGGGTGCTTAAAATACGAGGAGTGGGCCTATTTAGAACCTAGACATAGGACCTCTTATACTTGAAACTCGGCGTTTTGTCTTTGAAAAGCATAGCTCTTTTTGCAATGACGTTCAAAGCGTGGCCACGTCTATCTGAGAATAGCATTTGTGCGTAATAGCGTGTAAGCGTTATAACGTCGACTAGAGAGGAATTACTTGCATGCAACAACCCAACTCATTCTCATCCATATTCACAACCACTATCTTATTTACTTGTTTTATTTATGTTCCTAGTTTTAACACCAACTTTTAGTGCCGATTTGTTACTTGTTTCACTTGTGTTTTAAGACTTGAACTTTGAAAGTACAATCAATCCTCGTGGGAACGATCTCTTACTTATATCCACTCTATTACTTGTACGACGTGTATACTTGCACTAAATTTGCGAATACCACACTATTTTACACGCAAACAAGTTTTTGGCGCCGTTGCCGGGGATTGTAGTAACTTTTATTGTTCAAAAGTATTAAAACACAAGTTGAAAGAATTTTACTGTGTTGTTTGTTGTTTCTGTGTTTGAACAGGTAGACGCTACAGCGTATGCTTAGTTCCAATTCAAGCTCTAGTTCAACTGAACTAGGGAGTGAATTTGCATTGTGCTTTATGTCTGTAGTGTGTTTTCTTTGTTGTTATTATTATTATTGTTTGTGTTGAGTGATTTGAAAAAAAAAAAAAAATATATATATATATATATATATATATATATATATATATATATATATATATATATATATATATATATATATATTCCACTTTATGCCATGGACCATTGGAGTTCTTACTCTATGCAAGAATTGAATGCTCAACAACAATATTTCAATTATGATTTCCATGAGAGTGAATATGAAAAGGGTCATTATGAGGAAAATTCCATGCCCATGATCGCCCAAAATATGGATTATGGAATGGGAAATGTTATGTATGAGCAAGATTCATATTCTCAAGCTCAAACAGTAGGATTATATGAGAACAACTCTGAATTCAAAGAACTCTTAACTCATTCCATTGAATATATGAAGGTGCATCGTGACAACTTTGAAGCTTCATGTAAGAATGTAGAGGCTCACATTAAGACAATTATGGAGCATCTAAAAGAAGAGAGTTGTATTGAAGATGTGGTTGAGCAAGAGGAAGAAAAAGAAAGTGTAGAATATGAGCGTGAATGTGGTCATTTGGAAATAGTGGAAGAAAAACAAAAATATTGTGTAGTTGTAGAAAAGAAAAATTCAAAAAAAGTGACAAGGAAGAAAATCCAAGGTTGAGGTATGAAAAGAGTCATGTGACAATTGAGATTCAACCTTTGGTAATTGAAGAAAATAATCCCCATAAAATGAACTTCAATTTTTTCAAGTGAGGAGAATTCCTACCCCAAATGTTTATTGGTTGATGCATGGGAACACTTGCTTCCATATGCCAAATACATGGGATTTTCGACCAAAAAGAGAAAGCGGAAGGATGATGTCTTCTTCTTGTCCTATTATCCACCCTAACTTGGGTTTTGAATTCCAAGTCGGTGAAGACTCTTAAAGCAAGCGCTCTTGGGAGGCAACCCAATGATTTTTGATTAACCAACACTTTTTGTGTCTTTTAATTTTTGTTTTGTAGGAATGAAGGTGAAGAAAGGAGAAAGTAAAGGTGGTAGACGTTATAACGTCTCAAGTATACACTAGGCGTTGGCACGCCATTTGTGCAGGCAAGGTTTAAATGAAAAAGAAGAAGGAAAAGAAAAGACAACCGCTCAAGCAAGAATCCCCACTCAGCAGAGTGGAAGCATCGGTCGGTACTCGAACAAGTAATTTAGCCCTATTTTTAGTAGTAGAATAGTTGTAGTTTTCATTTACGTAGAAATAAATAATCGCCCAACGTGATAACGTCTGTTTCAATGTTGGATAGTTAATAGTCGATAATTTGTTTGTTTGTGTCTGTTCCTCTCCCATGTTAAAAAAAAAAAAAAAAAAACACAAAGCTTTTTATCATTAAGCGGTGAGAGACGCCGCTTAACTCTAAGTGTGGGGGAGAATTCGGTGTTCTAAGTTTTTGTTTCATTTTGTACAAGCATGAAATCAAATGAAAAATCGGTTTGTGTTCTCACTCTATTAAGCATTGAAAATAATTCTCTTTGGGCTAAATCTAGTGATGAATGTGTATGTGTGAGTAGGCGATGCATGCTTAGATGAATAGAATTGATTCTTTGCTCCCACACAAACTCTGTTTTGAGGAAAAACCTAGTTAGCTAGGGAATATTTTATCTTTGAAGCTAGTTTTGGTTGACTATGGTGATTGTAAAACTTGATTAAAAACTGAGAGTAGCAGTAGAAGCTAAGTTTGGGGGTGAATCAAGTTGTACTAAGGCTGGGTGCAAAGACTGCAGGATGGTTAGTGCAGGTGTAGTGTGAGTGCAACGTTGTAACGTCTACCCGTAACGTTATAACGTATCGTGGTGTGTGTTGTGTTTTGTGTTTCAAGCGTTATAACGTCCCACCTATAGGCGTTGTAACGCCTACTCCAAAAAGACCAAAAAGAGTGTGTTGTTGTAAATAAGTGGAAAATCCACAAGTGCTTTGTGTTTCTTTCGCAACCACACAGAAACAAATCTTTGGGCAACCCAATATATGAAGTAAAAAAAAAAAAAAAAAAAAAAAAGGAGAGAGAAGAAAAGAAAGAAAAAAAAAAAAAAAAAGAATTCCAAGTGGAATGAATCAAAAAAATTTGCTTTCAATAATGAGGGGGTTGCGATCATTTGCGTGTGTGAGTCGGAAAAATAGTTGCACTAACCTAGTCCTAGCACACAATTAAGACCATTTGTCATGCTTCAAATAAACCCCATTTCTTATGTGAAAATGTTAGCCTATTCTCTGTTTTGAAAGATGTTTTGCTCTCACCAAATGGAAACCACTCTTTCATAGGTGGAATAGCACGAACCTAGCTAGGAATGGAATTAATGCGAGAGGTCACACACTCACTTTGGGCGATAATGAATCTAGAATTTAATTGTGCATTGGTGCGTGAGTGTGTAGAGAATTAGCCCTCGAGAATAATTTTTGATCAAATGATTGAGTAGAATGCAACTTTCTTTGGTGTAGTTGATTTCATGCATTTACTGTTAATTTTGTTTTGTCTTGATTGCTTGAGGACAAGCAATGATTTAAGTTTGGGGTGTGATAACTCATATTTATATGAGTTATTTATACTTATTCAAAGATAAATCATGCAAGTTCTCTAGCAATTGTAGGTTGATTCTATTAGTTTTTCTGTTAGTTTATTGTTTCTTAGTTACCTAGGGGCTAAATTACGAGTTACGTGCATTTTGGCACCAATTGGTGCCTTTGTGAGCATTTTGATGCTTTTGTGCTTGTTGTGCAGAAATTTAGAGCCGAACGTCGCAACGCGCCCTCACCACGTTTGAGCAAGGGCAGCAGAGCAAGAGTGAAATATCTCGATTATGGCGCACTAGCAATGATGGTTAAAGATTCGAAAGTCGGAAGATCTTCTATTCCCCCGTGTCTTGACAAGGATGACGACCGTAGTACCTTCGCATCTGATGTCGATTCGGAAATGCAGACAGGAGCTTGGTAGGTGGGCAAATGACATCGCAACATGTGACCCATTTGGCTATTTAATGGAAGACTTGTCTCTCTCTAGATATGCATACACACACTGCATCATACAGTCCACACCTCCATCATCTACCTTCCTCCATTGTTCGAAAGAGTTCTCAAAGCGAAGTTACGGACACGAACTTCAGTTTTTGAACTCTACTCAACTCCATTTCGGTCATAACCACTCATCGTGAAGCTCAGGCGTTGTAACGTCTCTCTACTGCATCGCATGCGGGAAAGTTACTTAGGTGTATCTTTTGCACTTCGTTTCTTTTCGATTATGTATGGTATTTTAACTTCTTATCTTTCTGTAGAGATGCTCAGCATGAGCTAAACATTTTGTAGTTGGGTTGTTGTTTTGCATGTAATGAATTTCTAGTTAAATGTTATGAAGTATTGACGCTTACATGTTTTAAATCTTTGCATGATAATATTTCCAAACTTGTTTTGAGAGACCGATCAACTTAAAATAGGTAGATTCATGAAGTACTGGACATGGTCTATGAAAAGAACTCAAAGATTTATATGAGCGAAAAGGTGCACTAAAGACATTTAGGCATTTTTTATCTAAGTCTAGACATAGAAAGGATAAATAGTTCATAGAACATTGCTATGGGTGCTTAAAATACAGGAGTGGGCCTATTTAGAACCTAGACATAGGACCTCTTATACTTGAAACTCTGACGTTTTGTGCTGAAAAGCATAGCTCTTTTGCAACAGCGGCGTTCAAAGCGTGGCCACGTCATATCTGAGAATAGCATTTATGCGTAATAGCGTGTAAGCGTTATAACGTCTGACTAGAGAGGAATTACTTGCATGCAACAACCCAACTCATTCTCATCCATATTCACAACCACTATCTTATTTACTTGTTTTATTTATGTTCCTAGTTTTAACACCAACTTTTAGTGCCGATTTGTTACTTGTTTCACTTGTGTTTTAAGACTTGAACTTTGAAAGTACAATCAATCCTCGTGGGAACGATCTCTTACTTATATCCACTCTATTACTTGTACGACGTGTATACTTGCACTAAATTTGCGAATACCACACTATTTTACACGCAAACAATGCTGACAATGGGTTTTATATGGTGAAATTTGAGTTACTAGCAGACAGCGAGAAAGTGGTCTCGAAAGGCCCTTGGATGCTTTTTGACCACTATCTTGTCATCTCACAGTGGACCCCTGATTTTCTTTCTCCGAAAGCAAAAGTTGAGCGTACTCTTGTATGGATTCATTTTCTGGGGCTTAATCTAGTCTTCTATGATGAGAGCCTTTTACTAACCTTGGAGGCAGCAGTTGGTACTCCAGTCAAAGTAGATACTAACACTATCAAAGTGGAGAGGGGTAGATTTGCAAGAGTGTGTGTTGAAATGGATCTGACGAAACCAGTCGTGGGGAAGTTAAAGGTGAATGGATAATGGCAAAAAGTCAAATACGCGAGGTAGCATATTATCTGTGCAACATGTGGTTGTTATGGTCACCATGCCAGGAAATGTTCAATGGCAACAAAAAATTCAACAACCACCACTCTAGCGCCGCCGATGAGTAGTTCAAACTAGAGCTGTCAAAATGAGCCCAGCCCGACGGGCCGGCCCAACCCGCCCGACAAAATAGGTGGGCTGGGCTAAGAAATATGAGTTATGAAATCATTTATGAAATATGAATTACATGTTTGTTACTAGAAAATCATGGAGTTCATAGTATGGGTGCTTTCCTAATGTTACCTTCTCATAAATTTTATGGCTTTTTAGGGAAATCAGCAGAGTTTCGTAAGGAAGTTGTGAAGGCACTGTAAGAAAAATGTCTGCGTAAAAATATGATTCCAATTACGCAGATTCTGTTCAATTATCATATCTGTCATGTTGTTTAGATATCAAGTTGTCTAACATAATGGATTATTGTTGAGCATAAGTTCAAATGATGGAATCTTTTTATGTAAACTTGAGCATTTACAATAGTCAATATCACGGTTTTTCCTCCCTCCTTTGTGAAGCTATGTTCGTTTGAAAGTCAATGGTTGTCCTTTGGCCGTAGCATGAAGTTGAAATGGATCTGACGAAACCAGTCGTGGGGAAGTTAAAGGTGAATGGATAATGGCAAAAAGTCAATACGCGGGGTAGCATATTATCTGTGCAACATGTGGTTGTTATGGTCACCATGCCAGGAAATGTTCAATGCCAACAAAAATTCAACAACCACCACTCTAGCGCTGTCGGTGAGTAGTTCAAACCCTAGAGAGGGAGTGCGGCAAAATCAAGGCGAAAAACAAAGGGGAAATCTCGAGGAAAAAAAGATGGAGACCCATGTTGTTTTTCGCAAGATCAAAGCGAACAAGAACTACCTGTTCCAGGCAATTGATCAAAGCACATTGGAGACGATCTTGAAAATTGACTCGGCGAAGGACATTTGGGAATCATTGAGGCAAAAGTACCAAGGCTCTGAGAAAGTGAAGCAGGCGCAACTCCAAACCCTAAGATGAGAATTTGAGATATTGACGATGAAGGAGGGCGAATAAGTGAACAATTACTTCGTAAGAACGTTGTGTATTGCGAACAAGATGCGAAATTATGGTGAAAGCGGTGGTGGTTGAAAAAAATTGCTTAGATGAATGCGAAATTCAATTACGTTGTTTATTCGATTGTTCAATCAATGATGTGAAGAAGATGACTATAGATGGTTTATAAAGTAGCGATACGGTGGAAGAACAACGAATGGGGGTTATAGAAGGATGAAGATCGGAGTTACGAAGGTGAGTCGAGAACATGCGACGAAGAGGAAGAGGGCGTGGTTCGAAAGAAGAGGCGAGCAAACATCAAAAGAAAATATAGAGTGCTACAAGTGCAGAAAACTTGGTCACTACCAATACGAGTGTCCAAGTCTTGATGGGGATGTAGCAAACTATGCTGAACCGATGATGATGAAGAGATGTTGCTTATGGCTCTGGTTGATCAAGATTCGGAGAGGTAAAATACTATTTGTGGTTTCTAGACTCGGGTTGCAGCACACATATGTGTGGTATTGAGGAAGCCTGGTTTGTGAATTAGACAAGAATTTCAAAGAAACCATGAAACTTGGGGATGGAAGGAGATTGAATGTGAAAGGGAGGGCAATGTCAAACTCGGAATAGATGGGAAAGTTCAAGTGATCACAGAGGTATATTTTGTGCCAAACTTGAAGAGCAATCTTCTAAGTATTGGACAACTGCAACAAAAGAATCTAAAGGTGATATTTGATGATGATAAGTGCAAAGTCTACCATAAAGAGAAAGGGTTGATCATGACTTCAACAATGGCAAATAAAAAATGTTTGCCATCAAAGCTACTCATGTTCAATCAAATTCTACTTGCCTACAAGTGATTGATGAAGAGAATGCAGAGTTATGGCATAAGAGGTACGGGCATCTCTGTTACAAAGGGTTGCAGCTGGTGAAACAAAAATAAATGGTGAAGGGTCTTCCATCCATGGCTATGACAGATAAGGTGTGCTCTAATGTCACATGACAAGTGTTGGTGCATCAAAATGGTCCTTGGATGATTTGTGCATTTGGTGTACATTTTCGGTGTAGCAAAGATCAAGTGTGTAGTACAACTGTGTTAATTTGGTGTAGGTACACCAGGTGCAGGAGGTGTAGGTGCACTTGTTGCAGCTGCACTGAACAAATACATCAAACATACCAAAATATATGCAACATGCTTAGTTCTTTATTTTAATCCTCTTGGATACTTTGAATGTTGTTTCTTTATTTATAAACTATATTTACATATTAATTTACTTGAATTTGAGCAATAATCTAAGTTTAAATGTATGAATAATTGTATATAAAATAGAGTTATCAGTCTTCTCCTTGTGCTTGGCGGCTCTAGCATTCGCCTCGGAAAATTTCTTCTTGAGATCAGCCTTCTCCTCCGATTCTCCCCTCAGCATCTGATTCTCTTTCAGAAGTTCTACATACCAATGATTACAGACAACCTTTAAATCTCGGGAAGTGCGAGCTAGCTTGACTTCAATTGCATGATTATTGGCTTGGGTAGCGAGATACGTACCTTTGAGCTTCTCGGGAGTATTCTCCTCAACAACAACTTTCATTTTTCTGAAGGCCTCGGCCACAAGCTTGGCGACTTTGGCCAGTACATCAAAGTCAGCATCGGTGAGTTCACTGAGTGCCTTCTCTTTATTTTTCTTTTCTGACATTTTTAGCAGCTTGGCACCCCGGGGTTGGCCGTCAGTACTCTTGACATCAAGGACCTCGAGCGACTGTCGGACCCTTTTCAGTATCGCCTCGGGGGCAGCCTTCTCTTGATGTTTGTTCTTCCCTTTATCAGAACTCGGCTTCGAGCCCTTGCCAGCACTCGAAGCAGTCCCTTTGGGTTTCTGAGATTTATTCGCCAAGTCGGCACGAGGGCCCGACCCGCCTCCCTTCCTCGAGATAGAAGGTGTAGTTTTCTTTTCAGTAGGCTTCTGGATTTTGATGGTGGTGTAACTCGTCAAACATTGAGCCGCAGTGGAGTTTCAGTGATGAGATCTAACATAGATCTATAAGATTAGGATCTAGAAAATTGGCAAAACAACAATTTCTCACAACAAACTCATGAACAAAACTCAACAACACAAAAGGAAAAGATAAACACTTACTTGAAAAGGGGAAGAAATGACAAATGTGGAGAAGATAGAAATGCAAATGGAGAAGGAAGTTCACCACTTCTTCCTTGGGAAGATGATAAGGACAACACTATCCTTGAGCTCTCCTAGCCTCGAGGTTGTGTGCTCAAGAGTTCTCATCTCAAGAAACCTTGGAGAATCTATGATGAACCTCACCACACTAGCAATGGAGTCTAGCACTCACCACTCTCTTAGGTCTCATGGCTCTCTCTCAACAATTGCTAAAGTGAAAAGTGATTTCATTCATCATCAAAATTCTAACTATTACATGGAGAGGAAATGTATTTATATGTTAGGGAAATTGGATCCTAGGCCCAACATACAAGTCCACTTAAAAGAAAGGAACAAGGCCCAAGGCCAACATGGCTCAATTAAAAGTGTCTTACAATTTATTGAAATAAAAACAAACCATAGAAAATACTAGAGTTGGCTATCTAGATATTCCCTGCTATTTACATGGTCACCTTCAATGTGTTCTTGTCTTAATGATTAGGTTGAGCACATTGAAGTATATTCCCTTGATTTCTTGTTGACTCTTTTTGGTATTTATCTTTATGATCTTCATCCAAGCTCCATGCATGTGGGCTCACATCATACTCCCCCTCTTGAAACTTCACTTGTCCCCAAGTGAACTCCTCCTCTTGGAAACCTACATCAAAGATGGAGAAAATCACTTATTTTGAAAATAAAAGACAACTAAACTAATGCAAGAATTGCTTAGGCTCCACCGGGATCAAAAGGGAAGTGGGTTACTTCAACTAAAAGTCTAATCATGCAAATTCTAAGCACTAGCTTCAACACAATCCAAAGTATGGTAAACTTCCAAGCAAAAGAAAAAGACCTACAGTAAGGAATGGAGAAAAGAAGGAGAATATCATACCTTTGCAACTTAAAAGTATTAAGCACATTCTCCATTACCTTGGTCTTAACATTTAGTGGAGTACCTTTGGAAGGACCATCAATATTAAAGTTGTCTAACACAACTACACTTGTAATGCACTTTATCTCATGTACCTCACAATTTGCATATTTAGAGGCAATATGGTTCTCTTCCAATGCTTGTGAAACATCTCATTCTTCGCAAGTGCCTCAAGTGGAACAATAGCTCCACTCACCTTCAAAGAGGAATCAACAAAACTAGAAGAAAAATTAGCATTAGTAGCCAAGCAAACAAAAATATTAGAAGATGGGAGTTTTGATGACTCTTCGAACAATGGTTCAAGTTCCTCCCTACTTCCAATATTTGGAACCTCTTTAGAAGTTTCAATCATTAGAGGCTCTTGGCCAACCCTAGTTGCTACATCCTCCTCATTGATTTTAGGATTCATTTTCTTTACTTCTTCATCTATTTTTGTCCTCAAAGCAATTTGGTCCTTAAGCATTTCATGAAGGCTAAGAGAAGTAAGATGAATTTCCAAATTGCCATGCTTAAAAGAGTACTTGTTAGCATATCCATCATAGAGTACTTTTTTATCATGTTTCCATGGCCTACCTAGGACTAGGTGGGAGGTCTCTATAGGTACAACATCACATAAGACTATGTCTTTGTAACTATGAGTGGAAAAGCTAACTGGTGTTGGAAAAACAAATGCAATGTGCAAGTATACACAGTCCAAAACAAGTAATATAGTAGAAAAAGTAAAGGTCGAACCCACAGGGATTGATGAACTCTCTTTAGAATTTGATATAAAGTAATGTAATGTAAAAGGTAAGAAAATAACAATTTATAGTGGAGTTTATGTGATCACAATCTAGTTAGTAGAAAGATAAAAGACTAAGTATTTGTTGTGCAAGTGAGAAAATATAGTTGGAATGTTTTCATCAATTAATTTACTTCTAAGTGTTTAATGCAGTATGTGATGCAGTTGCACTGAATGCTGTGTACATTAGCTATGTGCCTTTCAGTCACTTTCTTCAAAGTTTCATTACCAGCTCTTATGATCTTTGTTCTTTGCAGTAAAGAAAGGGTTGTCAATGCCTATCTCGCCTCCTAACATTGATCCAAGTTGCTAAAATAGATTCACAACTTTGCTCTATGGACTATGCTATCCTATGTCTAGGATTTAGCATGGTATCACAAATTTCCTAAAAACTTATGTATAATAACACTTACCCATATTAGTTCTTGAGTTCTTAAGTGTAAGCCATGTCTACTCTTACACATCTTATCTATTCTAAGAGATCAACCTCAAAATAAATGTTGAAAATATTATCAAGCAAGAACTAAAGTGCAAACATTACATACATGCATCATACTTACTTAAAAGCTCATTAAATGATTAGAACATTCCAACTAAGAAAGATTTAGCTACTAAGAGACATTGTAAGATATATATAAACTGAATAAACCATGTTTATATAATTGAAATCACAAAAGAGAAACAACAAGATAAAGTTTTCACAAGTTGGGACTCTTTGCATGAAATCTTCTTTCAATGCACTAGCATTACTTCTTAGCACTATACAAATACTATGAAAACGAGATAAAGGGGATCTGGATAGACCTTCCTCTCCCTCTAAGAAAATAAATACTAACTATGTATATTGAAAATTTAATCTAACTTATGGATTGTGATATATTTCCAAATGAATATGTGAAGCCCTTTTATAGCCTTCAAAGGAGGTGCATCTTCCTTCATGTTGAAGTAATACTTGAGTGGATGAGCTGTGGTTGCTTTGCAGATGTTCCCTGAGTTGATATCCTTGACTAAGTTAATTAGGGAGGTCCAATGAGAAGTGAGCATGTGTCCCTAAGTGATGACTCTTCAAAGCTATCTTCAAGGCTAGGTGTGAATGGTAGGCGCCGAACTATGGTGGTCTTGCTTTAGGGGACAAAGCATGAGGTCAGCTTTGCAAGTGGATGATCAAGTGGATGCGCAAGTAGCTAGCTGCTCACTCACCAAGTAGTGCAGAATCAGTGCAGGATCAATGCAGGAGCATTGATGCAGGAGCACTGGTGCATCTGTAAACTGCACTGAGCAAAAACATCAAACATACCACAATATATCCAAAATGACCTATTAACAAATATAACCATGTGATTCACTCAAGTTAGCATATATCACATAAAATACTATATAAACTCCTTATTATTACTTGAAAGAGAGCAATTTACTTAGTTTAAACATATGAATAACTCTATATAAAATAGAGTTATCACTAACAAAAACTTTTTTATTCACAAGAATTTATTCTTTATCTTTATGCAACTTGATCATATATGGTGTTGGATGGTCAAAGGTGTGAAGATTGAGTTTTGTAACTAAACGAGTGCTAGCCATATTAACACAACTCTCACCAACTACTTGCAAACAACATACACTATTTTGAACACGACATCTTGCATGGAATAAAGAAGAAGTAATAGCAATAGGAATAGAAGTAGAGATTTTCTCCTTACTATGTGGCACCACGGCCGAAGCTTTATCATCTTCAAAGTTAGATTGAAAAGCTGCTTCCATGTTTGCATTGGTGTCCCTCCTTCTATGTCTCATTTCATGCTCTTCCTCCTCAATATACTTATCTCTTATATGTCTTCTTTGATCCTCATCATATCTATATTTTCTATACCTCCTTACATAGTACTCATGAGGAGAATCATGTCTTTTAGGAGAAAGATGCCTTCTAGGTGAAACATGCCTCCTTGGGCTTTCTTTGTACCTTCCATCCATCTTTCTAGTGCAATGTGGTACCTACAAGAAGAGTTAGAGAATAACAAAAATATCCAACAACCAATAAGTCCTCACAAGTGTGTTTAGCTCACCAAATTTCACTCCACTCGTGTTTCGGCTTTTTAGGAGAAAATACTCTCCACTCAAGGGATTTTTTTGGGCACACAATTATAAAGTAGGGTCACTCAAGCCACTCTATTCTCCAATGGTCTCTTAGGAGTGAACCTCAAAAGCCTCTTTCCAACCTTGATGTTGATATTACTATAGGTTCTCAAGGAGAGTATTGTCAATCACCAAGAATGCCAAAAAGGAAAGAAACTACTATGACAAACTTAGGAATTTGAAGACCAAATCAAAAACAAAAATAAAATAAAATAAAATTGAGAAAGCTAAACCAAATATAGAGTATTTAGAGACAAATTTAAACTACAAAAAAAAAAGACTCAAAAAGATTGGTAGCGATGCACCAAAGAAAATGCAACAAAATGAGCAAATAAGACTCCAAGGGCAAAATGGTCCAAATGTCCTCAAAAAATATTGAAAAAAATGCACAATGATCCAAATAATATGTACTAACAGTGGGAATTTTTCTGAAATTTTTGGAATTTTTTTTGATGCTCAAGTGATAGGTAGAAGCCTTTTTTAGTATAATATAATACTTTTTTTTTTGCTATTTTCTATTTTTTTGTATTTTTTGCTGGAATTTTTTTTTTCAATGTCTCAAAAAATTGTAGATTGTGAGACAAGGTACCTGGCTTTTGAATCACTGAAAAAGGAGCTATATTGAATCCAGAAACACAATTTGAAGTTTTGAAGAAACAATATTGGATCAAAGTGTGACAGCAACAACAAGAAGACAACAACAGCAACAGCACAAGGTTGAAGATGACAACCTTCCTATCACAAAATTCGCAATTCTTCACCAAATTAAACAAATGAGTACTCTATTTCGTGCGAAATTTCACAAGGAACTCGAATTTATCATCAATTTGCAGAAAAAAAATTGAAGAGCTTACTCAAAACGCGAAATTTCAGAAAAACGCGTTTTAGGGTTTAAAGATGCTAAAATGCTCATTTCTCAACCAAATTGGATGAAACCAGTTGCTATAGTTTCGAAATGATTGCAGGAAGCGAACGAAAGCAAAAAATTCCACTGAAATTGACTCAGAATCGAAAACGAAAATGAAATCGAAAAGAAAACGCAAATGAAATTGATTGAGGTTGAACTAGCTCAAATCAAGACCAAAACAACTGAAACAAGTGTGTATTATGTCACAAATTTCACAACAAACAAGATGCAACACGAAATTAGAACGAAAACTGAAAGAAAAACGAAATTAAAATCCGGACAGCATCTATGTAAAAGCACATGAACAATACACTTTTGAAAAAAAAATGTTGAGAGAAAAAAAAAATTGCCAAAATTCATCTTGCTCTGATTACCACATGATGAGATCTAACATAGATCTATAAGATTAGGATCTAGAAAATTGGCAAAACAACAATTTCTCACAACAAACTCATGAACAAAACTCAACAACACAAAAGGAAAAGATAAACACTTACTTGAAAAGGGGAAGAAATGACAAATGTGGAGAAGATAGAAATGCAAATGGAGAAGGAAGTCCACCACTTCTTCCTTGGGAAGATGATAAGGACAACACTATCCTTGAGCTCTCCTAGCCTCAAGGTTGTGTGCTCAAGGTTCTCATCTCAAGAAACCTTGGAGAATCTATGATGAACCTCACCACACTAGCAATGGAGTCTAGCACTCACCACTCTCTTAGGTCTCATGGCTCTCTCTCAACAATTGCTAAAGTGAAAAGTGATTTCATTCATCATCAAAATTCTAACTATTACATGGAGAGGAAATGTATTTATATGTTAGGGAAATTGGATCCTAGGCCCAACATACAAGTCCACTTAAAAGAAAGGAACAAGGCCCAAGGCCAACATGGCTCAATTAAAAGTGTCTTACAATTTATTGAAATAAAAACAAACCATAGAAAATACTAGAGTTGGTTATCTTGATATTCTCTGCTATTTACATGGTCACCTTCAATGTGTTCTTGTCTTAATGATTAGGTTGAGCACATTGAAGTATATTCCCTTGATTTCTTGTTGACTCTTTTTGGTATTTATCTTCATGATCTTCATCCAAGCTTCATGCATGTGGGCTCACATCATTCAGTCCCCTCTTGGCCAGCGTTTTCCCCCATTGGTTAATCAGTCTGATCGACTCCACGTCGTCACCTTTCAGCGTATGAGGTTTCACTGCATAGTCGGGATTCTCAATCACGGTCTCATTGCGCGTAAAATGGTGAGCTCGGCTCTAGCTCAGTGGGAAGTGTGACTTGACCAACTTTCCATCCTGGATCTTGGCATTAGATCTCTTTGCTGCGCCATTCAATGCTTGAACGAAAAAGAAAACATTTTTTAAGTTCTTGTTCGAATCGTTTGCCGGGTGAAAGTATGAACGTTCAATCTTGTTCTTGAACTCGATGTGGCCGTACCTAGTTACATCCGAACCAGCTTCAACTTTACGGGTCACGTTGAACATGGTGAAGAAGACTCGGGCTGTGGGTTTCCTGCTGAGGTACTCCATGGTAGCTCGAATCCTTTCAGGAACCCCCAACAATTCGGCAGCAATTGCGATGAGGCCGCCCTCAGATACCTCAGAACTTGTTGCTGAAAGGAGTTCAGAGGAAGACGAACATTCATTGCCTCCAGCGCTGCTCCATAGAAAAAGTATCTGAAGTGCTTAGGCTCACTTTGCACAGGACTCGAGCCTGCGTCACCTCCACTTCTCTCTCCTGAAATTTGGTTCGGGTAATATTTCTCGAAGTAAAAGCAGGTTTGTCAGGCTTCAACTTGGCATAAGTTCATGAGCCTCGGTAGAGACCCATTTGTACACCTCCTCCGCGGCTCGGCATGATCTTGACAAGTAACCACTTTGCGGCGCGGGCGAGAATTCACCTCGGTGCCTCCCGAGCTCTCGCGTAAGATCGCTCTGGGATAGGAACAGGAGCCGAGAAACTCAACTTCGTCGAAGCATTCATGTACGTCATGCTAAAAAGAAACTGCGATCCCTTGGGGGCCAAGATGGGCTGGCCATCAATCGACCTCTTCAGAATCGGCTTGCCGGGCGGAACAAAGCTTTGCCTCTCCTCACTTTTTTTGTCCGGGCCATCTGCAATAGAAGGCGCTGCTATCACTCATCTGTCTACTGACTACCTTGCTATATGTCTGCCTCGGATAGTCCGAGGCGAGATTGCGTCCTCTACCAGGAACTCGAGGTGACTCTCCAAGAGTGAGGTCGGTCCCGACTAACAGGTAAAAACTTTAAACGCTTTAGAGAAATGAAGCACCACTGCACTAACCTTTTGCAGGGAAAGTCTAAATCTGGGATGAATGTTGATCTCGAAGCGGCGGATGAACGAACTTCGCACGACGAGGCGATCTCGGGCGGTGGTCGGAATATTTTTCTCTCAAAAGCTCTGCGCTGACGATCTCTCACAAATGCAAGCAAAATGGCAAATGAATGCGCCACTTCGCCTTATATACCCCCCAACAGGTGTGAAGACGAAGCGGCACCCCTGCTCAGTGCGCCTGCCCGACATCATTACTGCAGGTTTGCGAAGCGTCGCCTCGAGATGCTCAAACGTCACGTCAATGTCGCTCCACTCACCAGTCAACACGTGGCATCGTCATCATGACTCCCCTACCAACCGCAGGCAACTCAAGCCGAGGCCGACCTCATCGCTCGTCCCCGACTTGGGGGGCCACTGTTCCAGCCAGGACTTAAAGTCCCTATCGAACTGAGCCTGCTGACCCAATCCACACGCAAAGCTCGGCCCAAAGGAGTGGCGCGCAACACCTCCCGTCCTTCAACGACCAGGATTCTTCCCCGGCATCCGACGCTCACGGTACGCCTTCTCCCTCTATAAATAGAGGTACACCCCTCTACCACGGTACGTCTTTTCCTATTCTTCAGACACGATTTGATATTTCGCTCCAACTCTCGCATTCTCTCTCTCTTTCTTCTCTTTAACTCGGCCCTCTTGAATTGGGCGTCGAGAGTGTGTCAGAGAGACTCCCACCTAACGTGGATCTTCAAGCAACCTCGGGCTCGCCGAGTATGATCTTCAACCTCTGGATCTTCCCTTCTCGCCAGAGAACTCCTACCTCTCTTTTCTGGACCTGACAAAGCTAGTACCCAGGACCTCAGGTCGAGTCCAAAGTCCGGGTTATACATCCTCAATTAATTAATAACTTAATATAGAAATGAATTTTACATGTGACTTAATTTTTGATTCTATGTTATTAGTTTTTGATGGCGAGCAGGAAGGGGCGAGGTTTAATTCAGGGGGGCTAACAGCTTTGTCAAAAAAAAAAAAAACAAGTTCAAGAATGGCTGAAAGGATGGAAGGCGAAGATATGGATTCACTTTTTGAAGGGATGGTGCTTTTTAACCCTGCCCAAATTGAAGCAGATAATCAACAAAAGAATCATGGTGACGATTCTATTCAAAATCGTAAAAGTGATGCGGCAACTTCAGTACAAACAACAGGATCGTGTTCTGGTTCGCAATCGCAGCCCCTTGACGAGAATCTCTTCTCTGACCTCACGCTCGTCGTCGATCCCCTCCAAAATTTAGAAGTAGGTGAAGCCGAGCATGATCTTCAACCTCAGTCTTGCCAGCACCAGCAGCCATCTACTATTACTTCCTCGAGACAGTCCTTCAGAAGGAGAAAACGATCTGGCTTGAAGATAGGATACGGTCGAGACACCGTCGATCTATCTCAGTCTCCTTCTCCGCTCCTCAACCCACTCCTAAGATTTCTGAATCCCCTTCTTTGCCTGTTGATTCCATATCTATTGGCGATACTGATGTTGCTGTTACCCAACCATCTACATCTACTTCTAGTGAGTCGATCACGATCACCCCCGATGTTGCTGTTACCCAGTCCCAACCTTCCGGTGCTAATGAATCCGAAAATGAGAATGACAGACACGCAGACGATGAAACTTCTTCAGAGGCAGAGTTCCGGCAAATTGAGGCCACGATACATGACAAGCTTAACCACGCCCGTCAACTGGTAAACTCTGCATCTGCTGTCCGAAAGGATGCGATCAGAAGCAGAAGAAAGACCGTGGAGGATGCCAATCTTGCTTCCCTCAAATACATGGAACTTGAAAAGCAATTGGAAGAAGCCTGTGAAGCTGAAGATTTTGATAGGGCCGAAAAGGTTAGCGAACATCTCTCTGCTGCCGAGAAGGAGAAACAAACTTTCGCCAATTCACTAAGAGAAGCGGATGCCTTAATCGATTCGTTAGATTTGAAATTGCAGCATGCCCTCGACTCTCACATAGATGCCGAGGAAGAATGTGCAATCTTACTCGACCAGTATGCAACGGTTAGTGAAAAAGTTGAAGTTCCATTTTTTACATTAATTCTTCCTATTTAATCGGCCTTTACTAGATTGCTCTTATCTAATAAATCATACATGCACAGCCATATCTTCTATTCTTTAAGATATGTATATCCGCTCTATCTTTCATCACTTCATATTCATCTCTCTTCCATGGCATCGTTTGTAAGCTCCCATGTTGACCTAGCGTAAGTGTAGCATGATTGGTTAGTTTATAACATTTGTATTTCCTTGTAACTTCGTATAAACCTATCAATAAAGTGAAATGTTGTAGATTGTTTTTATAAACCGGATATCCTGCACGGAAATGTAGAGATTAGTCCCTCTAGCCGAGTAGAATCTTGTGGCGGCAAAACTCTCCTCAAGAGATTTAACATCTTTGCATGCCCAAGTGGATTCGAATCCGGGACCTTGGTTAAGTTTGAAGAGACCCTACCATCTCATCCAAGTGCTCTTGAGTGAAATGTTGTAGATTCTATACTGTTAGCTACTACTATTAGTGTTGCCTTGTTTTAAAAAAAGAAAAGCTATATTGCCTTTGCTGGAAGAGTATTGTCAGAAAAAGAATAACACTCTCAAGTAAGCAATGACATAGTTTTATTTCACTTCACTTCACAAAATTTGGTCTATTTGGTCTATGTTAAAGACCAAACTACACACTTCGTAAAGGGCCAGGGACTCGTTGGAGCTCCCTGTTGCAACTCTCAAATTCTCACAACAGTTAATACAAAGTACATAAAAATTGTTAACTTCTATTTATAAAGAGACCAGGGTCGGTTCTACAAGCCAATTTGGATGTGATATGACCTGGAAAAGACTTTATAAGTGGGAGACATCTCCCACTCTACAAGTTGATTTTGTAAGGTCGAGTTAGGCCCGATCCAAATTCTAATAGAGTTGATGTAGAGCTAGAGCCATTTTGGAACAAAACTAAATGAAAAAGGGAGAATTAGGAAGAAACACAACCAAGGTGTGTCACATGACACAACTTTGTTTCGTGGAACAATTCATGGATTTTCTGCGAGTGGTGAAGTTTTGCCCATATATTCCCTTGATACTGGGTTCAAGTTCTGTGAGTAACATTTTTGTTAAAAATAATTTCCATGTGTAAATGATATAAAAATTGAAATGGGACCCCTAAAATATTTCAACTGGGCTAGGCCCTGTGTAGTAGCACCGGGCGTACTGCTCTATGGCCGGCCCTAGATAAGGTGCACCATGTGAAGGTGAAAGCACAAGTACGTCAACTTAGACCTGAGTTACGCAACACGAAGAAAGGGGACAAGACAATCTCATTTCTTTGCACACATCAAATCCAGTATTGATTCTCTGTTGTCCATAAGTGAGACTGACTCGATTCAAGAACAACTTGTCGTTATTCTTGTAGATCTTCCTAGTGAATTTGAATCCATTGCTACATTGTTGTCTACCAAAATGGGTGGTTTGAATTTGATGGAATCGAATCTATACTCCTTGCGCATGAGAATCGTGTCATGAAGCAAACCAAAGTGGTTAGTGTTGTATCTTCGCTTAACCTAACTCGTGCAAATTCATTTGCATCTACCTGTAATATGTCTTTGTCTTTAGCAACTGCCTTGCAATCTTCAACCCAATTGCAAACTACGATACCACAAGCGAACTATTCTGCCTAAGGACAGAACAATCGTAATAATTCGCGAGGCAGCGGACGTGGAGATAGATCTGGAAGAGGTGGTCGTGGCAACGTATAATGTTAGGCTTGCTACAAGTTTGGCCATAATGCTTCGACCTGCTACCATAGGTTTAATTCACAATATGCTGCTCCACAATTCATGACTCAATTTGCTGGAAATCCTTATCAGTACCTTCGCTCTGTTGTTGTTCCTACACCACAGAACGCTATGGTTTGGTCTCCTCCAGGATTTGCTGTTGTGCCTCAGACCTTTGTGACCAACACTGCTGCACCAATGCAACAATCTCCAAACTGGATTGTTGACTCGAGAGCTTCACACCACATGGTTGTTGTTACTCAACCTAACGCGACAATGACTCCTCCCAGTGGCACAAAACATGTCTAAGGCAATGGACAAGGTTTGGTCATAAACTTTGTTAGTTCCTCATCAATCATTTACCTCACCTATGTCACCTTCAACACAATTTCCCTTGCTTTGTTGCCTCATATTCAAAAGAATCACATAAGTGTTCGTAAATTTGCACTTTATAATCATGTCTACTTTGAGTTGCATCCCAATTTTTGTCTTGTCAAATCTCAGGTTGATGGTTGCGTGTTGTTACGTGGTGAAGTCAAATAGATGGTCTCTACTACTTTCCTAATCTGCTGTCAAAGTCATGCTCTCCCAATCCATCTTCCGGTTCAAGTCAACCTGCTTTTACTGCAACTACTCAGTTTAATTCCCCAAACACTCTAAACACATACAATACCACCTCATGTTCCCTTTTTGCATTATAAGCTAGGCCACCCCAATCTTCAAGTTTTGACAATGTTCTCGAGTTGTGTAATAAACCTACTACAGTACTACTTCCATTAATAAATTTGACTTGTGTTGCTTGTTGCATGGGTAAATTGTGCAAACTTCCAAGTTCTTTATCAACTACTGATTATACTACACCACTTGAATTAATATTTTGTGATATTTGGGACCCTGCCCCTAATATGGAGCGTATTTTAGGAGTCCAATCCAAACTGGTTTATACTTTTTTATACATATTTTTAGGCAAATCTTTAAAAATCTAGTGTTACCAATTACTGTTAAAAATCTGGTACAATCAAGAGAGGTCCACCACTGTAGAGGCCACCTATCTTAAACTTTGTTTTATCTTCTAAAGTCCTAAAATTAATTACCAGCAACATCCAAAGTTGTAAAAAGAGAATTTTTTGCTGGAGATAGTGAATCGTCGTTCATCACTATGAAAAGATCTGTTTAAATTAAAATAGACTAAAACGTAATATTTTTTAAGAAGTGTAGGTTTTGGAGAAAGAGGAAGTGTAGTTTAAGCTTCTCAAAAAGAAGGGGAGTGCAATTTACACAATGATATAAATCAGTTTCTTTATCTATTTTAGTTCTGCCATTTGTAATTCCATTACCTGAAGACCTATTAGTATAAGTACAAGCATATGGTCTTCTTTCATTGCTCTGTGGAGGATTGTGCTCGACTGCTGCTCATGCTGTTAAGTTTCATCCGTCTATTTGTACTTTGTGTCTATTTGTTATCTCATTTCTTTAGGCTCCTCATTTGAGTTATGGTTTGAATTTCTAACACACCTATATTCCTTTTTCTAGAATGCTTTAAATAATGCAGATTCTTCCTTGAAGAAAGCAACAGCGGTGTATTCAAAAGAAATGAATCGATGGCTTTCATCATCAGAAGCCTTGGAGGTTAAAAAGATGGAGTTGGAGATTGAATCACATTTTATAAGTGAAGCTCATTTTGAACTGAATAATACCATTGAGCATTCAATCGAGGATGACAAGAGAGAAAAGGAGATCCTTTGTAAAAGAAAGGACGTGTTAATGGGTGAATTGGAAAATCTTCTTGCTTTAGTCAAACAGAAAGAAAAACAGATAGCTGACAATGACTATAATTTAAAGGCTGTGGAGAATAAGATAAATAATGTTGTCTCTGGATTTAAAGAGATTCAGTCGAGCATTGATGTGAAGTATGACAAATTGCAATCTGTCCTTGCTCAAGTTAAATTAGACGCTGAAACTTTGGCACCGAAGAAGGACAAAATTGATAAGTTTCTCATTTTGGAAGAAGAAAGGGGAGCAAAACTTAGGAAATTTGCCAGGATTTCTGAGGAGGAAGCTAAAGGATACCGGTCAAGAGTCAAACTTAGAAGAAATTTCATGTCATCTTTATTGAAATCCAGGGAAGATAAACTGACAATTGCAAACAATGAGGAAAATCTTTCCGAAGAATTGAAATTGTTTAAACAGGAGGTGTCAGCTGCAAGAGCTTCCTTGCAGGTAAATCCCCTGCAAATCCTTATACTTATTTTGTGTTTTGAATATCGTAATTGGCTGAAATGTGATGAGTTATATTCCCTACCTTAAATTTGAAGTTACATCCAATCTAAGTTACTTGAATATATGTTGATGTTTTTTTCCTTTTGGAAAGAAAATAAAAATCTTTTGGTCGTTATCTATGGATATAATAAAACTGCCCAAACTCAAAATATGTGTCAAGCAGTAAGCAATTTTTTTACTGCCCAGTGGCATTTATTTTTCTTGTAAAACACGAATATTTGTAATTTTTCTCTTAATGGAAGTTTTGTAAATTTCTGCAAAACATGTGGATAAACTGACTCTAGTTTGTTCACAAATGCTATTGCCCCGTTTCTAGGAACTATCTTCAAGAAAGTCAAGCATCCAGCAAGATAAGGCATCCTTCAAGCAGAGGATTATTTTCATAAATAAGAGAGTCCCAGAACTTGAAGCAGAAAAAAAAGTTGCTACTGCTGCAAGAAATTTCAAAGAGGCTGCACGAATAGCTTCTGAGGCTAAATCACTGTGTGTTGAAAAAGAGGGCATCCAGATGGACATGGATGCGGCCACTTCAAATCTTGAGAAGCTTGAGGACAAAATCGAAGGCACCATTAATAAATTGCAGGAGACTGAAGGAGTGATCTTTTTGAAGGAAAAGGAGTTAGCAATGGCTAGATATCAGAAGCTACTTTGGACAGCTGCTACCGCCAGAGCTGAAAAAGCTGCTGCACTAGAAATGGGCGATGTAGAAGAAGCTAATCTCCTGCTTGCAGAAGCTGAGGCAGCAGACTCTGAAGCTGAAAAACTTCAATCAACGTACAATTTCAAGGAGGAAGACATCACGAATTTAAGGAAAGGTTTCATTTCAATGGATCTTTTATCGTTTCTCGATCAAAAGCAATTGGAAGAGTTAGCTGTCCAACATCAACTATTCCGTTGATTGTCTGTCTAAACAAGATTGTAGTGGATTTAGTGATAATCAAGATACTGAGTATGAGATTGTTTATACGTTTTATGCATCTCTACATTCTTATGAATACTGAGTATGAGATTTTTGCAATTTTCACTCTTTCAATTTTTAATTGCTCTACCCAAACCCCCAACTAAAAGAGCAAAGCAATTTGTGTGGATGACTTCTCTCTCATTCCAAAGTTATCTTGAAAATTTAGAGAGACATTCCGGTGGGCCTCTCTCTCTCTCTCTCTCTCTCTCTCTCTCTCTCTCTCTCTCTCTCTCTCTCTCTCTCTCTCTCTCTCTCTCTCTCTCTCTCTCTCTCTCTCTCTCTCTCTATATATATATATATATATATATATATATATATATATATAAATTGTTCTTTTAGACCAAATCTAGAAAAAAAAAATTGAAAAATTATTTTGGTTTTTTTGGTTAAAAATAGTTTTTTTAACACTTAGGGAGTGTATTAATTGGTTTAGGATTTTAAAAGACTTTTTTGAGTAAAAGTCTATTGGTATTCAATCAAGACTTTTAGTCACTTAAAAACAATTTTGTGGTATTCGATCCAGATTTTTGAGACTTTTTAAGAGTACATTAAAATTCATTTAGTATTCGTTTGAGACTTTCTATCTAATGGATTTTTCTAGTTTTTTAATATATTTCAATGGATTTAAAAAATTTAGTCAATGAACTAAAACCATCCATAAGATTTTTTGTTTTGACAAAAAAACCATCCATAAGGTTAATTGTATGGATTGGATGAGTGATGGGTAAATGGATCATTTTACCCTACCTTTATGACAAAAGAACATAAATTGGTATATCTGCCTCTCAACTTACTTACCACTATATCCCTCACTAGCTAAAAAGACTAAAATGTTCTGGCTATTGCTTTTTCCACACCTCTTGCTACTCAAAACACACCCTCTCACCCTACACATTTACCAAATTAACCCCACTTACAATAGAATTTCCCCCTTTACCCCTATCCCTCTTCTTCTCCTACAACACACCACACTCCCTCTAAAACCCCAAACCTCCCCCTCTCTCCACTCCAAAACCCACTCATCCTAACCTTCATCATTCACTCACATTCAACTACCCAACATTGGCAATTAGTTCAAGGTAATAACCCTACAAAACTATTTTCATTTTGGTTCTGTTTTGAGTTTTTTACGCCATTTTTTTCCTGCAAGCGCGCTTAGTTCGAACAGGGTCATGCGAACGTGTTCGAACGGGTGTTAAATGGGATGTGAATTTGCTTTGTTCGAACACCCTCATTCGAACTCTGTTCGCATAAGGCCGTTCGAACAGGCGTATGACAACAACTGATAAGTTGCATGTTCTGTGCAGGTTTTTGTTGGTTAAATGGATGAAAATGAGGTACATCACGAGCTTGATTGAGTCAATCAGAGTATGCTTGATTGAGATGTCGTATCGCGATTGACATGTCAACTGACGTAGTAGAATCCCAAGATTTTACTAGTTTGTTCAAAACTGATACGGTAAGAATGAATTAGTTGTTTTAATTTTAGCGAACTATTCAAATTATGTAACTGACACTTCGTAATTGAATTTCAGTTATTTCCTACTCGTGAGGAGCTACTGACTTGGGTGCGTGCGGTTGGAAAAACTCTTGGGATGGTGATTGTTATAGGAAGATCTGACACCGGACGATGATCAGGTAAACAATACTGCATGTTGATTTGTGATAAAGCTGGATCTTATAAGACAAATGTTGAGGAAGGCACAAACACTAGAAAATGTTGTTGGCCGTTCAGACTGAAAGGGAAATTTATTAAGAAGCTTGGAGGATGGATTTTGAGGGTTATGAATGGAACTCATAACCATGGTATGGCTACTTATCATGATGAACGTCCGTACATTGGTAGGTTAACTTCAAAAGAGAAGGAACTAGTGGCTAGAATGACTAGGAATCATACTCGGCCTAAATTGATCCTTAATGAACTGAAATTGATGAAGCCTGATGATAACTAGGCGGTTGTGAAACAAATATACATCCGTCGTCAGCGGCAGCGATCGATCGGTATGCGTGAGGTAGGGTGAGCTCCAACAACCGATGTTTTATTTGCAACGCGATAATTATGTTTCTTGGACTCGACTTGCGAGAAGGAACTACGGTTGTGGAAGACATCTTTTGGGCACATCCGCATTCTTTTGGGCACATCTTTTGAAGAAGATTTTTGATGAAATTAAGGGTTTACTTTCATCTAATGCTATAGATCATATTTTGGATGAGATGCAGTGTGATGGATCCGTTTCACTTAACCCATCATTATGTCAATGCACACTCGGGACTACACACGGACTACCATGTGCATGTGAGCTTTCAAGGTATGATGTACACTCATCTTGTTATTTTGTCTATAAACTCAACTTGTTTTGATGGGTTGTCACTAAATCAATGTCGCTTTTTGTAGGGTTATGATGGGTGCACTCCAATTCCGTTGAGCATGATTCACCAACATTGGCAGAGGTTGAATTTCAAAATACATACAAAGGTAATGGATGATGAGTTGAGTGTAGACATTGAACTTGAAGCTATCATAAGAAGGTTTGAGGCCTCTGATCACGCCGGTAGAGTTATGATTAAGGCAAAAGCACTTGAATTGGCATTCTCGCACACCACGACTTCTATGTGTCCACCTCCGGATACGATCATCACAAAAGGAGCACCAAAAAGATAAGAAAGGGAATGTTGATTACTCAACAAAGCGAGACAAGTCATTTTGGGAGCATGCGGATGACAAATTTGACTCCTCAGGGTTCATCTAGTGGATGTTTTGCTCGGTCTCGTAAGCGACCTACTCCCCCCAAAGTAGGAGTGGGCGCCTACAAACCCACGATTCGGGTTCAACTCCTACTTTGTCAACGTGTCCAAAGACCTAATCCATCACTAAGCAAAAAGATAACTCAAGTCGGCGGTGCTACTACAATCCCTACTCCTCCACTACATAAGAAACCAACACCCACACCTATTGTTACGTGAGAAGGCCATCGCTCATTGTTTCAAAAGCTCTTACTTTGACACCAACTCCTCCTCTTACAATCGAATCCTATTGTTACTGGATATGGATCTGCGACTATGGATGTTTTTAATACATACATAATAGGGATGCCAGAATACATGCGTCCCTATGTTGAAAAAATTGTTAATGTGGTTGGTGATGGTAACTGTGGATTCCGGTGTATTGTAGCATTTATTGGAAGGGGTGAGGAGGCTTGGCAATCAGTCAGAACTGATCTGATGGAGGAGCTTAACCAATACAATGACTTCTACACTCGACTGTATGGTGGTATTGGTAAGGTCACATTTTTGATGAAGGCGTTGTTGAGGGCACATCATGGGAATAATATTGAAGATAATTGGATGACTACACCAGATATGGGGTATCTAATCAGTAACAAGTACAAAGTCGTCCTGACTTGTTGGTCACCTAATTGTTGTTACTGTTGTGCGAAAAGTAGTTGTGCAAGTGTACACAATCGCAACAAGTAATATAATGATAAGTAGAGTTCGTCTCCACAGGGATTGATATTAATTTTAGAGTTTAAAAAGGAATTACACTTTAGAGGAACAAGTAGCAAATAGTTTGAGTAACAAAGTTTCAGTTGAACAAAGGTTGTTAAAGTAACAAGTTAACAGTGAATTAAACTATAAGAGAAATAAGTTGGATTGCCTTCACTATGTAAATTCCCAGAAACAAGACGCTATAACGTCACACGCTATAGCGTTAAGCGCTGTTGCAAATATTTTGTGCTTTTCAGTCACTAGCTCCAGGGTTTCATTACAAGATGCCTATGTCTAGGTTCTAAATAAGTTCACCCCTGTATATTCAAGATCCCACAGCTTAAGCTTTATAAACTATTGCAACTTCTATGTCTAGAGGAAGCAAAAGTTGGCTAAATGTCTTTAACCAACCTTCTCGTTTATATTAACCCTTTAGTTCTTTCTATGGTTCATGTCTGAATCCACAGAAGTTCTTGCTTTACGTGGCCAAATATAAAACAAGATTGAAAGAATTATAACACAAGGATTAAAACACAAAACGTGAGAAATTATATACGTAAAGTTAAAGGTTCATTACAAGCTTATAGCAACCCAACTCAAAGAGTTTAGCTCATGTTGAGCATCATCAAAATAACACAAATACAAATACTTGCATTACCGTAGGTAAGAAGGGGAATACAAGTGCAAAAGATACAAGCTTGAAATCTCCTAATCATCCACGCATAGATGGTGCATCATCAGCCTTACACCGTGAGAAAAATACAGAAATTACAAAGGAAGAAAATAAAATGCAAAAGCTTCAAAAGTGTATCAATGGAGAAGAAGAAAATGTCACGTTCTCTCTCTCTACCAATACTCTCTCTAACTCTGAAAAATCCTAAGGTATGGGAAGGGAAATCAGCATCTCTAGTATATCTAGCATGAGGTACAACTCTCCTCCAAAAGTCAAGAAAGGTGATGTTTGCTTTTTCACCAACTCCACTATTCCTTTATGCATGCAATGACAAGTGTCCACACAAATCCAATAAAATCCGCCCATGTCGCTAAGTCAATCTTGTGGACACAAGATATGGAACATGGATTAATGAGCTTGGCGCCAAAATTTCACTTTTCCTTTAGATGCTCAGCTGCGCTGCCCTCTTGACGCTATAGCGCTAAACACTGCACTACTTCACAAAATACATCAAAACAATCACAAGGGCACCAAATGTGCCAATTTCATAGCAAGGCAGTGTTTAGCCCTTCCCTTCCTCATATAAACAGAAATACAATAAATACTATACTAATATTACTTGAGAACTTACTTAATTCAATGATTAGAGGCATAAATAACTCATATAAATATGAGTTATCACACCCCCAAACTTAAACCATTGCTTGTCCCCAAGTAATGACACTTGCAAAGACAAAACAAACTGACACTTATCTACAAACATAAGACCTGATCAGCAATTCACTTCTAAGCATACTCATTCAAATATTTTCTCAATGGGCTAACAATTCAGATTCACACTCACACCAACACACCAATGCATTTTACTTCACTTCTAAGCTCATTACTGCTCAATAGTGTGTGTGTGATCTCTTGACTCATCTCAATTCCTAGCTAGATTTGGATTTCTCTTAGCCTTGGGAAGAGTGGTCTTCTTTTGGTGAAATCAAGAACTTTTTCAAAACAGTGACTAGATTAACATTTTCACACAGAAATGGGGGATTTTAAGCATGACAAAGGGTTTAACTAGGCATTTCAAGTCTATGGTCAGTGCTCCTAATTTATTGAAACCGAACAACTCATGCTATAGCGTTTGGCGCTATAGCGCTTTGAACACTGATAACAGATTTATTTACTGGCTGCAGCCCCCTCATTACTCGGCTCCACAGCAATTATATATATATATATATATATATATATATATATATATATTTTTTTTTTTTTTTTTTAAATATATGAGGCTTTGCCTCTTTGCCTTTGGGACAGTCGAGCTCTTGTTTGAGCAACTCTGACTTTACAACATATTTACACTTTGAACTTCTAAGTCACCGACCACCCTAAGACCTTCGTACTAACCTTTATATAGCCTAAACACCCCGAACTTTGCTTCAAAACTCTTCAAGTTTTTAGTCAAGCCTTGATGACACCTTGGTTAACCAAGACTAACCTAAGCATCGAGATAGTCTAGGCTAACTAAGTTTTTCCTTGCACGAGATTTTTTTATGTGTGGGAGCAATAATAAACAAAGATTTTATTTAAAAGCATGGCTCTCTTACTCACTCACACAATCGTCATTAAAACTAGCCCAAAGAGAACGCATTCAATGATTAAACTTAAAAATGAAACACATGAAACAGATCATTGATAACTTTAGGCCCTCCCCCCACAACAAAAGTGAGCAGTGTCCTCACTTTGCTCTTAAAGAACTAGGAGAAGCCTAAGACAAAAGCGAAACAAGACAAAACAAGTCTTTAAACATTTGTGAAGCGCAATACAGACGCTATAGCGCTTCACAATTTATTGGAACATAAAACACAACTAGAAACTACTACAGCAGAATGGGAAAAATCATCATTTTTTTATTAGACCAGACCTGGTCCTTGAACTGACACGAGTTGGTGGAATAGGCCTTGTAGCCTTTTTCTTCTTCTTCTCCTTCTGGCCTTGATCAGGCGCTATAGCATCAGACGCTATAGCGCTTCCATCTGGGGCTTCTCTTTGGCGGCCTTCATCTCGCTAACTTACTAGCGAGCGAACTTCTTGATCAGATAACTCCTTTTCAGCTTCTTGTGCTTCTGGCTGCACACTTTCTTGATCCTCTTCCTCAATCACAGCAAGCTTTGCTCCTGGGCTCCTTCTGGCAGATACATATGTTGGCCTCTTTGTTGCCACGTGCTTCTCCTTCAGAACACGGCTTGGTGTGCCAGATGGCACAGGGCCATGCACTACCTTCCTTGGAGGTCACACCATGGCACGAGCTTCTTCTTCTTGAAGAACGCAAGAATATTAACCTTTGATTGAGGGCTCCTTTGGGCTCTTTGCTTTAGCCTAGGAGATTTTGTTGTACTTGACACAGATGATGATGGACTTTTCTGAGCTGCAGGCGCTATAGCATCAGACGCTATAGCGCTTGCAGATTCTTCAGCAGGAATTTGGGGATTTAGTTGTTGTGGTGATACAGGTGGTGGACTTGGTTCTTTTCTTGCTATGGGAGATTGGACAGGTGGTTTACAGTTGTCTTTGGCTCATTTAGATTTGGTGTTTCTTTGTGTAGGTGTGGGTGATGTTTTTTTCTTTGGGATGGGTGGAGGAATGGTTCTGCAGATTGGGGTGTTTGAGAACAGTTTGATCTTGGGGTGGTGGTGAAGGTATTTGTGGTGAAGGTGGTCTAGTGGGGCTAGGTGTGGGATCGTGAGCAATTCCTCATATTCTTCACTCTCTGATCCTTCCTCCTTTCTCGGGCTCTCTCACTTGATTTCTCCTCACTTTGAGACTCTTCATCCTCTTCATCATCATTTACTTCCTTCATTGACCTCCTCCTCTCTCTTCTTCATCATCTTCACTTAGTTCCTCCAAATCTTGAGTGTTTAATGATTCTTCACTTTGCTCACCTTTGTTTTCTTTTAGCAGGACTCCTTCCCTTCTTCAAGCGCAGGCTTTGGTCTCTTTTTGAGTGCCTCATCAGAGGCCTTGTTATTTACCCTTTCTTCTTGCCGAGGTGGCTCCTTCACACCTTCTTCATCAATCAACCATTCGGAAACACAGGGGGCTCCGGTAATTCTTTCCCACGGATGACTTCTCCATGACAAACTTTCTCCCACTCAAACTTTGCCTTCACAAATTTGCCTGAGGCTTGTTGGTTCTTTTTCAAGCGATTAAGCGCTATAGCATCGGACGCTATAGCGCTAGCACTTCTCTGTGCGGGCTTGAACACGGCGGGGATATCTCCTTGAGGAGTTCTCCTCTCATCACGAATCTCAATTTCAACTTGACGCTTACACACAACTCGGTAATTAGACATGGAAAGTAAAGATTACCATCGGTCTTGATCTGCTTTTCTCAATCTCCCTTGCAATGATTTTGCCCACATCAATGCTCTCTCCTTCCAAAATAGCATCCAAAGACTATTAACTGTCCTTCTCCACATTGGTTGTGTGGGAAGTAGGCATGAGTGAATGCACGATAAAAGTAAACCACATGGCGACCTCATCCACGTAAATGCTTTCTTCACCTTAAATTTAGATCCAAACCTTTCCCACGTAGCTTCCTCCACACAGATCCTCTTCTTGACCTCCTCCATCTCGTCACAGCCCCATGTATCAAGCTTTTTCTCCAATGCTTTCCCAGAATACCCTAGCTTGAAGTGTTCATTGATGGCACTTGGGGTGAAATCAACCATTTCACCCCAACCATGGAATAGGTTTGGGGCTTTCCCCCTTTTGGAGGAGGAATACCTTTATAAAACTCTCTCACCGGAGGCACCACAAATTCCTCTCGTGCTTGATGAATTTACGCCAACCTAGCGCTATACTTGATGAGCGTGAACACATCGGGAGCTTTTTCTGTTTTAAAACCCCTTCTGCGATGAAATTCATCTTCGATGTGCGCAGGATCATCTTTTGGGTCTATAGCTCTAGAGGAACTGGGTTCTGAGGTCTTGGTCTTTCTCTGGGGTTTTTCAATTGAATGTTTCTTCACCATTTTGGGATTTTTGAAGAGATGAAAGTGATTTTGGGAGTTTTCTGAACTGAAACGTGAGATCGGTTGCAGAGAAGAAAAGGAATGAAATTATGGCTGGATGGGGGTTAGGGAAGAAGAAGGAGAATCAACGGTTAGAAAGAAAGAGAAACAGGGGAGTGGTTGAGTGAGAGGTTATTGGGAATTGAATGAGGTGACCGTTGTTGATGGGGCCGAGTGACTGAAGTGATTGGGGCTGTCACACGTGGGCGCATAGGGCGCAGCAGTTGAAGTGCACAGAGCGCGCGTGCCACGTCATTATAACCGTCCCATACTTTGAAATAACAATGTCTCTTCCTGCCAGCTACCACCTCTTGACGCTATAGCGTCAATATCACACTATGGTTCTTCAATTTTCCAAATTTCTCAACACAAAAATTATCCTCCTGCACAAAAAACAAAAATAATAGAAATGTTAATTAAAATCTTGGGGTGCCTCCCAAGAGCGCTTGTTTTAAGAGTCTTCAGCCTGACTTCTTCATTTGATGTTAGGGATCTTGAAGATCAATTGAGGTCTTGTCCCTCATCACAGTGTCACCATGGTACTGTTTTACTCTCTGCCCATTCACTTTGAAAGTGGTGTTGGTTGCTTGATCATATAAATCCACGGCACCATGAGGGTAGACCTTGACTAATTCAAAAGGGCCAGACCACCTGGACTTGAGCTTGCCAGGAAACAATTTTAATCTTGAATTAAAGAGAAGCACTTGGCCTCCTTCAATCAGCTCTACATTGCTCGGATCTTCTGTCATGCCACACCTTTGTTTTTTTCCTTGTAAATGGCTGAACTTTCATAGGCAAAAGCATGCCTAATCTCATCAAGTTCATTTAATTGTAGTAGCCTAGCCTTACCGCCTCTATCACGGTCAAAGTTGAGCTTTTTATGGCCCAATGAGCTTTGTGTTGCACTCGATAGGGAGGTGGCATGCTTTCCCAAACACAAGTACGTATGGAGACATTCCCAGAGGTGTCTTAAAGGTCATCTGTAAGCCCATAACGCATCATCCAGATGGATTGACCAATCCTTTCTTGAGGTCCCACCATTTTTTCAAGCATCCTTTTGATTTCTCTATTGGACAATTCCAGCTTGCCCATTTGTTTGTGGGTGGTATGCAGTGGCAATTTTGTGCCTCACTCCATATTTACCCAATAGAGACTCAATCAACTTATTACAAAAGTGAGAACCCTCATCACTGATAATTGCTCTTGGTGTACCATATCTGGTGAATATGTTCTTCTGCAGGAACTTGCTGACTGACTTGGCATCATTGTTGGGGAGAGCCACAGCTTCAACCCATTTGGAAACATAATCCCTGACCACCGGTATATACAAATTTCCATGAGAAGGAGGAAAGGGACCCATGAAATCCATGCCCCATACATCAAAGAGTTCAATCTCTAAGATGTTGGTTAAGGGCATTTCATGCTTGTTTGAAATGTTCCCGATCCTTTGACACCTTGCATGTGACTCTTTACCAATTCCCGAGCATCCTTGAATAATGTAGGCGATAATACCCACATTTGCAAAGACTTTGCGCAAACTGTTCTAGTTCCTCCAAAGTGTCCACCACATGGTGAAGCATGACAATGCTCTAACACTTGAGGTTGTTCTTCTTACGCAAGGCACCTTCTTATCACTTGGTCTTGGCACTTCTTGTAGAGAAAAGGTTCATCCCAATAATAATCCTTCACTACATGGAAAAACCTTTTCTTTGTTGATAATTCAGATCTGCAGCACACCGCTTTACCAAGTTATTCACAATATCGTGAAACCACGGCAAGTATCTTGAGGCGCTTATATGGCGTCGGCGTTATAGCGCAAGCGCTATAGCGTTACATTTTTTCTCGCTCGCCAACAACTTCTCATCCGGGAAGATTTCTTTAATCTCACCCGCTACTGTACTGCATTTTCTCCTTCAAGTCTAGACAAATGGTCGTGAACTTGGTTCTCCACCCTTTTTATCATGAATTTCCAAGTCAAATTCTTGGAGGAGGAGAACCCATCTTATTAGCCGAGGCTTTGCATCTTTCTTTGAGATCAAATACTTGATGGTTGAATGGTGCGTAAAAACAATTACTTTTGTGCCAACCAAGTATGATCTAAATTTATCAAAGGCAAAGACCACGGCTAATAGCTCTTTTCAAGAAGAGCGTGTAATTTAAGCGTGCTTCAATAAGTGTTTTGCTTGCATAGTAAATGGAATGAAAAATTTTATCATACCTTTGACCGAGCACAGCTCCCACTGCATAGTCGCTTGCATCACACATGAGCTCGAATGGTTTACTCCAATCAGAGCAACAATGATAGGAGGCGATGTCGAGCTTTCTTTAACTTCGGAAGGCTTGAGGCATGCATCATCAAAGTTGAAAGTGGTGTCATCTTTGAAGGAGTTGACATAGAGGTTTTGAGATCTTTGAGAAGTCTTTAATGAATCTCCTATAGAACCCAGCATGCCCAAGGAAACTTCTTATACCTTTGACACTTGAGGGGGGTGGCAATTTTTCAATGACTTCAATCTTGGCCCTATCCACCTCTAAGCCTTTCTTGGAGATCCTATGCCCTAGTACAATTCCTTCTTGCACCATGAAGTGACATTTCTCCCAATTAAGCACAAGATTTGTCTCTTCACACCTTATCGAGATATCTCTTCCAAGTTGTCCAAACACTTAGAAAACTATCCCCAAACACAGAGAAGTCATCCATAAAAACCTCCATAGATTTTTCAATGAAGTCAGAGAATATGGACATCATACATCTCTGGAAAGTTGCAGGGGCATTACACAGTCCAAAGGGCATTCTTCTAAAAGCAAATGTGCCATAAGGACATGTGAATGTGGTCTTTTCTTTGGTCTTCGGGAACTATTGCTATTTGGTTATAGCCGAGTAGCCATCAAGAAAGAAGTAATAGTCCTTACAAGAAGTCCGTCTCAACATTTGGTCAATAAAAGGGAGAGGAAAGTGGTCCTTCTTTGTGGCCTTGTTCAATTTCCTATAGTCCATGCAGATTCTCCAACCGATCAACTTTGTTCTTATGGGAATTAACTCATTTTTGTCATTTGTAACCACAAAGTGACACCACCTTTCTTGGGAACACACCGCATGTGGCTCACCCATGTAATCGTCAGAAATAGGATATACAATCCCTGCATCTAACCACTTGAGGATTTCCTTCTTCACCACTTCCTTCATTATGGGATTAAGCCTTCTCTGTCCTTCAATGCTATGTTTAGCATTTTCCTCTAACACAATCCTATGCATGCAGATTGTAGGACTTATCCCATGTATATCAGACATTTGCCAACCTATTGCCTTTTTGTGCTTTTTTAGAGTTGCAATGAGCTCCACCTCTTGGTTTTGATCCAAACTAGCAGAAATGATGACAGGTAGAGTCTCATTTTCCCCCAAATATGCATACTTCAGGTGCTTGGGTAACTCTTTCAACTCTAGGTCAGGTGGTTGAATGATAGAAGGCACACTCTTCTTGAGGTTTGAGTTTTCTTGCTCTAGTGACTCATATCTCCTAGCCCAAACCTCATTCACAGTTTGTTTTTCAATTGGAACCTCCTCTTCTTCCAACAATTCATGTTCCTCAGTATTGTTAAGCACCTTTCCCAAGTGGTTGTTAGTTTTTACGAAAATGCTTTTGCACCACTTGGTGAGGAAACCACAAAGGAACACTCTTGATATTGACATCTGGAAGCTTTAATGCATTCAAAACATTGATCTTAACTTCTTGATCATTGACTCTCATTGTCAATTCCCCTTTTTGTACATCAATGAGTGTCTTCCTCAGAGCAAAAAGGGTCTACCTAAAATGATAGGTACCTCTGCATCGCTTCAAAATCTAGAATAACAAAGTCAACGGGAAAAACAAATTTATCTACTTTAATTAAAACATCCTCCGGTATTCCTTCAAGATAGGCAAGTGACCTATCACTAACCGGAGGCTTACTGAGAAATAGGTGCAGCGGTTCCTATACCCAATTGTGTGTAAATGGACTTGGGCATTAAATTAATACTTGCCCCCAAGTCACATAAAGCACGACCACGAATAAAAGTTTCCAATGGAGCAGGTATTGTGAAACTACCAGTGGTCCTTTAATTTTTCAGGAAGTTTATTTTGCATCAACATCTTCGCATTCCCGATCATTGCCACGATTTCAAATTCTCCCAACCTTCTTTTCTTTGTCAAAACATCTTTCATAAATTTGGCATAGTGGGTATTTGTTGTAATGCCTCAACTAGAGGAACATTAATGTGCAATTGTTTTAACACCTCAAGGAATTTATTAAATTGTTTGTCCTCATGTGCCTTTTTAACCTTTGAGGGTAGGGGGAGCGGGATATTCGGGCACCAATTTAGGTTGGTGTTCTTTGCATTTGCATTTTGTTTGAAAGCGCCAGCGCTATAACGTCTGGAAAATTCTTTTCATTTTCAAAGCAACACTTGACTCTAAATTCTTGGGTGCGAGAGTTACCTCTTTACCACTTCGGTGGTTATTGCTTTCACATGCTCCTTGCGGTGCATGAGATGGAGAAGGTTCAGTAGTAGATGGGAGTCCACCATTCTGTCTTTGTGTGAGAGCAGATGCAATCTGTCCCACTTGATTCTCCAGAGTTTTGATTGATGCTTCATGAGTCTGCATTGTTGTTTTACAATCACTGATGAATGACCTTAGCAGAGACTCCATTGAATTGTCCATAGCAGGTGTTCGCGCTTGTGTAATAGTATAGAATTCGCAAATCAGTGCAAGTATACACGTCGTACAAGTAATAAAGTGGATTAGAGTAAGAGATCGTTCCCACGAGGATTGATAAGCTTTCAAAGTTCAAGTTTCAAAACACAAGAGAATCAAGTGACAAATCGACAATAAGAGTTGGTTTTAAAGCTAAAGATTTAAACAAAACAAGGAAATAAAAGTTGATTGTGAATATGGATGAGAGATGAGTTGAGTTGTTGCATGCAGTTAAATCCTTCCTAGCCAGACGTCATAACGTTTAGACGTTATGACGTTCAAATGTTAACTGCAATGCAGACGTGGCCACGTTTGAGCGCTGTTGCAAAAAAGAATTTTGTGCTTTTCAAAGACAAAAAACGTCGAGTTTCAAGTACAAGAAATCCTATGTCTAGGTTCTAAATAGGCCCACTCCTCGTATATTAAGTATCCACAGCAATGTTCTATGAACTATTATCCATTCTATGTCTAGACTTAGATAAAGATGCCTAAATGTCTTTAGTGCATTGTTCATTCATATAAATCTTTGATTTCTTTTCATAGACCATGTCTGTACCTATGAATCTACCTATTTTAAGAGGCCAACCTCAAAACAAGTTTTGAAAATATTATTACGCAAAGATTTAAAGCGGGCAAAGTGCTAACACTTCATAACATTAACTAGAAATTCATTAATAGCAAAACAACAACTCAACTACAAAGTGTTTAGCTCATGCTGAGCATCATTACAGAATGAAAAGGATGTGAAATCCTAATACCATACATAACAGAAAAGAACTCAAGTGCAAAAGATACACCCAAGTAACTTCTTAGCATGTATGTTTGATAGAGGCGTTACAACGTCTGAACCTTACACTTATGCAGAAATAAAAACTAAGTTCAGAATAGTCAAATATAGAAGTCTGTTTCCAGATCTTCTTTACAAAACTAGTTCTAAGTTAATGGAGGGACGGTGGGATGATGAAGATGAAGTGATTCTGAAGTTGGTGGAAGAGATGATGATGTTGAGAGAGAGTGAAAGTGAGCTTTAAATAGCCTCCTTGCTTACGCGTGCTGATGTCACTTGCCCACCTACCATATCTGTTTCTTCTATTTTTCCTGACACTGTTCAGCGCTACAGTGCTTCTGTGCGTCAGCTCATGGGGAACAGAAAATCTTCTGACTTTTATATCTTTGACTTATCATTGCTTCGCGCGCCAAAATGAAGATCTTTTCACCCTTTTGCTGCTACACTTTAGTAGACGTGGTGAGGGACGTGGTAACGTTCAGCACTGAAATTCTTGCACAAGCACAAAAAACATCAAAACGCTCTCAAGGGCACCAAATGGTGCCTAAATGCACAGATTCATCACTTCATCTATTTATTTACTAAAGACTCAGAAATTATATAAAACTTAATTAAATACTCCTTGTATTACTAGAAAACTTACATGACTTATTCTTTGAATGAGTATAAATAACTCATATAACTATGAGTTATCACACCCCCAAACTTAAGTCATTGCTTGTCCTCAAGCAATCAAGATAACAGCAAAACAAAACATGAAATCAACTACACTAGCAGGTTATGCTCTTACTAAATCAATAGATCAAAAATTCATTCTCAAGGGGCTAATTCCTCACACACCACTTGCATGATTAAATTCCAGATTCATTAAAGCTCAAAGTGAGTGTGTGATCTCTGCTTTTAAATCTCCCTCTAGCTAGTTCAGAAACAGTTTTTGACTTATGAAAGAGTGGCTTCCCAAATAGTGACAGTAAAACATCTTTCAAAACAAAGAATAGGCTAACATTTTCACATAAGACATGGAGGTTCATTTTAAGCATGACAAAGGGTCTTAAGTGGGTGCTAGGACTAGATTAGTGCAATTAATTTATTGACTCACACACGCAAAAAGACTGTAACCCCCTCATTACTGAGCAACTCTCTTTATTTTGCTTCCCTTTGGGAGTTTTTTTTTTTTTTTTTTTTTAACATTTTGGAGTGCTTCAGCATTTGTTTCAGGGTATTACAGGGAACATAGCACACATGTGGATTTTCCACTTATTTGTAACAACACACTCTTTTTGGTATTTTTGGGGATAGACGTTACAACGTTTATGGGTGGGCGTTGCAACGTCCCGAATACACTACACAACACACACGGCGGAGCGTTATAACGTTACGGGTAGGCGTTACAACGTTGCACTCACACTACACCGCACTTAACCATCCCTACGTCTTTGCACCCGACGCTTAGTGCGACTTGATTTACCCCCAAACTTAGCTTCTCATCGCTATTCTAGGTTTTTAATCAAGTTTTATTTTCACCAAAGTTCACCAAAACTAGCTTCAAGACAAAATATTCCTTAGCTAACTAGATTCTCTCTTAAAAACAGAGTTTGTGTAGGAGCAACAATCAATTCTTTACATCTAATCATGCATAGGTTACTCACACACACATTTTCACTTATCCTTAGCCCAAAGAGAATTATTTTCATGCTTGATGAGTAAAACAGAAACTACTTTTGTATTTGATTTCATGTACAAGACTTAAAACATCAAAACATTTGAGATTCCCCCCCCACTTAAAGTTGAGCAGTGTCCTCACTGCTTGAAGGGAAATAGCATTTTTTTTTTTTATTTTTTTTTTTAGCAGAGGGGGGGGTCTCATTCAGAAACTAAAAACTAGCAAATTTCAACCTAAAATTAAAACTAAGAAAAAAAAAACTACACTACAATTGATATTGATGGGGGAACTTACTTGTTTGATGCACCAGACCTTAGCCTTCCGCTTTGTCTGGTGGGTGATGCCCGCCGCCTTCTCCTTTCTTCTTCTCCTTTTTCTCTTTCTTGACCTTCACTCCTCCTTGCTCAGTGGTGGTGGTTGTTGTTGTTTCATCAGATTCTTTCTCTTTTGTACTTGCTCCAATACTTCCACCAGCAGCAGTTGATGCTTCAGCAATCCTTTTCTTGGCCTCCTCCCACATTCTCATTGCTAGATCAGCAGGGTTAACTTGCATTGGTTCACCGGGATCACACGGGCTTTTTCCACCTCTCGGCTCTTTTAGGCGTCGCCACGTCGATGATGATACTCAGTTCAAAGAATCGATCCACGGGCTTGCTTCAACAAGTGCTCTGCTAGCTTCTGTGTAGCCTCCTCCATTGCTTGCTGTTTGACTTTTTCCAATGCAGCCTCGCGTTCATTGATGACTTGCATCTCTGCAAGTTTGGCTGCAGCCTCTTTTTCAGCAGACGTTACAACGTCTGCAGCGCTTCTTCAAAGAATAGCGAGGAAGTGGCGCGCGAAGCTTGATAGTGGCAATGAATGCACCACTAGTAGCGATAGCAGCAGTCGCCCTGCAAAGACTTTGACTTTTTCTTTTTACAGGAAGCTTCTGCCTGAGTGTTGTGGTGGCTGTAACTTCCTCTTTTTCTCCGCTCCCTTGAGCTTGATTTGACTCAGCAGCTATCTGTTGTCTCTTTTTCCTTCCAAATGGATTGTATGCGGTCGATTTTGACTCTGGTCTTTTTGGGTGGGGAAATGGTTTGGGATTGTGGGTTGCTTTACGTGATTGTTGGCTCGAGACGTCGCCACGCGTCGCTTCAGTGTGATGGTTGTTTTTGAGGTTCTGGTTGGGGTGGGGGTGGTTGTGGTATGGTTTGGTCTGAGCTTTGGATTGTGGGGTATTTGGGGTGTTTTGAGTCGTGTGTGGAGGTTCTTGGGGTGAAGGTGGTGGTTGTGGGGATGGTGCTTTGGGGCTAGGTGATTTGGATTTTTCTTGGGTGGCTCTTTGGTTGATTGAATTCTTTGAGGACTCACTTTCAGTCCTTTCACTCGAACTCCCTTTTCTTCAGTGGCTCTCCTCTTCTTCCTCTTCTTCACCGATCACCTCCATGCTTACCTTCTTGGATTCCTCCGCATCACATTCGAAATATCATCTAAATCATCGAATTAAAATCTTCCTCACTACTTACCTTCTTTTGTTTCTTTCTTTGGGCTTTGCCTCTTTGGTGGGCTTCTTGCTCGCTTTGCTCTTTCCTTCTTCTGACTCTTCTTTGGATTGTAGAGCGGGGCACTTCTTCATCATCTTCTTCTTGCATCCATTCCGCAATGTAGGCTCTACAATTGCTTTCTTCCCTTTGGACACCTGGGCGAATACCTTCTTTTGCCACTCAAATTGCTCCTTAATAAATTTGGCGGTGGAATTCTGCCTTTCCTCCAGACGTTGTAACGTCTGAGCATCAGCAGAACTAGCAGCACCTGCAGTCTTCACTCTAGGCTGAAATTTTGTTGAGAAGGGGCCTTGAGGTTGCTCCCTAAGCTCTGAAGCCTCTATCTCCACTCCTGCCTCCATGCACAGATCAGTTATCAACAAGGGAAGTACAAATAGCCGTCCTTCCTGTTCTTCCATTTGTTGAGCTCACGATTGATCAGCTTCCCAACCTCCACTTTATCTCTGGACATGATTGCATCAATTACAATCATTCTCTCCTTGTCAACCCATGATGCGTGAGATGTAGGGATTAAGCAATTGCCTTATAAAATGGAACGTGTATTGGCTTCATCACAAAGGTATTTCTTCATTATTTTGAACTCGCTCCCATGCTCTCCTCTTCTTTCCTGCAGACAAGCACCTTCAACACATATCCTCTCCTTAATGGCATCCATCTCACCAACCCATAGTTCTTACGCTTGGTCTCAGCGGCTTTGCCATAGTATCCTAATCCAAAATAGTCATTAATGACCCTTACCCCAAATTTGACTTCCTCTCCTCTTACCTTAGAGGCGATGGATGGCTCTCCTTCGAGCCTCTCCACGATTCCCTTGTAGAAATCATGAACCGGAGTAGCAATATACTCTTTCTCGTGCATGACAAATTTACGCCATCCCAACGTCTGCGACGGTTGCGAGAAAATTAGGATTGGGGTTTTCTTTGATGAAACCCCCTTCGAGAAGTAGGGCTTTCTTCTTAGATGGGTTTGGTGTTTCAGTGGGGGGGGTGAGGAGGAACTTAGGTCAACATGCTTTCCTTTCCCGCAGGATTTGGTGGCGGATTGCTTCGCTTTAGTCATGGTTTTGTGCGAGAAAATGTTTGGAAGGAAATGGGGATTTCGGAAATTTTAGGTTTTTGAGAGAAGGGGATGGGAGAATTGGGTTTTCAGAGAGAAGGAAACTAGAAAGAGATTTCGGGAGGTGGAATGGTGGTGAGTGGTTAGATTTTTATGGGGAAGAGGTTATGGGAGTTGAGAAATGGAAGAGTGGAGTAATGGAGAAAGTAACCGTTGATTAGACATGTTAAGTGAGGGGGTGGCGTCGTGGTCGGATTACCACGTTTGTGTTGCAGAGGAAATCATTTACGCGCCACGTCATCACTTACGCCCTTGACTTAATTTAAACTCGCCTTGATATTGCCGGACGTGCCAATGCCTAGTAGATCTTCGAGGCGTTACGGCGTCTACCATCTTTCACTTTTCTTTCAACACTTATTCCGCAAAACAAAAAATTTAAAAAGACACAGAAAAATTAAAAATCCTTGGGTTGCCTCCCAAGAGCGCTTGCTTTAAGAGTCTTCAGCCAGACTTTTGTCTCTTTTATTCAAGAACTGTTGAAGGACATTTGAATCTTGTCCCTTTCCACATGTTCTCCATGATATTGCTTCACACGTTGGCCATTAACTTTGAATATGGTGTTTGTCTTTTCATCAAATAAATCCACAGCACCATGAGGATAGATCTTCATTAGTTTGAATGGACCTGACCACCTTGACTTCAACTTTCCTGGAAACAGCTTAAGCCTTGAATTAAATAGCAATACCTGTTGTCCTTCTACTAGCTCTCTCCTTTGAATCCTTTGATCGTGCCACTTCTTGGTCTTTTCTTTATACATTGCAGAGCTCTCATAGGCATGGTGTCTAAACTCTTCTAGCTCATTCAATTGTAACAATCTTGCCTCACCAGCCTTTGCATGATCCAAATTTATTTGCTTTATTGCCCAATAAGCTTTATGTTGGAGCTCAATTGGCAAGTGATGTGCCTTTCCATAAACTAGCTTGTAAGGAGACATGCCTAATGGTGTTTTGTATCTTTGCTCAGTAGGCCCAAAGTGCATCATCCAAGTGTAATGACCACTCTTTTCATTGGGACCAACCATCTTCTCAAGTATTCTTTTTATCTCCTGTTGGATATTTCACAGCCTTTGGTTTGGGGATGATAAGTTGTGTAGCAATCTGTGTTTTACTCCATATTTAGCCAAGAGGTTCTCAATCAATTTATTGCAAAAATGAGAGCCTTCATCACTGATTATGGCTCTTGGAGTACCAAATCTTGTGAATATATTCTTTCTCGGGAACTTGCTATGATTTGGCTTCATTGTTTGGTAATGCCACCGCTTCAACCCATTTTGACACGTAATCCCACGGCTACCGAGAATGTAGAGATTTCCATGGGACATAGGAAATGGTCCCATGAAGTCCATTCCCCATACATCAAACAACTCTACTTCGAATGTTTGTGAGTGGCATCTCTTGCTTGCTTGATATGTTTCTGTTCTCGGCACTTGTCACATCTCCTAACCAAACTCATGTGCATCTACGAATAATGTTGGCGATGTGCTTTGATTGTAGGACCTTTGCATTTGTTTTAGTACCTCCAAAATGTCCACCATAAGGTCTTTGAATGACATTGTTGTAGCACATGGGGTTGCTCTTCCTCAACAAGGCATCTTCTTAGTAACCGATGCAGGCATAATTTGTATGCAGATATGGTTCATCCCGAAATATTGCTTTATCGTGTGGAAAAACCTCTTCTTACTGCGATGGTTGAATTCTCTGAGCACAATTTTGCTAACAAGGAAGTTGACTATGTCGGCGATACCATGGAGCGATAGTATCGACGTTATGACGTTTGTGAAAGTGTCATAGACGTGGCCACGTCTTCACTCATCTGTGGCTACTAACAATAGTCTCTCATCGGAAATTTTTCTTGTATATCTTCTTCACTGCACTGCATCAACATTCTCAAGCCTAGAAAGATGATCAGCAACTTGGTTCTCCACCCCCTTTTTGTCACGAATTTCCAAGTCAAATTCTTGGAGGAGGAGAACCCATCTAATAAGTCTTGGCTTTGCATCTTTTTTAGAAATTAAGTACTTAATGGCTGAATGATCAGTAAAAACAATAACTTTTGCACCAACTAAGTAAGATCTGAACTTATCAAATGCAAATACAACGACCAAAAGTTCTTTTTGATCCACAAGTATAATTCAATTGGGCATCATCTAAGGTTTTACTGGCATAATAAATAGAATAAAAAAAATTTCCATACCTTTGCCCCAATACAGCTCCCACGGCATAATCACTTGCGTCACACATCAACTCAAATGGCTTGGACCAATCTGGAGTGACTATTACTGGAGCTGTTACCAAGGCAGTCTTCAGTTTGTTGAAAGCTTCATGACTTTGCTCATCAAAATTGAAGACGTGGTCACGTTGCAACAACAGACACACAAGGGCTTTGAAATCTTTGAGAAATCCTTGATGAATCTTCGTAAAACCCCCGCATGTCCTAAGAAACTTCTGACTCCTTTGATAGTTGTGGGTGGAGGTAGCTTGTCAATAACATCGATCTTTGCTCTGTCCACCTCTAAACCTTTCTTTGATATTCTGTGTCCCAACACTATTCCTTCTTGTACCATGAAATGGCATTTTTCCCAATTGAGTACTAGGTTGGTTTCTTCACACCTTATCGAACTCCTTCCAAATTATCCGGGCATCCTTTATGCGAATCTCCATAGATCGAGAAATCGTCCATAAAAACTTCCATGGAGTTCTCAATGAAATCAGAAAATAAGGCCATCATGCACCTCTGAAATGTTGCAGGAGCATTACACAGCCCAAATGGCATCCTTCTGAAAGCAAAGGTACCATAGGGGCAAGTGAATGTTGTCTTCTCTTGATCTTCAGGTGCTATGGCTATCTGGTTGTAACCTGAATAACCATCAAGGAAACAATAGAAATCTTTCCCTGCGAGCCTGTCTAGCATTTGATCAATGAATGGAAGAGGGAAATGATCCTTCTTAGTTGCTTTGTTTAACTTTCTCGTAATCCATGCATATCCTCCAACTCATTATTCTTGTCCTTGTTGGAATTAGCTCATCTTTTTCATTTTGTATTACAAGTAACCCCTCCTTTCTTGGGTACACACTCGAATGGACTTACCGGGAGCTATCACCGATAGGGTAGATGATTCCTGCATCCAACCATTTGATGATTTCTTTCTTCACCACCTCCTTCATTATGGGGTTCAATCTCTCTCGCCTTCAATGCTATTCTTGGCATTCTCCTCCAAGACTATTCTATGCATGCAGATTGTGGGGTGATACCTTTGATGTCCGCCATTTGCCAACCAATTGCCTTTTATGTCTCTTGAGGGTAGTAATGAGATCATCTTCCTGCTCTTGAGTGAGCTTGGAAGAAATGATCACTCGCAAAGAATCATTTTCCCCTAAGAAGACATACTTTAAATGATCAGTAACACCTTTAGCTCTAAGGTGGGTGGCTCTTTAATGGAGGGCACATTCTTCTTGATTTGACTCCTCTTGCCCTAAAGATTCATACCTTCTTGTCCATGACTTTGGTGCGGGGGCTCGGGCGTGGCCACGTCTGCGGCGACGTTACAGCGTCTAGAGGAACAACTTCTTCTCGCTAACAACTCTTGTATTTCATTATTTCCCGAAGCTTCTCCGGATGATTATTGTCCTTGTTGAAGCGCTTTTGGACCATATGATCAATGGCAACCACATAAGAACACTCCTGCGTATTTGGTTACGGATACTTAAGTGCATTGAGGGCGTTGAACTTGACTTCTTGGTCATTGACTCTCATGATTAATTCTCCTTCTCGCACATCAATGATTGTCCTTCCAGTAGCTAAGAATGGTCTCCTGAATGATGGGAACTTCTTTATCTGCATCAAAATCCAAAATAACAAAATCCTTTGGAAACACAAACTTGTCAACTTTAATCAAAACATCTTCTAATATGCCTTCGGGATAAACTCGCTTTTATCGGCTAAAGTTAAGCTTAAAGAAGTGGGCTGGCGTTCCTATACCAAGTTTGTCATAAATGGACTTGGGCATCAAGTTGATACTTGCTCCCAAGTCACATAATGCTTTTCCAATATAAAAATCTCCAATGGAGCATGGTATAGTAAAGTGCGCGGGATCCTTGAGTTTTCTAGGGAGTTTATTCTCGCATAATTAAACTACATTCTTGATTAAAGCAACGATTTCAAACTCCCCTAGCCTTCTCCTTTTGGTGATGATGTCTTTCAAGAACTTGGCATAATTTGGCATCTGTTGTAAAGCATCAACCAAAGGAAGGTTGATGTGTAAGCGCTTTAACATTTCCATGAACTTCTTTGAACTGTTTATCTTCATGAGCCTTCTTCAATCTTTGAGGGTATGGTGGAGGAGGATACTCGTGTACAAGCCTAGGTACGATCTTGATTCTGGTTCAAAATTAGGCGTTGTAACGTCTGGACTATCCTTCTCACCACTTGTGCTTGCTTCCTTCCTTTTTTTTTTTCTTCTCTGGTACTTCTTTTTGCTTCTCCTGTAATTCTTTTTCCACAGGCATATTTTGTTGAAAGGTATTGAGTACCACTTCTTAAAGAAATTGCATTTACGACCATTTACCCCATTATTACCATTAGGGGTTGATGATGATGGTGTTTCTGTTGTAGAAGGAAGAGATCCATTACGTCTTTGAGTGGTGAAGCTTATCTGTCCAATTTGACTTTCGAGTTTTGATTGAAGACTCATGGGTTTGCAAAGTAGTCTTACAATCACTTATGAAGCTTTTCATCATGGCCTCAAGTTGCTATTGTTGTTGTTCGCACATCTTGCCTCTGTTGTTGAGGAGGAATCACGGAGGTATTGTAGGAGCGATATTCTTTGGCATTCAATGCATTATTGTTTCTCCACTGAAATTTGGATGATTTCTCCAGTTTGAATTGTAGGAATTGGAATAGGGACCATTTCCTTTGTTACGAGAGACAAAGTTTCTGATTGAGGTTGTAGGGCACTCCTCATACACATGCCCTTCCTCACAATAAACACACACTGTTCCACCAGCCGGGTAGGTTCAATTTCGCCGCAATGCGATGCTGCTTCTCGGACGTGGCCACGTTTGAAGTACTCGAGTTTTGATCATGTTGGTCGGGGTAGCCCACTTGAGCGAAAGAGCAGTGACTTCACTTATCTCATGAACACCCTGCCTTCTTCCCAGGAGTAAATCTATCTGATGGCCAATGAGAGTTGTGGGTGGCTATTTCATCAATGAGCTTGCATGCCTCGAGAAAATGACATGTTAAGAATGACACCACACGATGAAGCATCAAGTATCAATCTTGTGTGGGTGATCTAGGCCATTATAAAACGTTTCCATTTGGATCACCACAGAATGCCATGGTGAGGCACATTCTTAGTAATTCCTTCCACCTCTCCCAAGCTTCAAATAATGATTCCCCTTCCCTTTGTTTGAAGGAGGTGATATCATTTCTTAGCTTAGCATTTTTATTGGGAGGGAAGTATTTGGCAAGAAACTTCTCAGCTAGCTCATCCCAAGTGTGAATGGAATTTGGCTCTAAGGAGTTTAGCCAATTTTTAGCCTTATCCTTGAGTGAGTATGGGAAGAGCTTCAATCTAAAGGCGTCCTCTGAAACTCCAGGAATGATAAAGTTCCTTGCACACATCCGAGAAAGTGTCTCGGTGAGAATATGGATCTTCTTGAGGGAAACCTCCAAATTGACCTGCAGTCTGCAACATTTGGAACATCATTGGCTTGAACTCAAAGTGACCAGTACGAAGGGTTGGTCTAGCAATGCCTGTTTGTAGATGAGCAGGGTTAAGCACGGCATAGTCACGCATAGGCCTATCCCTGTCATTGACCATGTCTTGTGGTCCTGCATTGATGAGTTGCTGCCTTTGGTAATGTTCATCATCAACAACTATTGTTTCTGTATGAGTTTGTGGCCCAAGACCCTGTCCTCTGACTCCTCTTGGTGTATGTCCACCTCTAGAACCGGTGTTATGCTCAGACATGGTTGGGTGTTGCTCTTGTTGTTGCTGCCTTCTTCTTAACCTTTGTTGTCTCCTTAGTTGCCTAAAAGTTCTTTCAGGTTCTGGATCAAACTCAGGTTCAGATTCACTACTTGGTTCAGTTGAACTAGAGCTTGAGTCGGAACTAAGCATACGCTGTAACGTCTACCTGTTCAAACACAGAAACAGCAAACAACACAGTAAAATCCTTTCAACTTGTGCTTTAATACTTTTGAACAATAAAAGTTTTACAATCCCCGGCAACGGCGCCAAAAACTTGTTCGCGCTTGTGTAATAGTATAGAATTCGCAAATCAGTGCAAGTATACACGTCGTACAAGTAATAAAGTGGATTAGAGTAAGAGATCGTTCCCACGAGGATTGATAAGCTTTCAAAGTTCAAGTTTCAAAACACAAGAGAATCAAGTGACAAATCGACAATAAGAGTTGGTTTTAAAGCTAAAGATTTAAACAAAACAAGGAAATAAAAGTTGATTGTGAATATGGATGAGAGATGAGTTGAGTTGTTGCATGCGATTAAATCCTTCCTAGCGGGCGTCATAACGTTTAGGCGTTATGACGTTCAAATGTTAATCTGCGTGCAGACGTGGGCCGCGTTTGAGCATTTGTTGCAGAAAAGAAATTTGTGCTTTTCAAAGACAAAACGCGTCGAGTTTCAAGTACAAGAAATCCTATGTCTAGGTTCTAAATAGGCCCACTCCTCGTATATTAAGTATCCACAAAGAATGTTCTATGAACTATTATCCATTCTATGTCTAGACTTAGATAAAGATGCCTAAATGTCTTTAGTGCATTGTTCATTCATATAAATCTTTGATTTCTTTTCATAGACCATGTGCGTACTATGAATCTACCTATTTTAAGAGGCCAACCTCAAAACAAGTTTTGAAAATATTATTACGCAAAGATTTAAAGCAGGGCGGTGCTAACACTTCATAACATTAACTAGAAATTCATTAATAGCAAAACAACAACTCAACTACAAAGTGTTTAGCTCATCTTTGAGCATCATTCTGAGAATGAAAAGGATGTGAAATCCTAATACCATACATAACAGAAAAGAACTCAAGTGCAAAAGATACACCCAAGTAACTTCTTAGCATGTACATTTGTATAGGCGTTACAACGTCCGAACCTTACACTTATGCAGAAATAAAAACTAAGTTCGAGAATAGTCAAATATAGAAGTCTGTTTCCGGATCTTCTTTACAAAACTAGTTCTAAGTTAATGGAGGGACGGTGGGATGATGAAGATGAAGTGATTCGAAGTTGGTGGAAGAGATGATGATGTTGAGAGAGAGCGAAATGAGCTTTAAATAGCCTCCTTGCTTTACAGCGTCGCGATGTCACTTGCCCACCTACCATATATGTTTCTTCTATTTTTCCCAGCACTGTTGCTCAGCCACACATGATTTTACGTGCGTCGACTCATGGGGAAACAGAAAATCTTACGACTTTTATATCTTTGACTTATCATTGCTTCGCGCGCCAAAATGAAGATCTTTTCACCCTTCACTTTGCTACACTTTAGTAGGCGTGGTGAGGGCGTGGTAACGTTCAAAGATGAAATTCTTGCACAAGCACAAAAAACATCAAAACGCTCTCTCAAGGGCACCAAATGGTGCCTAAATGCCTGATTCATCACTTCATCTATTTATTTACTAAAGACTCGAAATTATATAAAACTTAATTAAATACTCCTTGTATTACTAGAAAACTTACATGACTTATTCTTTGAATGAGTATAAATAACTCATATAACTATGAGTTATCGCGGGAGCGAGGAGCATTCTGTCTTGGAGAAATTTGTTGTTGTTCTTTTGCTTGGAAAACCCGGGGAATAGCAGGGGCATTTGTGCTTGTGTTAGCATTATTTCCTCCCCCACTGAAGTTAGGATGATTCCTCCAACCGGGGTTGTATGTATTAGAATAAGGGTTGTTACCCTTGTTGTAACCACATAGTTAATGAAGCGAGGATTCGTTGTACATTCCTCATACAGAGATGAGCCTCCACAATATACACTGGCGGCTTCTCGGTGGAGCTTGTTCAATTCTTGCTGCTGATTGACCTTTCAGTATTATAGCATCGACGCTATAAGCGTTGGCGATGTTCAACTCCTTTATCATGTTTGTTAGAGTGGCCACTTGGGTGAGAGAGAGCGAAACCTCACTCACTTCATGAACCCCAGCTACTTTCCTTGTAGAATTCAACCTTTCAGTAGGCCATGAAGAACTGTTAATGGCAATGCGCTCTATAAGCTCACAAGCATCATTATATGATGAGTTCAGAATTACACCTCCAGATGAGGCATCCAACATGGACCTAGTAGGTGCCTCTAGCCCATTATAAAAAGTCTCCATTTGAATTACTATAGGAATTCCATGATGTGGACATTTCCTAAGCAACTCCTTCCACCTTTCCCAAGCCTCATGTAATGATTCACCTCTTTTTGCTTGAAGGATGTGATGTCATTCCTCATCCTTGCATTTTTGTTTGGTGGGAAATACTTCTCCAGAAATTTCTTTGTCATATCTTCCCAAGTAGTGATAGAATTGGACTCCAAGGAGTTCAACCAAGCTTTTGCTCTGTCTTTTAAAGAATAAGGAAACAGCCACTGAAAGCATCCTCACTCACCACAGGATAATGAAATTCTCGCACACTTCAAGGAAGTTTCTCGGATGAGCAAAAGGATCTTCTTGAGAAGAACCTCCAAATTGTCCATTGTTTGGAGCATTTGGAACATCATAGCTTGAACTCAAAGTGAGTAGCGATCACCACGAGCCTAGTTATGCTTGTTTCCATGGAATGTGGATCAAACACACGGCATAATCTCTCATTGGTCATCTCTGTCATTCACCATTTGATCGGGTCCTTGATTAATGAACTGTCTCTGTACCGGTATTCATTATCAACTTGATATGGGTAAAGGGACATTGCCTTCCACCTCTTGGCATTCTTCCTCCTAATTGTGAGGAGTTCTTCCCCAAGTGTGCCTCTACCAAGATGATGATGAGAGTGTTCGGACATAGTTAGTCCGATTTGTTGTAACCTCTGTTGGCGTCTTAACCTTCCGAATCTTCTCTGCAGTTGGGATCAAACTCAAAAGTGGGTGGTTACGATGCGGGCATACGCTATAGCATCGGACGCTATAGCACTTCATGTAACACACCACGTAAGCGCGCCAAGGTAAAACCTCCTAAGGATGTAATAATTTCTAAACAATAAAAATTAAATGCAATCCCAAACAGCGGCGCCAAAAAACTTGTTGTGCGAAAAGTAGTTGTGCAAGTGTACACAATCGCAACAAGTAATATAATGATAAGTAGAGTTCGCTCTCCACAGGATTGATATTAATTTTAGAGTTTAAAAGGAATTACACTTTAGAGGAACAAGTAGCAAATAGTTTGAGTAACAAAGTTTTCAGTTGAACAAAGGTTGTTAAAGTAACAAGTTAACAATGATGAATTAAACTATAAGAGAAATAAGTTGGATTGCCTTCACTATGTAAATTCCGAAACAAGACGCTATAACGTCACACGCTATAGCGTTAAGCTACATTGCAAATATTTTGTGCTTTTCAGGTCACTAGCTCCGGGGTTTCATTACAAGATGCCTATGTCTAGGTTCTAAATAAGTTCACCCTGTATATTCAAGATCCCACAACTTAAGCTTTATAAACTATTGCAACTTCTATGTCTAGAGGAAGCAAAAGTTGGCTAAATGTCTTTAACCAACCTTCTCGTTTATATTAACCCTTTAGTTCTTTCTATGGTTCATATGCGAATCCACGAAGTTCTTGCTTTACGTGGCCAAATATAAAACAAGATTGAAAGAATTATAACACAAGGATTAAAACACAAAGCGTGAGAAATTATATACGTAAAGTTAAAGGTTCATTACAAGCTTATAGCAACCCAAACTCAAAGAGTTTAGCTCATGTTGAGCATCATCAAAATAACACAAATACAAATACTTGCATTACCGTAGGTAAGAAGGGGAATACAAGTGCAAAAGATACAAGCTTGAAATCTCCTAATCATCCACGCATAGATGGTGCATCATCAGCCTTACACCGTGAGAAAAATACAGAAATTACAAAGGAAGAAAATAAAATGCAAAAGCTTCAAAAGTGTATCAATGGAGAAGAAGAAAATGTCACGTTCTCTCTCTCTACCAATATTCTCTCTAACTCTGAAAAATCCTAAGGTATGGGAAGGGAAATCAGCATCTCTAGTATATCTAGCATGAGGTACAACTCTCCTCCAAAAGTCAAGAAAGGTGATGTTTGCTTTTTCACCAACTCCACTATTCCTTTATGCATGCAATGACAAGTGTCCACACAAATCCAATAAAATCCGCCCCATGTCAGAAAAGCATTGTGGACACAAGATATGGAACATGGATTAATGAGCTTGGCGCCAAAATTTCACTTTTCCTTTAGATGCTCAGCTGCGCTGCCCTCTTGACGCTATAGCGCTAAACACTGCACTACTTCACAAAATACATCAAAACAATCACAAGGGCACCAAATGTGCCAATTTCATAGCAAGGCAGTGTTTAGCCCTTCCCTTCCTCATATAAACAGAAATACAATAAATATTATACTAATATTACTTGAGAACTTACTTAATTCAATGATTAGAGGCATAAATAACTCATATAAATATGAGTTATCAGTTACACAATTTTTCCCTTTAATGTTGCACCATTCAGAAGTGCCCGACAGTTCAACATCCTTTTGGTACCAGAACACAAACACTTTGTACAGGTAAAGTGTCTTCTATTTAGATTCAATGTAGTAATTCCAAAACATTACAAAACATTCTGTTTTTTTGTTGTCTTTTTGAAGGTCTTTATGAAGCCTGGAAGTCCAATGCCCCTGCCGGATTTGATATGGAATACTAATAAGGCACCCATAGCAAAGGGTTGGGACTCGCTTTTTATTGGCCGAATGCAAAAGTGGAAGTCTTTGCTCATACAATCACAAGCCTCCATATCCCCTTCCTTGTGTAGATTTAAGTAAAGATAGTGATGGTAGTCAATGTTAAGTTAGGTTTATAATTTTGGTACACAATGTTGTATAACTCTTGACTGACATATTTTGAAATCACCATTCGAACGCATAACACTGTGAAAACTGTGTTTCTGGTTTAAGTAAATATTGTGAAAACTGTGTTCCTAGTTTATTAAGTTTCTATTATGTATAACAGTGGTTCGAACGCCTGTTCGAACGTCCCCATTCGAACACGTTCGAATAACGTCATTCCAGTCAGCAAAAACACACCCTCACACCATCAGTTAACAATATTCATTAACACGCATGAGTGTATTCGAACACATTCGAACGATGTTATGCGAACAACAAAAATTCCTTAACACGGACAACGTCGTTCGAACCAGTTCGCACAACGTCGTTCGAACAGCCACTTAAACCGTGCTGCACGAGCGTCCTACGCGAGGTCATTTTTGGAAAAAATAAGTTTAGGGGCATGCGATGAGTAGGAGGGGATGTGGGAAAAGCAAAGCCCAATGTTCTTACCCCTAAAACAAACTCGCCTACCCTTCCCAACCACCATTTTCACTACATGACTACTCTACCACCAACCTCTAATATTTAATTTACCCAACCCTCCCACCACCATTTCCTTCTCCCACCTTCCCATCTTCCCATCGCACTTGCTAGAACTTTTTTTTTTTTTGCGTGTTTTGGCTATCTAGAAATCATATTTACCATTTGTGCAAGCAATGTATCTAGAAATTGTATTAACCATCACTCTTTCATGTTTTTTTATGCATTTTGGGCTATCGGAAAAATCAATTTTATGTCAGTGTAAAACCTGACTCTAAAATACCCCTAATTTGAAAAGTTTTGGAGTAGCTCAAAAAATAAATTAGGAGAGGTGGATGGTTTGGGAGACAATTTTTCTCCCCATTGCTAAGTAATTAACACTATTAACTTCATGTCCTCCCCTCCCCTCCCCTCGAACGTCCCAAACACACTCTAGGATGGTTTAGGATGGTTTGTACCATCATTTTCACAATAAACAAGACATGAGTGTTTATACTTGGAATAACCAAAAAAAATTGTCTCATTTTTTTAGCATACATCAATCCCTCAAAAAGTTTATTAAGATCTTACCTCTCTATGCGATATCATTATGAAAAAACATATAGCATTTTGTATATTTCGATTTGTTAGGTGGTTGAACTATTTGTTAGGCAATACATTGCAGGAGAACTTTTATACAAAAAGTAAATCTAACTCACAAATAAAGTTCTATGATGAACTTCCAATAAAATGCAGGTTAAGGTCCCAATGATGCTTAATATTACTCTTGTCAAAGTAGCAAGACAAAAACATGGGGAAAAAATTACACCATTGTCATAAGAGTAACCAGAAAACATGTAGTTTAAAACACAAACCACCACAACAACCAGAAATAGGCAACTACAAATGTCATGACTATCTAGCGCTTAATCTAATAAAAATCAGGATCTTCAGTTTCAGACTCAAGTGATTAATCAACCTCATCCTTTATCTCTCATCTTCTTTCACCACCAACAGAACAACCGCATCAATTTGTGACCGTGCAATAAGTCCATGCCAGATTCGAACTTGCAAGCTCTCAATCACTAGCTAGCTCATTCACTGGATCTAAATCTGTGACTCTTCACCCCTACTTTTCTACATGATGCTTCTGATTTTTAATGTTATTTTTTTAGATTGTTAAATTCATTTATTTATTTTTTTCTGATATGAAATTTTAAGATGCTTAACATTTTAAGTTTTTGTATGAACGATTTTTAATCCTAATTTTTCATCCTCTTCATATTTATGTTTGCAATATCGAACTCTTTTCTTTTGTATTAACTACTTTCCTGTTGACAATTTATGAGGGCCTTCTTAAATGTGGTTTTTTTTTTGAAGGGGTGGGTCTAGTATTTTAATTTTTTTTCAAACCCTAAAGTACTACAAAAAAGCATCGCGCTATACATATTTTGAAACAAAATTAAGTTTTTGTGGCGTAAACCGGTAATGAGGAACGAACTTCGCGTATTTTAACAGTTACAATTTTTCTGAAGCTTAAAGTACCCTAAAACCCACTGGTTAGCGTAGAATTTTACATATTTTGTTATGAAATTAATTTTTTTTCCATCATATGGTTATTGAGGAACAAACTTCATGTATCTGAACATTTTTAAAAACATTGGAACCCTAAACCTCCCCATAACACATTACTTCTTTACCATTCAACTTTATCCGCATTTTTTGTTGTTGTCCTTGATATGCAGCTCCTAATCTAGAGTAATACTCCATCTATAATAGATATAAGCAAAAATGAGTCAACGAATGTTAATGTACTTGGTCAAATTTGGACCAAATAGATCAACTTTCTTATACTCATTTTTACTTATGTTCTATTATAGAGGAAGTAACTAATAATCCAATTAAAGACTTTTTGTCATCATCGAGGGTATGGCATGAGTCATGGCTGATAGAACAAAACATCCCAACTATGATAGAGAATGGGAATTTGAAATTGAAAACCCCTCCTTTAGTTCTTTCATTACGCAGAGAAGTAAAATTAATGTGTATATCACTCTCAAGTCAGAATATTTTATTTTGACTTTGAGACAATAGTTTATACACAATGGGCAATAAGAACTATTTGCAAAAAAAGCAATGACTCTCATTAGCTCTTTGAAATTTTACCATTCAACTTTATCCGCATTTTTCTTTTTGTTGTCCTTGATATGCAACTCTTGATTTAGAGTAATACTCTCTCTATAAGAGAATATAAGCAAAAATGAGTCAATAAAAATTGATTCGAATCAAAAATATCAACTTTCTAAAAGTCAATTTTATTTTTTGTTCTTTTATATAGAGGGAGTAACTAATAACTCATTTAAGACGGCAATTGTTATAGAACAAAAGGATTTGTAACAAAAAAAGAACAAGGATTAACGCCATCTACCATTCAGCCAAAAAATGGAAGAATACAAAGCACCACTGGCCACTATTAGAGGTAACAAGTCTTTCACTTGTAATAATAACACCGAAAGCTAAGACATGCTTGCCCTATATCTCTCCAGTTTCCAGATCAAGCAAAAATTTGAAACACGATAAACATCAATGAATGCCAGACAGCTGTAAGAGGAAACTACTGCCTCCGTCTCATATTAATTGTCGTTTAAAATTATGTGCGGATATTAAGAAAATGATTGGATATGCTAAATTCTATGGTGGAAAAATGTGGTAGGACCAAAATACCCTTACACTTTTCTCGATTGGAGCAAAAGCACAGTTATTGATATTCTAAAGTAAGGGTATTGTTGGAAAGTAATAAAAAATATTGTATTGAGATTCTAAAGTGACAGTTAATTTGAGATAAAAAAATTCCAAACAGGACAATTAATATGAGACGGAGGGAATATAATTTACAGGTCGACAGACACTAGTTGTCAGGGTAAGGGTTGGCCCGTTCCGTTTAATGGTTCATCTCGACTTGTGATCAGAAAGCTCGTTTAAGTTATCCTGCTCTTCTTTGATGCATGGCTCATCCACTGCAATTGAATCCACACCCGACCCTAACACCTGAAGACATGCAATTTTAACACTACTAGGGTGATCTTATAAAATGACAAATTTTAGTTTTATAATGGACAGAACATTCAACCTTGGAGCATGTAGTCATCTCCTTGAAAGGCGCAACAATGTCTCTTCCACTGCCTAGATGTGTACGATAGCTTTCCTGAAATTTAAAACAAGTTCCTACTTTGTCAATCAAAAAGGAATTAATTCTTCCGGAAGTTGTGTACCTAGAAAAATCAATGTGCATAACATTTTATTTGGGAATATACAAATAAGGAGAGACAAGAAACATAACTTGCGCCGAGTAATTATGAAAATAAGTAACAAAATGATTCAATTTATCTTGATCACAATGAGGATTTCATAAATACATATCTTGATTTGGTTAAAGAATATGCATGTCAGTTAGATAACATATAGAAAGTAATATTTGGTGAGAATTCAATCGGATGTTTGACGAATCCTTCATGGATTTAAATTATAAACAGCTGCGACAAACTCATCCAAAAAAACACAAATGAAATATCATTCTCGTTATATTCACTATATTGTACTCGTTACTTATTTTGATGCTTTGTTCATTAGATTTCAAGTCATATGGGGACAATTTTATGTTGCTGCAAAGAAAACAGGTTAGGACATACCAAATCTTTATGCTCAGCTGCAACATATTCGCTTTTCACCCTTCGGGAAAGAGGATTGCTGCAACACAACACGGTTAAGAGACTCGAAAGACAGACTATCAAGATGGTACTGCAAACAGATGAGACAATACCTCTCAACATCAACCTCCATGTCAGAATCAGGATCCCATCTTCCATCTCTATCATCTTCATCTCTCTAAGAATAAAAAATATATATATATATATATATATATATATATATATATATATATATATAAATAAGTTCTCAATTATTAAACAATTGCCCAATTCATTTAAGGATACTTCGTAACGGTTGTGTTACACAATAGAGTGGTTGTATACTTTTTTCCTTTAAGATTATCATTGAGAAAAAAATATCTATTCCCAAGCAAAGCTTGCACTATGTACGCTATTCGATCACTTTTATGTGCCAAAGGATAAACCAATATTATTCAATTCAGTACACATATTTTGAGGTCAGATAGGCACTATTTCAATAAATCATCAGGAGAAGATGATTTACTACTTAAGAGAAATGGAGTATAAAAAAGTGTAAAATAAAAAGCAATGTATTGTCAGTAGACGCAAAAGCAACCTCTCGCAGCTCAGTATCTGGTGGTCGCTCCTGGAATGGGACACTTGGCGCATGTTGAAGCCTGGATAAATTATCAAGAAGTTTGGCTCTTATTTCATCCAATAAATGTCTGGAGTTCTTGTTTTCCATGTTACTAGGAGCAACGTGAAGAGCATAGTCAGGACCAAAATATTCATAATACTCATGCTGAGGCATCTTATCATCTAGTTCTATCCCGAGAGCAACACCTGTCTGCTCAACAAACAAAAAAAGTTTGTTAGCCTGAATACAATGAACATAACCTAGCAATACTTTCCAAAATACAATTTTGGAAAGTACTTAAGCTAGCAATACTTTCCAAAATACAATGAACATAACCTACAAGCTATACAATAAATTTAAGCTACTTGGAAAGTGGGATATAAATGGGGTTTAGCTTCCTACATAACATTCAATGCTTCTATTTCCAGCACTCCCCTTCAACTAGGGAATAGGTATTTTCAATCCTCAACTTGCATACTAAGGACTGTTCGTTATTCCACTTGAATTAATCCACGCTTTAGATGTCTAGTCACGAGCGTGAGAAGCCTAAGACCAACATTCTAAGACAAACAGCGTTGGGAGTGACGACAACAGCTACATTTGTTCTGGAGATCATCTAGCAAATGTTTTAATTAAGGCACCAGAAATTGTTTCAACCAATTTGCTTGCAAGCTACGAATAAAAGACATTCATTCACTTGTTTGAGGGGAAGTGTTGTACATATGTAGTTATCTTGTTATTAGCGTTATATGTATTATGCCCATTAATCAAACTCTTAAGGTATAGCTTGTCTGTATATTCAGGTTTAGCACTTCGCAAAGTTCCTACTGTCAGCGACCTTTTCTGCCTATATAATGCTAACTTGACCCCTATACTAGATACAAGTATGCACTATATTTGAAAGGGCCGTTGATAAAACAATACAAGAGTCAACAAACTAGGAAAAATGCAGGAGTATACAATACCTCATAACACCAGCATCGTGCAACATTTCTTATTGTATAGCCACCTCCACCGAGCAACAGAAGAGGAACATTAAAAGATCTCATATATTTGACACACTCTGCGTGACCTTTAATTGAAAGATTGAAACAACCTAATCTGTCTCCAGATAGAGAGTCAGCACCACATTGTAATACCACAGCACCAGGCCTAAAAACCTCCATCACCTTTCCCATTATTGGCTTAAACAAGGAATTGTAGCTCTCATCATCAATTCCATCATCCAAGGGAACATTCAGAGAATAATACTTCCCTTTACCATATCCAATATCACGAATGTCTCCTGTTCCTGGAAAGTAATCCCCAAACTTATGAAATGAAACAGTCATGACCCTATCAGTGGTGTAAAAGGCCTCCTCTACACCATCACCATGGTGGATATCTATGTCCACATATAGAACACGCTGCCCAATGACAAAGGAATTATTTAATGATAATGAAGAGGCATATTACATGCAAGTCATATACTTTTTTGGCAGATGTTGGTCAAGAAAAAAATTAATGTAATATAAATCAAAATCAGCACAAATATATGTCAATAAGATAATGTGGGAACTAGAATTTAAAAAACCTCGTGTATCTTGAGAAGTTCCAAAATAGCCAGCACAATATCATTTACATAGCAAAACCCAGAAGCTTCACACTTCTTTGCATGATGAAGCCCACCAGCCCAATTTATTGCAATATCACATACTCCGTGGTTCAATTTGACAGCGCCACCAACAGAACCTCCTGCATATGTCTGACAAAAAGAATAAAGACCATCAAACACAGGGCAGTCTTCACCAACATTAAACCTCTTCAACTGTCTCAGCTGATCTTGCTGTGTTTCAGGGGTGATGCCCCTCAAAAAAGCCACATAATCATCAGCATGGAACTTGCAGAGGTCCCTGTCTCTAGCAGTAGTAGGCTTCAGGACCTGCATGTGTTGAAGCAACCCGTAGTGGGCTAAAAGAGCATGTGTCATTCGAATCCTATGTGGTTTCATAGGGTGACCCTGCCCATAATAATAGTTTCCAACTTCTGGATCATAGAAGTATGAAACCTTTCTCTTCACACCATCTGACCCTGATGGAAGGGAGTTCCCTCCACTTTCCATCACCCAATCTGGAACAACCATAAATAGTCAAGAAACAACAAAATCATAAGTATAATAACAATTATTAATGCAAGTAAACAAACATTTCGTAACTATTAAGCATAATATTTTAGTATTTTCAGGATATCAAACCATGAGGAATGCAAATATCATGCACTGATCCATAATGACAATTTGACAATAGTTGCCAACAAATTGTTCTCCAACAACTTAACACTTGAATTCGGAATAATTAGCCCTCTATTAATAACTTTGCAGAAATATTAGCACATATAAAAAGGTAAGTTATGCTGGAGAAAACACAAAAATATTATTGTTATCTGACTGGTAGTTGAGCTACTATAATGTATTCTTCAATTGAAATTTCAAGTAGAACACCCAAAAAGATGCTAGAGAGCTCATATCTCTATTTGTAAGCTAAACAATAAATAATAAGTTGGGGTGAAAGACCAACGGAAGCATACATGCAAAAGGCCACAAAAGAAAAGATGCAAGAACCGTGGAACATGGAAAATAATATTCATGTACGGTATATTTTTTTGCCTTTTTGCTATTTGAATTTTCTTAACCTGTGTTAATGCAACTAAAGTTGGGTTAACAAGCAACTTATTTCAACTTCTAAAAGATAGCTATAGTAATCAAAATCGCGATTTAAGTCGTAAAATCGTACGATTCAACGATTCCACATAGGCTGAACGACATGAATCGTGAACATAATCGCTTTTTAGGTAAAATCGAACGATAATCGTAACATCGAGCGATTTTGCGTTCTAAATCTCGATTTTTTGAGCAAAATCGCGAACTGAAGAGGAAGAAAGAGATCCGGGTCGGGTTTGCGCGACCCGATTGCTTTTGAACTCGATAGTAAGCTCCAAACCCTAACGTTTCACCACCACAGTCTCGATACCTTACTATTTCTTCGATCTCACCTTTGTCTCTAACGCCGAGGAAGAAAGATTAGGAAGAAACACGAAGAAGAAAACGCAGCTGAAACGGCTCTTACAGAAAGCTGTGAAGATAGAACGGCGCTTGCAGAATGGGCGAGTAAACAAACAATATTAGGGCTAACATGGGCTTGGCCCAATAACAAATATACTGAGGCGTTTGCTTTTCCCACACCCCCTCCTACTCAAAACACACCCCATAAGGGTGTGAAAAGACCAAAAGACCAGCCAAAACCTCTTTTTTTTCACGAAATTTCACCTATTCGAACATGAGCCTTCGAACAGGTTCGAATAACATCGTTCGTGTGTGTTAAATCTTGACTTCACACCCTCTTGTGCGTAATTTCACCTGTTCGAACGAGGTCTTCGCATGAGGGTGTTCGAACACCCTATTTTATTACAAAAAATTGACTCGCACACCACATTCACATTTTTTACCTGTTCAGTTGACCTCAACCTAATATATTCGGTTGCCTATCCTCGAATCGGTGAAAACACGCACTCTACTTAAGGGTATTTTTGGAATATTTGGAGTTAAGGGGTGAGAAAGAGTAGGAGGGGGTGTGGGAAAAGAAAACGCCTAGACATGCTATAGTCTTTCGAGATTGCTTTTCCCACATACCCTCCTACTCCTCAAACAATGTGTCTTTTTGTTATTGAGTTCAAAAGGCCATTAAAGAAATTAACAATGCATCTTTTTTTTCTAAAAATTAAACTGGTTCAGACACGGGCAGTCGAACCTGTTCGGCCAGCAGGGAGCGAGGGTTATAATTTTTCACAGACACCCTGTTGTGTGAAAATTAATTGGTTCGGCTAAAACCAACTGAACAGGTTCAGATTTTTGCAACAGAACATGGTTGTTTTGTGGTTCAGAGGTTAGCAACCGATTCATTGCTATATGTTGCCAAATTTTGAATGTCTCAGATTCCACCGATAGTTTTAATCAACGGCTTACAATCAGTCAAATGTGTCAGATAAAGGAGTGGATGTCATTCCGTTGGGAAATGTTCCCCAACGGATAGAATTTAAACGGCTCAGATTTGTGATCTAAAATTGAAATCAACGGCTCACATTTTACGACTCCTATGATAAATAGGGTTTTAGTTTTCACAACTCATTGAAATCAAAATCCTACTCTGCTTCTTCACAAATACACCACCTCAAATTGCTGAAATGGAATGACAGTTGTGCAAAACTCAGTACTCAAATGACAAATTCTTAACGGTCCTTCATTACCGTGGAACTGTCACCACCAGGAAAGATGGTGTTTGGTTTCATTGTCGTAAGTCTATCTTCTATAGGTTGAATAAGAACATAACAATCACACCGTTAAAGGAAACGGCTGAGAGGAAGGTTTGTCCAGAGGGAGACTGGCGTAAAGACTAAGTCGATTACGTTACCGCAAGCACAACTACGGAGAGGACAACTCTATAATTCAGCTATGGAGATTCGTAGCGACGATGACATTCGCACCATGATGGAAGCACATGCTAACGTTCCAACAGGACGCCGTGTGTTGGAGTTGTCTGTGGACACAACTCGCACTCTGAAAGAGGTCACTTATCTTCTAGAACAGGGACTTCCCAAATAATTGCTAGTTTCGTAGTTGTTTCTTTATGGTTGTTTTTATCGTTTCAATGTTTCATTATCTGTTATGCGTTATTGTTATGGTTATTATCTGTTATGATTTTTTAATGAAATCATGTTTTGCTCCAAGTAAAATAAACTGTGAATATAAATAGACAACATCCAAAGTACACGACAACATAACTAGATAAGATCCAAACAAATATCCGAAGCGTCTAAAAGGACCATTTTACGCCATCGGATATTTTAATGAGGTCACCTAAGTCATAATGCCATAATCAGAGCTTTAACTGGAGCAGTCCAAGGAGCCAACAGTTTGCTTAAGCTAATAATCCAATTATAGCCAAAACGTGTGTTATGAATTCATCACGGGACAAAGAGATATTTTAGACCACACTATAAATAGAGTTGGCTCAAAAAGTACTTCAAGACTGGAGTGAAGAACCACAAAAGCATCGTCTCTCCTTAGCACAGAGAAATTTTACCATTCAACTTTATCCGCATTTTACTTTTTGTTGTCCTTGATATGCAACTCCTAATCTAGAGTAATACTCCACCTCTAACAGAAGAAATGGGGGTGGAAGAAGAAGCTGAAATAGAATGGGACATGGATAATGAAATCATCCCACAAGTAAGGCCCAAAAGGAATCGGGTTAGGCCCAAATATTTGAAAGACAATGAGACACCTTAGGTTAAGGATATTACTTTTCCCACACCCCCTTGTACTCATCGCACGCCCCCAAACTTTTTTTTCCAAAAACGACCTCGCGTGGGACGCTCGTGCAGCGTGGTCTAAGTATCGCTCGAACGACTTGGCGAACATGTTCGAACGACCTTGTTCGTGTTAAGGAATTTGTGTTGTTCGAACGACATCGTCCGAACTCGTTCGAAAGCGCCATACGTGTTAAGGAATATTGCCAATCGTGGTGTGAGGTGTGTTATTATTGCGCCTCGAAGGGCTTTATTCGAACAGTTGAAGGGTGGCGTTCGAGCAGCGTTCGAATAGTATCATTCGAACCAATGTTGTCTGAAGCGAAACTTAAAAACCGAAGCGAAGCGAGTTTTTTTGATTGAAAAAGTAAAGCGAGTTTTGTTGATTTCAAAAGTTGCCTACCAATAGTTATATACAACGTTGTGTACGAAAATTATAAATCTAACTTAACATTGACTACCATCAGTATCTTTACTTAAATCTACATAAGGAATGGGATGGGGGGGTTGTGATTGTATGAACAAACACTTCCACTTTTGCACCCGGCTAATACAAAACGAGTCCCAACCCTTTGCTATGGGTGCCCTATTAGTATTCCACATAATATCCGGCAGGGGCATTGGACTTCCAGGCTTCATAAAGATCTTCAAAAAGACAACAAAAAACATAATGTTACGTAATGTTTTCGAATGACTACACTGAATCTAAATAGAAGACACGTTACCTGTACAAAGTGTTTGTGTTCTGGTACCAAAAGGATGTTGAACTGTCGGGCACTTCTGAATGGCGCAACATTGAAGGGAAAAATTGTGTAACAACAATTAGGTGACCAACAAGTCAGGACGACTTTGTACTTGTTATTGATTAGATACCCCATATCCGGTATAGTCATCCAATTATCTTCAACATTGTTCCCATGATGTGCCCTCAACAACGCCTTCATCAAAAATGTGACCTTACCAATACCACCATACAGTCGAGTGTAGAAGTCATTGTATTGGTTAAGCTCCTCCATCGATCGATTCGATCGATCGCCAAGCCTCCTCACCCCTTCCAAGAAATATCTTTGCAATACACCGGAATCCACAGTTACCATCACCAAGCACGTTAACAACTTTTTCAACATAAGGACGCATGTATGCCGGCATCCCTATTATGTATGTATTAAATACATCCATAACTGCAGCATCAGTATCTGTAACAATAGGATTCGCAAAGAGAAAGAGTGGTGTCAAAGTAGGAGATTTGTTGAAATGAGCGATGGCGACCACGTAACAATAGGTGTGGGTGTTGATTTCTTATTTAGTGGAGGAGTAGGGATTGTAGTAGCAACCATCGACTTGAGTTCTCTTTTTGCTTAGTGAATGACTAGGTCTTTGGACACGTTGACAAAGTAGAGCGAGAGTTGAACCAGAATCGTATGGGTTTGTAGGCGTTCCACTCTTGCTTTGGGGAGTAGGTTGTTTACTTAGACCGAGCAAAACATCCACTAGATCCGAGTCAAATTTGTCATCTACATGCTCCCAAAATGACTTGTCTCGCTTTGTTGAGTAATCAACATTCCTTTCTTATCTTTTTTGGTGCTCCGTTTGTAATGATCGTGATTCGGAGGTGGACACATAGAAGTCGTGTCGGGAAGGCCAATTCACGTGCTTTTGCCTTAATCATAACTCTACTCACTGGCGTGATCGGAGGCCTCAAACCTTCTTCCGATAGCTTCAAGTTCAATGTCTACACTCAACTCATCATCCATTACCTCGTCGTAATTTGAAATTCAAACCTCCGCCAATGTTGGTGAATCATGCTCAGCGGAATTGGAGTGCGATCCATCATAACCCTACAAAAAAGCGACATTGATTTAGTGACAACCCATATAATGTTGAGTTTATAGACAAAATAACAAGATGAGTGTACATCATACCTTGAAAGCTCACATGCACATGGTAGTCCGTGTGTAGTCCTAAGTGTGCATCGACATAATGATGGGTTAAGTGAAACGGATCCAGTCTGCTGCATCTCACCCAAAATATGGTCTATAGCATTAGATGAACCTAAACCCTTAATTTCATCAAAAATCTTCTTCTTCAAGTGTATTGAACTTTCACTCTACTCAAACTATGCTCGAAGTGCATTTTAAGATCAGAATGTTGTATCCTAAGCATGGTTTGCATTCCATCCCAGCACTTGCACAAATCTCCCCTGGTAAAGTTGACAACTCAACTGCTCCAGATGCTTCCTCATTTTCATCCATTTAATCAAAAAAACTCACGACAGTTTCGCAACTTATCGATTCTTTGTCATATATACGCTGTTCGAACGGCCTCATGCGAACGAGTTCGAATGAGGCCGTGTTCGAACAAATCAAATTCACACCCCGATTAACACTGCTCGAACACGTTCATGCGAACATGTTCGAACGACTTCGTTCGAATCGAGCGCGTTTGCGAGAAAAAAATGGCGTAAAAAACTCAAAACAGAACCAAAATGGAAAATGTTTGGTAGCGTTATTACCTTGAGCTAGTTGCAAATGATGGGTAGTTGAATGGGAGTGAATGATGAAGGTGAGGATGGGTGGGTTTTAGAGTGGAGAGAGGGGAGGTTTGGGTGTTGGAGAGGGAGTGTTTTGGGTGTTGGAGAAGAAGAGGGAGAGGGGTAGAAGGGGAAATTGAATTGTAAGTGGGGTTAGTTTGGTAAATGTGTAGGGTGAGGGGGTGTGTTTAGAGTAGGAGGGGGTGTGGGAAAAGCAAAGGCCTAGGTTAAAGGTGCAGCTGATGATTGCATAGTACAAGGAATCATTCTAGAAGCCTTATCCTGACATTTGTAGTCTTTTTTATTCTTTCTTAGACAGTTGTAGTATTATCGTTAGATAGATGCGCTATACCAGAGGGAATATGCTTTTGTAAATGGCTATTTAATGCCCAATGATGATGAATAAAATGCAAGCAAGAATATTCAAGAAGAAAGTTATCAAGTTAGATAGTCAGTAGCCTTTTTAATTCGCTAAACCTTTCATTTTGTTTTTCTGTCTGATAACTCTTGTTACACCACCTGTAACAAAATATAAGAAAATATGAGTCAACAAAAGTTGATGTATTTGGTCCAAATTTGGATCAAATAGATCAACTTTCTTATACTCATTTTTACTTATGTTCTAAAGTAATGATATTTAGACAAAAAATTTAAGACAAATATACCCAAAAACCAATTCACAACACCAATTAAACAAGTTTTTTAGAATATTAATCAAGTTTTTAGTTAATGACTTAAAAAACTTTGAAAAGACAGATTGGTTAATAGCCTAAAAATTTTGGTTAATTAGTGTTGTGAATTGGTTTTTGGCTAGATTTGTCTGAAACTTTATGTCCATATAACATTGTTCTGTGTTCTATTATAGAGGGAGTAACAAATAACTAAGTTAAGAAGGACTTTTTATCATCATCAAGGGTATGGCAAAGGAGCTGTTGCTGAGAGCAAAAGACATGAAGAATGAGAATTTAAAAATGAAGGCCTCTCCTTTAGTTCTTTCGTTACGCAAAGAAGTAACTGGGAAAGTGCTTCCCGCATTAACTAGACCCTTGAACCATGTACGAACATTCAAAAGAGGATATTGTTTGTTATTACTCTCAAATTAATAATGTGTATATGAGTATATCACTCTCAAGTCATAATATTTTATTTTGACTTTGAGGCAATAGTTAATATTCAATGGGCAATAATAATAATATGCAACAAAAGCATTGTCTCTCTTTAGCAAAGAGAAAGTTTACCATTTAACTTTATCCGCATTTTTCTTTTTGTTATCCTTGATATGCAACTCTTGATCTAGAGTAATACTCCCTCTATAAGAGAATAAAAGCAAAAATGAGTCAATGAAATTTCATTTGGACCAAATATATCAACTTTCTATTAGTCATTTTTATTTTTGATCTTTTATAGAGGGAGTAACTAATAACTCATTTAAGGACTTTTTGTCATCATCGAGGGTATGACAAACCAACCGTTGTCGAGAACAATAGACATCCCAACTAAGATGGAGAAGGGGAATTCGAAACTGAAGGCCTCTCCTCCTTTAGTTCTTTTGTTCTGCATAGAAGTAGCAGGGAAAGTGCTTCGCGCATTAACTATCCATGTAGACTTGGGGCAAATTCAAAAGAGGTTTCTGTTCGTTATTACTGCCAAATTAATAATGTGTATATCACTCTGAAGTCATGATCTTTTATTTTGACTTTGCAAATTTTATTTTGACTTTGAACAATAGTTAATACTCAATGGGCAATAAGAATAATTTGTAAATTTGAAATGCATTTTAATTAATTTATAGCTTTTTCTTACTCTTTAAAAAAATAAAAATAAGACGGCATTTGCCTTCTACCATTCAGCCAAAAAATGGAAGAATACAAAGCACCACTATTAGTGGTAACACATCTTTCACTTGTAATAATAACAACTGAAAGCTAAGACAAGCAAAAATTTCCAGATCAAGCAAAAATTTGAAACACGATAAACATCAATGAATGCCAGACAGTTGTAAGAGGAAACTATAATTTACAGGTCGACAGACACTAGTTGTCAGGGTAAGGGTTGGCCGGTCCCATTACTGGTTCATCTTGACTTGTGATCAGAAAGCTCGTTTAAGTTATCCCGCTCTTCTTTGATGCATGGCTCATCCACTGCTATTGAATCCACACCCGACCCTAACACCTGAAGACATGCAATTTTAACACTACTAGGGTGATCTTATAACATGACAAATTTTAGTTTTATGATGGACAAAACATTCAACCTTGGAGCATGTAGTCATCTCCTTGAAAGGCGCAACAATGTCTCTTCCACTGCCTAGATGTTTACGATAGCTTTCCTGAAATTTAAAACAAGTTTCTACTTTGTCAATCAAAAGGGAATTAATTCTTCCTGAAATTGTGCACCTAGACAAATCATTGTGCATAACATTATTTGGGAACATACAAATAAGGAGAGACAAGAAACATAACTTGCGCCCAGTCATTATGAAAATAAGTAACAAAATGTTCAATTTATCCTGATCACAATGAGGATTTCATAAATACATATCTTGATTTGGTTAAAAAAGATGCATGTCATTTAGATAACAATTAGAAAGTAATATTTGGTGAGAAGTCAATCGGATGTTGGACGAATCCTTCATGGCTTTAAATTATAAACAGCTGCGACAAACTCATCTGAAAAAATACTAAAACAAAGTATCATTCTCGTTATATTCACTATATTGTACTCGTTACTTATTTTGATGCTTTGTTCATTAGATTTCAAGTCATAATGCGGCAATTTTATGTTGCTGCAAAGAAAACAGGTTAGGACATACCAAATCTTTATGCTCAGCTTCAAAATATTCACTTTCAACCCTTCGGGAAAGAGGATTGCTGCAACACAATACTGTTAAGAGCCTCAAAAGACAGATTATCAAGATGGTACTGCAAACAGATGAAACAATACCTCTCAACATCAACCTCCATGTCAGAATCAGGATCCCATCTTTCATCTCTATCATCTTCATCTTCATCTCTCTAAGCATGAAAATATATATATATATATATATATATATATATATATATATATATATATATATAAATAAGTTCTCAAACAACATTTCTCTAATTCTGAATGAGAAAATCAAATCTAACTATTAAAAAGAGAATATAATGGATCATTTGAATATGAACAGAAGTTTTTTTACTTAAAGCCATGCAATGTACAATGACTCAAGACAGATTTCAATGTAAGATCTCATTTGCCATTACTATTTGCACTTCTCATACATGTTTATAGCATGGCTATCTCTCTACCGTGTCTTGCCATGATTGATTTTTCCCAATAAGCTAGCCACTGACTTTAAAAAATATGCAGACTTATCTATGACTGCTACGTAGAAACAATTTTAACATTCCAAATGCAACATTCACAGTTTGGGGATTAAACAAAGCTGTATATGCACCTGGGTTGAACGAAACTAAACAATAGAGTGATTTTATACTTTCTTCCTTCAAGATTATCGTTGAGAAAAAATTATCTATTCCCAAAGCAAAGCTTGCACTATGTACGCTATTCGATCACTTTTATGTGCCAAAGGATAAATCAATACTATTCAGTACACATATTTTGAGGTCAGATAGGAACTACTTCAATAAATCATCAGGAGAAGATGATTTACTACTTAAGAGAAATGGAGTATAAAAAAGTGTAAAATAAAAAGCAATGTATTGTCAGTAGACGCAAAAGCAACCTCTTGCAGCTCAGTATCTGGCGGTCGCTCCTGGAATGGGACACTTGGCGCATGTTGAAGCCTGGATAAATTATCAAGAAGTTTGGCTCTTATTTCATCCAATAAATGTCTGGAGTTCTTGTTTTCCATGTTACTAGGAGCAACGTGAAGAGCATAGTCAGGACCAAAATATTCATAATACTCATGCTGAGGCATCTTATCATCTAGTTCTATCCCGAGAGCAACACCTGTCTGCTCAACAAACAATACAAGTTTGTTAGCCTGAAAAACAGTTACATGCTTAAAAAATAAAATAGTGTGAAAAACAGGAAGGCAGGATATTTTTCGAATGCGCCCAAGTATTCCAGCCACCCAGCAGCATGCTTCATTTATATACATGATAATAAATGACATCTACAACTTTCTGAGGAAGTAATTAAGCTAGCAATACTTTCTAAAGTACAATGAACATAACCTACAAGATATACAAAAAATTTAAGCTACTTGGAAAGTGGGATATAAATGTGGTTTAGCTTCCTACATAACATTCAGTGCTTCTATTTCCAGCACTCCCCTTCAACTGGAGAATATGTATTTTCAATCCTCAACTTGCATACTGAGGTCTGTTTGGTTACTCCACCAGCATTAATCCACGCTTTAGATGTCTAGTCACGAGCGTGAGGTGTGTTGAAAGACCCACAACAACTAGAGATATGGTCCAAGTATTGCTAACAAGGCTCATTGGATTAGTTTCATATCTTAGGTAGTATCATAGAGTATCTCCTAGGATTAAGTTTTCCTATTATGTCATAATTATTATTATTTGTTTCCCGATTTCCCTAATAAATTAGGATTAGAAGTCCTGTATCTTGTATCCCTATAAATAGGGATTAGTGCTTAGTCCTTTGTAATTCAACTAATCTAGTATCAAAGCATTCTCAATTACATTCAGGTTTTTACTATTTCAACTTGGTATTAGAGCCAAGTTCTGATTTTGTGACCTATCTGTGTGCTTCACCGCCGCCAGCACCATCTCTTAAAATTTCAATTTATCTCTTCTCACTATTCAATACCCCTTTTTCATTTTCTGCATTTTTCCTTCTAGCATATTGTTTTTCCAGTTTCCAGTGACTACACCGCCATTGGCCACTGTCTGCCACCACCAGCTACTGCGCCAGAAAATTTTCTGGCGACTGTTTCCGGCAAAACGACCACCAACAGAACCAGAATTTCCCGATCTATCAAATCCTAGAAGCTCACCTTACGAAAGTCTGGCACGCAATCCCACACGCCGTTTTTCTCCTGCGAGTTTGGAGTTTTACCGACGCTGTTCAAGCAAGTGCCGGCGCGTCCGACCGTCTCTCCGACAGAACCTTACACCGCCGTACTCGCCTCTTTCACCTTTAGTTTTTGGTTTTGGTCCCCGAACATACATGTTGTTGCAGTTAAAACAGTCACTTTCTCTCTCTCTTCTTCTCCGTGGATCTGTTGCACTTCACAACATAAACAAAAAAAAAATATGGGTTTTGAAGGGGTCGGTGTAGATTGCCTTGGATGGGCAACAAAAGATGCATCTGGAGTTCAATCACAAAGTCATTAAGGAGATTTCGTTTTCTTTCATGGTCTACCTTGGTTTTTTCGTGAATTCATAGATTCTTAATCCTATCAAGTTTCTACTCGTTTGGTGATGTTCACAATTACTGAATATCAATAAGGCTTCGAGTGAGTTCTTCTGATTTTAATTTCTGGAAAAAAAATTATAATTAGTGGTATAAGGAGAGTTGCCCAATTGGTTTAGTTGCTGTTGAGCTTTGTGATGAAGATGAATTAATGGTGCTAGCATGACCATGATCTTGGTGGAGTTGTTACACTTTCGGTTAGGACTTCAGCTGTTGTAGCGCTGGTCCAATATTGTTTTTGGTTTGAAGTTGTGACATCCTCATGTTCAAGCTTCAACTGTTGTTGTTGCGGTCCTACAATCATTTGGTTTGGTTTACCTACTGTGATGAGAGCAGGTAGTGTTTTCTTCAACTTGTTGTTCGGTGGTTTGTTCTTGGATACGAACCTTAGTGGACGATTCATGGTTGTTGTGGTGTTCGTAAAAATCAGCAACAATTTCTTTAGTTGGCGGATTAGTGGTTTGTTCTTTGCATGAAGTTTATTGGTTGATGGCGCTGGTATTTCTCGACGGTTGACTCAAGATATCTGAATGGGTCTAGTTACCTAGGATGTTTGTTTTCAGCCGCCAGAGTGAGCGCTTCCTCAATCTTATTTAAGTTGGTTTCGAAGATGTGACACTTCCATTAAGGTTCCAGTTGTCGAGGTGAGCACTGGCCTAGCACCTCTTTCAGTTAGAGTTTCAGCTGCCGGTGTGAGCACTGGCTCAATATTGTTCAAGTTTGTTTTGAAGTTGTTATACTTCGAGTTAGGGTTTCAGCTGCCAGAGTGAGCACTGGCCCAATATCGTTCTAGTTTGGTTTGATGTGGTTAGCACTGGCTTAACACCTCTTTCGGTTAGAGTTTCAGCAACCGGAGTGAGCGCTGGCTCAAAATTGTTCAAATTTGTTTTAAGGTTGTGACACTTCGAGTTAGGGTTTCAGCAGCCAGAGTGAGCGCTGGCCCAAAATCGTTCTTGTTTGGTTCGATGTGGTGACACCTTCAAATTATGGTTATAGCTCTCATGAGTCATGTAGTGCTGGCACAATACTGTTGCAGTTTGGTTTATCTTCTTCAAGGGTATATTTTGTAACAAGCTGAAAGCTTAATAAGTTGTAGCTTGAGGGGGAGTGTTAGAATATAATAGTATCTAGGAAATTTGATATAATCTTGAATCATCTAAAAGGATTAGTTTCATATCTAATAGTATCATAGAGTATCTCCTAGGATTAAGTTTTCATATTATGTCATTATTATGATTTGTTTCCGATTTCCCTATTTAATTAGGATTAGAAGTCTTGTGTCTTGTATCCCTATAAATAGGGATTAGTGCTTAGTCCTTTGTAATTCAACTGATCTATTATCAAAGTATTCTCAAATATATTCAGGTTTTTACTATTTCAACCATCTCTACTAGGCACTTAGTCATGGAATTGCTAGGTAAAAAGGATCAAGTCATCACCATACGAGGGGATGAAGCAGTAGCCAATTGGTACCATGCAGTTAGCCTAAAAATTGGGCGAGATGAGCGCTCTGAGAAAAAGATCAGGACGAAAGAAGCTTAGTAATAGGAAACCCGCGAAATATGAAGCACTTTACAAAAGACTAACAAAAGTAGTTTACTTCACTCTTTAACTACAAGAGGATTCGAACTCCTGAGGCCCTAAGAGCGTGTGTGAGATAGGGATCCCAAGAGGAGAAAGGACTCTTCCCCAAAACTAAGAGTTCAGGTGAGAAGAGGATAATAGTTCCTCGTAGGACCCATCCCCAAGGCCATAAGAGTTGGGGTGAGATAGGGATCCAGGGAGGACAAAGAGTCGTTCCCAATAACTCTAAGACTTGAGGTGGGAGGAGGATCTGAGCTTACAGATGGGTGAACATAGCTCGGCTCAACACTGAGCTTAAGGGAAACTGTTTAAGCATGTTTCACAGCCCAAAAGAAAATAGCACTCTCGCAGACGGCCTAAAGGTCACACCATATCATGAGCTACTTACAAACTAGGTCCATATAGCAAAAAGGTCAACATACGGGAAACCCTAAGGCACAAGATATAGAAGCTTAACATGCAATTTCTTTTGGCAAAGACCTTACCATCTCATGAGGAAGACTGATAAAGGTCGATGTTTGGAAAACCACAAACGGTATTTGAGAGAGATGGGCTACCCCAACAATAGAGGATACCCACCCTGAAACACAAGTGGCATAATCTTGAGGAATGACCTAAGAATGCAGAACATGATCGTTCTGGCCCCCTGGAGGCGACAATATATAAAGATACGTGCAACTTCATGTAAAGGTATGTTACTAATCTTATTCTCTAGCTAAAGGCTGAGATATATATATTGATTTGAGTGCTCGGGTACCTTTGCAAGTACCCTCCCCTGTAGTGACTGACTAGACAACGAGGAAGAACACACAATTGAAGCATATCTTTGGAGACTAGATCCAACGTTTAGCCTACAGGAGAATCAAAACAAAATGGAAACCAACCCTCAAACAACATTGAGAGAAGGCCAGTGATCAATACGATGCCTGAATAATGGTGATCAACCTCTCTAGCATTGACGCTTCTAGTTGAAGACATGTCGGTGTCCGACATGTGTCGTGTCGACAATCGACACGGACGGACGCACAGTTCAATTACGCTCATTTTTCAAATTATTATTACCAGTGTCTATGTGTTTGTATCCTGTATCTGTGTCGGTGTTTCATAGTGACCACTAGTCAAAGTCGGTCAACAACATTCGGTGTCAACCGATTGAAAAGTCCAGACAACAAAGGAAGTCAAGTCAAATTTAAATTGTTTGACAGCAAAAAAAAATTCCAATTAGGTTATTTGTTGAAGTTGTTTGTGGAAGCAGAGTCCCTAAGAGCTCCAATGACGTGTGAAAAATTGGAAGATGGAATATTTTCTAAATGTGGTAAAGTGTTTTAGGCACACGGTAGCATGCCTTTTATATATATATATATATATATATATATATATATATATATATATATATAATGACTCATTATAAAACACCTCATTAATAGTGAACTGTTTTATAATGAGAGGGTGAAAGGAACAAATTGTGGCCATAGATGAAATCATGAATGGTTAAGATTAAGACAACAAGTCACTTAAACTGGATTTTTAAGTGATCAATCGATCACTAAACAAGTTTTAATCATAACCATCTATGTATTGTTATACGATCTAGATTTACTCCTGTCATCTTCTCATATTAAAACTCCTCTCCATTGATACACCCAATATATATATATGTGTGTGTGTGTGGAGATTACAATGATAATAAAAGGCATTATCAAGTGAGTAATTATAGACTAGATACATTATTTACTGGATGAACCTAAAAAGTGTTTTTTCTCTTATAAAGTGGACAGGAGGTAGTATCGTACGAGTGATACAATGAATCTAAGCTACTAGAAAAGTGGGATCAGTGGCGGATCTTGCCAAAAAAATTGGAGGGGGCCAAAATAGTAACAAATATATAAAACAAAATTAATTGTGTGTTAATAATAGTTTGTTTGGTTTAGTGGTCAAAATTACCTATGTCAATTTTAATGTCTAGAGTTCCAATATTGCTTAATGCAGTTTTTTATATTAATTTTTGAGAAAAATATACAAATAACTGCAAAAAAGAGGTGTGATCATGACAAGAATTGAACTGGGGACCCTAAATACACCAATAATGCTTTTAACCGCTTGGCTATTGATACATTTGTTGCTTAGTGTTCTTTCGGTTCTATATATTCTAACTTTGAGTATAAAATATATTTGTGTATATACTAACTTAATGGGAGCCGGGGGGTACCGTGGCTCCCCCCGGCTCCTTAAAAGATCCGCCACTGAGTGGGATATTAATGTAGTTTAACTTCCAACAAAGCATTTCATTCTTCTATTTCCAACATTTTATTTTGAACAGATATCCGCGATACAACTAATCAACATTCAACAGCACCACATATTAATTCCAATAGAAAAAGTCTGAAACCACATAAAGGCATTTTTCCTTTTGTAATTTTTTGCTCTGTCAGATGCTCAGATGATTTCAGTAACTATTATTCCATAACGCCGTACGACTAAATTCTCCCACTACTAGTGTGATGTGAGAATCATGGGAGATTTTTCTCATGAGTTATTGTGTTATCATCATTGATATTTTAGTGCCTGTATCGGTCTCCATTCCAGACGATTTCCATACTCAAGTAATTATTGAGCAAATAATTTTCAGCCATCATACAGATATGCACTATTTGAAGGGGCCGTCGATAAAACAATACAAAAGAGTCAACAAACTAGGAAAAGTGCAGGAGTATACAATACCTCGTAACACCAGCATCGTGCAACATTTCTTATTGTATAGCCACCTCCACCGAGCAAAAGAAGAGGAACATTAAAAGATCTCATATATTTGACACACTCTGCGTGACCTTTAATTGAAAGATTGAAACAACCTAATCTGTCTCCAGATAGAGAGTCAGCACCGCATTGTAAAACCACAGCACCAGGCCTAAAAACCTCCATCACCTTTCCCATTATTGGCTTAAACAGGGAATTGTAGCTCTCATCATCAATTCCATCATCCAAGGGAACATTGAGTGAATAATATTTCCCTTTACCATATCCAATATCACGAATGTCTCCTGTTCCTGGAAAGTAGTCCCCAAACTTATGAAATGAAACAGTCATGACCCTATCAGTGGTGTAAAAGGCCTCCTCTACACCATCACCATGGTGGATATCAATGTCCACGTATAGAACACGCTGCCCAATAACAAAGAAAATGCAGACTTCATTGAAAGGACACTTAAGAGAAAATATTTAATTTTAATATAAAACACGTGACGTGAATAGAATCGAGAAGGTAATGTCTTTCAAAAAGCTGGCATCTTAAAGAAGTTTTAATGTTACCAGCCACAATAAAATGAGTAATAAATAACTCCCTAATTGAAGTAAAAGCAGAAATGCACATTTAAGTTTCCTTCAAAACAGAAGGGAAGCCCTAGTTCAAAGTTCAAGTGTCATCCTCAAGAGGGGGAAAAGATTATTCACATCAAAAGTTGACATAAAAGTAGGACGCATTCTCTGAGCTCGGAAGTTGTTAAAAAAATGTAAAATTCAAAATCAGTTCCTTGAAATGAGAAACAGGGAAAAAATACTTATTAATTGCCTGATTCGTTTGAAATCATCTCTAGAATTCGGAAGCACCCCACAGAACAAGTCTGCAACACAGACTACTTTAAAAGTTGAAAACAGCTAGCAATTATACAAGCAAAAAAACCATTAATTTATCTAAAACTTATTATTATTAAGCATTCTGAAGGAACCAGTTCACCAAAACCTTCAGCTATGAGGAAAACCCCAAATTTGCTTTCATGTCATTGTTAATACAAAGATAAGATGTCGATGTTCAAAACAAGATTTTAAAGTCAAGTATTTGGTATTTAGCTTGACAGCATAAATGTACAGAGGAACATAAAATTCATATTCATGTCTAAAAGCAAAGAAAATCAGAAAAGTAACCTCTTAAAAGGCGATTATTTAATGATAATGAAGAGGCATATATTACATGCAAGTCATATACTTTTTTGGCAGATGTTGGTCAAGAAAAAAATAAATGTAGTTTAAATCAAAATCAGCACAACCATATGTCAATAAGATAATGTGGAAACTCGAATTTGGAAAACCTCGTGTATCTTGAGAAGTTCCAAAATAGCCAGCACAATATCATTTACATAGCAAAACCCAGAAGCCTCACACTTCTTTGCATGATGTAGCCCACCAGCCCAATTTATTGCAATATCACATACTCCATGGTTCAATTTTACAGCACCCCCAACAGAACCTCCTGCATATGTCTGACAAAAAGAATAAAGACCATCAAACACAGGGCAGTCTTCACCTACGTTAAATCTCTTCAACTGTCTCAACTGATCTTGCTGTGTTTCAGGGGTGATGCCCCTCAAAAAAGCAACATAATCATCAGCATGGAACTTGCATAGGTCCCTGTCTTTAGCAGTAGTAGGCTTCAGGACCTGCATGTGTTGAAGCAACCCGTAGTGCGCTAAAAGAGCATGTGTCATTCGAATCCTATGTGGTTTCATAGGGTGGCCCTGCCCATAATAATAGTTTCCAACTTCTGGATCATAGAAGTATGAAACCTTTCTCTTCACACCATCTGACCCAGATGGAAGGGAGTTCCCTCCACTTTCCATCACCCAATCTGGAACAACCATAAATAATGTTTATCAAGAAACAAAAAAAAAATTATAATAACAATTATTAATGCAAGCAAACAAACATTTCGTAACTATTAAGCATAATAATTGAGTATTTTCAAAATATCAAACCATGAGGAAAACAAAGATTATGCACTGATCCATAATGACAAGTTGACAATAGTTACCAACAAATTATTCTCCAGACTACTTAAAACTTGAATTCGGAATAATTAGCCCTTTATTAATGACTCAGCAGAAATATTAGCACATAAGTTTTTTTTAAGCCATAAAAAGGTAAGTTATGATGGAGAAATCACAAAAATATTATCGTTATCTGACCGGTAGCTGAGTTACTATAATGTATTCTTAAATTCAAATTTCAAGTTGAACACCCAAAAATATGCTTGAGAGCTCATATCTCTATTTGTAAGCTAAACAATAAATAATAAGTTGGGGTGAAAGAGCACCGGAAGCATACATGCAAAAGGCCACAAAAGAAAGGATGCAAGAACAGTGGAACATGGAAAATAATATTCTTGTTTGGTATACTTTTTTGCCTTTTAGCTATTTGAATTTTCTTAACCTGTATCAATGCAACTAAAGTTGTGTTAACAAGCAACTTATTTCAACTTCTAAAATATAGTAATCAAAATCGCGATTCTACGATTCCACATAGGCTGAACGATTTGAATAGTGAACATAATCGCGTTTTAGGTAAAATCGAACTATAATCGTAACATCGAGCGATTTTGCGTTCTAAATCTCGATTTCTTGAGCAAAATCGCGGACTGAAGAGGAAGAAAGATATCTGGCTCGGGTTGCGCAACCCGATTGCTTTTGAACTCTATTTTAAACTCCAAACCCTAACTTTTCACCACCACAGTCTCGAAACCTTACTATTTCTTCGATCTCACCTTTGTCTCTCACGCCGAAGAAGAAAACGCAGCTGTAACGGCTCTTACAGAAAGCAGTGAAGATAGAACGGCGCTTGCAGAATGGGCGAGTAAACAAACAATATAGGATTTGATTTCTTTTTCAAACCCCACCACCATCAACACTTATAGTTAATAGAGTTTAGGATCAATCTATACTATTAACAATTATAGATAAACTCATTCAATTTTTAAGTCATTTCACAATAATATTCTTTTGACTCACCTTCTATACACACTACTCTTTCAATTTCTTTGATACACCACTCCCTCCCTCTATAAAAATACATCTTGGATTGATTCTAAGCACCAAGTCTTTGTTGTTCACTCATTCACAAAATACCAATCCCAAAAAATACATCATGTATTTGATCTCCAAGTTTTGGTTTGGTTCAACAATGAGAGATAATTACTCATGTTGCAGATTTATAATGTTGTTTTCTTTTGATAATCACAGGGTGTGTTTCGATTTGGTTCAATAAGGAGAGATAACTTTTATTTGAACATTCTAATAAAGAAATCAATTTTCATTTGAATTTTAATCCAGGGTATTTGCCCCATAATTTTTAGGGTAGCTGCACATTATAACTTCATTTTTTATTTTTTTTATTTTTGGTGTTATTTAGCTTTGGTTATCTTTGTTGCTTTTCTCTCAGTTGGGGTTTTTCTTAGCTACTTGGTGATGGGTTCATGGATGTGTATTTCGTTCTATGCATTAAAATTTCATTTCTCGTGAGAAAATTCCATTTCGGTTCTTTTTGTCCGTTTTATTTAACATGGCAGCGATTTCTATAATGTCGCATCTTCCTAGAATTATTGAAATCTTTTTCTATCTATTTTCTTTATCCAACTTAGTGCATCTTCAAGCATATCATTACATAGGTTATTATCATTATGCATCCTGATCTTTTCTATAATTTCTTTGTTGATTGATGTCTTAGATATTTCACTAGAAGTGGCTAGACAATAACCAAAAATGACATAATTCTGGAGGTGATGATGTGAATCCCCTGTTTTAGAACAAACTATTTCTATGTAATAGTTTCTTTTGAGCCAATTTTCACATTGTCATCCCCTTTTCCTTTTACAATAAAAAAACTTTTTTTGAGTATGTATTTAAGTTTCTATGTAATAATTATTCTTTAACGCAATGCTTTTAACGGTTTCAAAAATTAGTTAACGGTTTAATTCAATTAAAATAAAACGGATTGTTTTATTTAAAATAAAACGATTACATAATTAAATTAACGGTTTCATTCAATTAAAATTAATTAACTGTTTCACTCCATTATTTCATTTAAAAAATAAAACGGACCATTAAAATAAAAATATAAGTTGCAATCCTTAAATATATATATAACAGTTTCATTCAATTAAAATTAATTGACCATTTCACTCGATTATTTTATTTAAAAAATAAAATGGGTGTAATAATTAAATTTCACTCTATGTAAATTTTCCCTCCCCAAATTATGAACAATGAATTTACTGTATTTATACATTAACTAAATTTTTATTTAAACTATGCATTATTGTTGGCAACAGTTTTAATAAATTTTAACGATTTCTTACTAATTTTGTTTCTACTAATTTTGCAAAATTAAATTTAGATGCATACATTTAAAAATAACTAATTTACTGTATGCATTTAAGCGACTATGCATTTAATTTAGTGAAATACTTTTAACGGTTTCAGAAATTATTTATTCGGTTTCACTCAATTAAAATAAAACATACTATTTTATTTAAATAAAAATTAATAACGGACCATTTAAGTAAAGAAATAGGTTACATATTCTGGAGATGAAAAATAGATTTTGATGCTTTTGGAGATGGATTATAGAATTGGAGTTTGTAACAAAACATGTTTAGTTTTTGTCAAAAAAAAAAAAAAAAACAATACATGTTTAGTTTTTTAACTATATATAAAATTCAAAATTATTTTCATTCCCTATTATTTACTACAACCATGAATTCCATATAATGCAATAATCTTTTCTAAAAAAATCTAATCAAAATTAAATCATAAAAATTACAGGGTGTTCATTGAGGTTAATAGTCAAAAGCCAATCACATAAAATTCTTAGTGGGAAAATTTTCAATTTTGATGCTATAGTTAGCCGCTAAATCATGTGTGTTTTTTTTTTGCACATAAAAATATTCAAACCGATGGTTAGATTGAGTTAGCAGCACAATCAATATACCATACTAAAAATTAAGGAATTGTTAAGCAATTTATAAAACCTTTAATTATTTTAAATTTAATCTACAATTTAAAATAAAGACACGTATCCATATTTTTAAAATTTATTTTAATAATAATTTTTTTATGTTATTTTATCCAAAGTAAATCAATTTATATAAGATTTTATTTTATTTTCAAATTTTAATACTACTACATACTAATATTACAAGTAAATTAATTTGTATACAAATTATAGATAAATTATATACATGAGAATGGGTATTTACATTATAATTATTTGTGCAAAGTACTTACAATATTTTCACTTAACTAATTTACTAAAAATATTTTTACTGAGAATGCTTAAATTTTATTTTACACATTATTTTATATTATTATTAATGTAGAATCTATAGATAAGTATATTACACAAATATAAATACTTTATAAGAAATTATAGAGGGGAAATTACAGTTAATATACGAGATAATATTTGTTTCTACATATATATATATATATATATATATATATATATATAACCAATTAGAAAATTAATTGATATGTAAATAACAATATCTATGACATCAAGACAATGTTTATTTGGGCCGCGACTATCAAATTCAGTGTTTTTTGGATACGACTATCAAATTCAGTGTTATTAAAAGATTCGCTTTAATTTGCGTCAAAAAAAAATCGCTTTAATTAAGTAATTCATTCACTTATTTGTTTATATCCAAGTATAATGTAATCATGCACTTCTAGCTCAATCCTATAAGACTGGTTGACTGTTTGTCTTCTTCCCATATTCCTGCTACTTAATTAAAGTGGTTGAGTTAATTTTGCTAACAATTTTGTTGTCCAATCTCCATTTTTCACTATATGACATATGATATACAAATGCATATCTTAATTGTGGGATGACGCTTTTCCTAATTTCTTTATATCTTAAGCGCAATGATTTCCCAATGAGTTTACTAGAGAATCATTTGGGATGAAAAAACCAAAGATTGGATCTCTAGAACATAATATATATTTTGAAACTTTTTATATTACTCAACTTTAATATAAAACAAAATTGCACAATAACCCTTTTTTCTTTTCTATTGAATTTATTTTGCAGATCCTTCATCTACTCGCCGATGAATCCTCATTTTTAAGACTATATATACCTTAAATTACCATTTTATAATTATTTTCTTTTAAATAAGTGCATCTCATATAAAAAAGTCAATGATATTCCTATTTCCTAAGAATCTCTAATCACAATTTATAATTATGTTTTTTTTTGACAAATTCATAAGCAGAAATGTTGACGACTACATTTCAATGATTTTTTATTCGTTTTTTGAGTTTTTTATTTCAATTTCATCTGAAATTATTCACCTTTCTTTTCAATGAAGCAAGAAAATCCACTTGAATAATGAAGAAAATGTAAGAATAATTAGGGGCGAAAGTTTCTACCTGTTAGTGGGGATCCTTGCGGGGCTTCCCCATTCGAGGCCCTACACGAATAATTTTTCCGCGTGGGGATAAGGACGTGGGAGAAAATTTTCTGATGGTCAATTTGGGATGGGGACAATGACCAAATCCTCCTCCATGAATATATCGCATAAATATTTTTATTATAGGCATATATATATATATATTATAAGTAATTGATTTTTTAATCTTTTTTATATGTTTTAATTAAAAAAATTAATAAAACATTAAAGTATGCTAATTTTTATGTTGTTATTTTTACTTTTATAGCTTTAAAATATTCAAATATCAAAGTAAGGTTGACATTTATACTTTTTAAATCTAATAATTAATTTTACTATTTTCATAAGTTTTAAATAAAATCCCCAAAAAAATAGTTTTATCATTTTATCATTTTTTTCATTTCACCGGTCTTGGTTGTGAGAAACTCTTTTTCATTTTACCGAGTTTGTTCAATTTTCTTTAAATGTTTATTACGATTATTATCATTTTTATCATCGTATTATTTTTATCATTATTATTGTTTTCTATTAGATAACGTATCCATATTATTAAAATAACTTAATAATATAAAAAAATTGACATTTTCAAATATATCGCACGGGTCAGGATACTAGTATCATTTACATGTTGTAAGTAAATCCGAGACAGAAGTAAGTAAATCCGCCGGCGGGTTTTTTTTATACTTAAAGGAATTACGTACTTCTGACGACAGTAAATCCGATAGCTTGATTTCTTAATAGTGGATTTAACGTAAATTTTGTTTGCTTTTTATTTTTTAAAAACCAAATTACGTGTTAAATTTGTAATTCTGTAGTTTCTATTTACATGTACAAAGTGATTGTATTCTTCTATCATAGGAATGTTGAACTGTCAGACACTTCTGAATGGTGCAACATTGAATGGGAAAATTGTGTAACAACATTTACGTGACCAACAAGTCAATACGACTTTGTACTTGTTACTGATTGGATACCCCATATCCGGTACAGTCATCCAATTAGCGCATCCCGTGTGATGTGCCCTCAACAACGACTTCATCAAAAATGTGACTTTCCCAATACCACCATACAACCGAGAGTAGAAGTCATTGTATTGGTTAAGCTCCTCCATCAGCTCAGTTCTCATAGACTGCCAAGCCTCCTCACCCCTTCCAATAAATGCAGCAATACACCGGAATCCACAGTTTCCATCACCCACCACATTAACAATTTTTTCGACATAGGGATGAATGTACTCTGGCAACCCTATTATGTATTTATTAAAAAATCCATAACTATAGCATCCATATTTGTAACAATAGGGTTCGGTGTAGGAGTAGAAGATGGTGTTAAAGTAAGAGCTGATGTTAAAGTAAGAGCTGTTGAAATAGTAGTAGTAGCAACTTTTGTAAGAGTAAGTGTGGGTGTAGGTAAAATAAGTTTTGAAAGAATTATTACACAAGAACTAAAGTGCACACACTACATAAAACACAGTAACTTGCTTAAAGGATCATCATAAGGCTAGAACATATCAACTAAATGAATTTAGCTCATATTACTCATTATACATTAGAGAAAATCTGCATAGAACATATCGAAATGAGTAAAGATACAAAAGAACTCAATAATATAAAGACTACACAAATAGAAGATCTTTTGCATGAAATTCCAAGTAGAAGTGTTATACTGATTCCTTGTACTAGCTTCCTCTAAGTAGACGTGAAGGAAGAAGGCGTCAAGTCCTTCCTTACCTCCTTACAAATCAAAAACTATCTAAAAACTAAGTCTAAAAATGAAAAACTAAATGTAAGAACAATTCTAAAGAAGATGAGATGTTTTTTAAGTGAGGATTGATGGTCTTTATATAGGCCTTGCGCTTTCCTTCAAGAGAGAGTTTGCTTGGAGACTAAGTTAACTCAAGTGAGTTAACCATGATTACTTTTCAGACCTTCCATAAAGCAAAGTGGTCTTCACGCTCAATCACATTGGGAGGTCCTATAATGAAGAGCCACATGTCCCTAAGTAAGCGACTCCTTCAAGTTTATCTCCAATAGTGGGCACCGAAATTTGCAAGTTGGCATGCGCCTTATGACTAAGCATGACGTCATAGGTCTAGTGATGGTGCATCAAAATGGTCCTTGGATGATTTGTGCATTTGTTGTCTGTTTTTGGTGCAGGAACACCTAGTGCAGGTGCACTGTTATAATCCGAGTCTTTCGTGCAGTGCAAAGTCAGACACTAAGCTATGGTTACCTTTGAACAAATACATCAAACATACCAAAATATATTCAAATTTGCTTAGTTCTTTCTAAAACCCTTCTTGAAACTTTGAATGCTACTCTTTAATTATAAAACTATATTTAACACTTACTTTACTTGAATTTGGGCAATAATCTAAGTTTAAACATATGAATAACTCTATATAAAATAGAGTTATCAACACGCGAGGATGTAGAAGAGTGGGCGAAAGCGGTTGGTAGACGCATTGGAGTAGTGGTTATCAAAGTGAGATCTGACAAAGCCGGTAAAAGGGGGAGTCGAGATAAGATAGATTTTGCTTGTGAGAAGCAAGGGCATATTACTAATGATTCTAGAGTTTTCGGTTCTAAAAGAATAAGTTGTCCGTTTAGATTGAAAGCTACTTGTACTCTTCGTCATGGGGGTCGGGGTGTAAAGATTATGTGTGGTCGACACACGCATGAGTTGCTTAAAACCCCCATCGGGACGAATGCTTTTGGTCGTTTGTCTAAGTCGTAGAAGGATATGGTTAATGAGCACGCTGATCTTGATGTTGGTCCGAAAGATACTCTTACTGCTTTTAAGAAGCAAGATCTAGAGAATGTCACTACTCTTCATTTAGGTACTAAGAAATAATCCCTATTTATAGGGATACAAGACACAAGACTTCTAATCCTAATTTAATAAGGAAATCGGGAAACCATTCATAATTTATATAGGCAGCGTCACAAACATCGGTCTACGAAGAGGTATCCTAGAACCGACATTTAGGTGGTATTGATATTAATTGAGTCACATAATTATTTAAGTTGGAGCAGAAAGGTTCAGGGGTCTGATGTGGTTAGTGATATCATGTGGGCGCATCCCACTTCTATCAAATTACTCCGGTTGTTTCCGAAGGTTCTTATTCTTGACTTAACCTACAAGACCAATAAGTACAACTTACCGCTTTTGCAGATTGTGGGAGTCACTAACACAGAGTTAACTTTCCACGTTGCTTTTGCCTATATTAGACACGAGATTGCTATTAATTTTTCTTGGGTATTGCAGCAACTGAAAGAAATATGTGATTTGCATGCGATTCAACCTCATGTTTTCTTGACTGACAAAGATCTTTGTTCTACGTCTGATATTCTTGATGTCTTTCCTTCTGCTACCAATTTAATGTGTGTCATTGGCATGTGACAAAGAATGTGAAAGCGAAGATTAAAGAGTTGACACACATGAATAGGTGTGAGGATGTCCTCTCTCTTTGGCACTCTATTATTGATTCTCTTGACGAGTTAGAGTACTTACTACTTAGCTAATTTGAAGATGTTTGAGGATTCATGCGCTGATAAACCTTCTCTTATTAAATATATGCATGACACATGGTTGACACTGCATAATGAGCGATTTATCTTGGCATGGACTAACCATATCCCACACTTGGGGAATCAGACCACCAACAAGTATTTTGGCATTTAGTATTTTTATCGTAGTTTAATTTTTTTTGACATGTGTTTAGTATTTTTAGCGTAGTTTAATTTTTTTGACACGTGTTTAGTATTTTTAGCGCAGTTTAATTTTTTTGACACGTGTTTAGTATTTTTAGCGTAGTTTAAATTTTGTTGACACGTGTTTAGTATTTTTAGCGTAGTTTAATTTTTTTTGACATGTGTTTAGTATTTTTAACATAGTTTAAATTTTTTTGACACGTGTTTAGGATTTTTAGCGTTGTTTAAATATTTTTGACATGTGTTTAGTATTTTTATCGTAGTTTAAATTTTTTTGACACGTGTTTAGTATTTTTATCGTAGTTTAAATTTTGTTGATGATAACTCATATTTATATGAGTTATTTATACTCATTCAAAGAATAAGTCATGTAAGTTTTCTAGTAATACAAGGAGTATTTAATTAAGTTTTATATAATTTCTGAGTCTTTAGTAAATAAATAGATGAAGTGATGAATATGTGCATTTAGGCACCATTTGGTGCCCTTGAGAGCGTTTTGATGCTTTTTGTGCTTGTGCAGGAATTTCAGTGCTGAACGTTACCACGTCCCTCACCACGTCTACTAAAGTGTAGCAGCAAAAGGGTGAAAAGATCTTCATTTTGGCGCGCGAAGCAATGATAAGTCAAAGATATAAAAGTCAGAAGATTTTCTGTTCCCCATGAGCTGACGCACAGAAGCACTGTAGCGCTGAACAGTGTCAGGAAAAATAGAAGAAACAGATATGGTAGGTGGGCAAGTGACATCAGCACGCGTAAGCAAGGAGGCTATTTAAAGCTCAGCACAGCTCTCTCTCAAGATCATCATCTCTTCCACCAACTTCAGAATCACTTCATCTTCATCATCTTCTCCGTCCCTCCATTGATTCTCTTGTGTTTTGAAACTTGAACTTTGAAAGCTTATCAATCCTCGTGGGAACGATCTCTTACTCTAATCCACTTTATTACTTGTACGACGTGTATACTTGCACTGATTTGCGAATTCTATACTATTACACAAGCGCGAACAAGTTTTTGGCGCCGTTGCCGGGGATTGTAAAACTTTTATTGTTCAAAAGTATTAAAAGCACAAGTTGAAAAAGGATTTTCTTGTGTTGTTTCTTTGTTTCGTGTTTGAACAGTAGAGCGTTATAAACGTATGCTTAGTTCCGACTCAAGCTCTAGTTCAAATGAACTAAGAAGTGAATCGAACACGAGTTTGATCCGTAACACCGAAAGAACTTTTAGGCAACTAAGGAGACAACAAAGGTTAAGAAGAAGGCAAAGAAGAACAAAGAGCAACACCCAACCATGTCCGAGCATAACACCGGTTCTAGAGGTGGACATACACCAAGAGGAGTCGAGGACGTGGTCTTGGGCCACAAACTCATCTGAAACAATAGTTGTTGATGATGAACATTACCAAAGGCAAAGAACTCATCAATGCGGGACCACAAGACATGGTCAATAGCGAGGATAGGCCTATGCGTGACTATCGCCGTGCTTAACCCTCGCTCATCTACAAACAGCATTGCTAGACCAACCCTTCGTCTTGGTCACTTTGAGTTCAAGCCAATGATGTTCCAAATGTTTGCATCGCAGTCAATTTGGAGGTTTCCCTCAAGAAGATCCATATTCTCACCTGAGACAATTTCTGGATGTGTGCAGCAACTTTATCATTCCTGGAGTTTCAGAGGACGCCTTTAGATTGAAGCTCTTCCCATACTCACTCAAGGATAAGGCTAAAAATTGGCTAAACTCCTTAGAGCCAAATTCCATTCACACTTGGGATGAGCTAGCTGAGAAGTTTCTTGCCAAATACTTCCCTCCCAACAAAAATGCTAAGCTAAGAAATGATATCACCTCCTTCAAACAAAGGGAAGGGGAATCATTATTTGAAGCTTGGGAGAGGTGGAAGGAATTACTAAGAATGTGCCCTCACCATGGCATTCCGGTGGTGATCCAAATGGAAACGTTTTACAATGGCCTAGATCAGCCCACAAGATTGATACTTGATGCCTCATCAGGTGGTGTCATTCTTAACATGTCATTTTCTGAGGCATGCAAGCTCATTGATGAAATAGCCACCCACAACTCTCATTGGCCATCAGATAGATTTACTCCTGGGAAGAAGGCAGGTGTTCATGAGATAAGTGAAGTCACTGCTCTTTCTGCTCAAGTGGCTACCCTGACCAACATGATCAAAACTCTGAGTACTTCAAACGTGGCCACGTCTGAGAAGCAGACTGTTGCAGCAGTTGAACCTACCCAGTCTGGTGGAACAGTGTGTGTTTATTGTGAGGAAGGGCATGTGTATGAGGAGTGTCCCTACAACCCTCAATCTGTAAACTTTGTCTCTCAGAACAAAGGAAATGGTCCCTATTCAAATTCCTACAATTCAAACTGGAGAAATCATCCAAATTTCAGTTGGAGAAACAATAATGCATTGAATGCTAGCAATACTACTCCTGCAATACCTCCAGGATTCCCTCCTCAACAACAGAGGCAGTATGTGCAGAACAACAACAATAGCAACTTGGAGGCCATGATGAAAAGCTTCATAAGCGATTGTAAGACTACTTTGCAAACCCATGAGTCTTCAATCAAAACTCGAAAATCAAATTGGACAAATAGCTTCAGCACTCACTCAAAGACAGAATGGATCTCTTCCTTCTACAAATGTGAAACACCATCATCATCAACCCCTAATGGTAATAATGGGGTAAATGGTCGAGTAAATGCAATTTCTTTAAGAAGTGGTACTGAATATCACGAACCAACTATGCCTGTGTGGAAAAGAATTACAGGAGAAGCAAAAAGAAGTACCAAAGAAAGGGAAAGAAGCAAGCACAAGTGGTGAAAAGGATAGTCCAGACGTTACAACGTCTAATTTTGAACCAGGAATCAAGATCGTATTTCTAGGCTTGTACACGAGTATCCTCCTCCACCATACCCTCAAAGATTGAAGAAGGCTCATGAAGATAAAACATTCAAAGAAGTTCATGGAAATGTTAAAACGATTTACACATCAACCTTCCTTTGGTTGATGCTTTACACAACAGATGCCAAATTATGCCAAGTTCTTGAAAGACATCATCACCAAAAGGAGAAGGCTAGGGAGTTTGAAGCTCGTTGCTTTAATCGAAGAATGTAGCTTAATTATGCGAGAATAAACTCCCTAGAAAACTCAAGGATCCTGGCAGCTTTACTATACCACGCTCCATTGGAGATTTTTATATTGGAAAAGCATTATGTGACTTGGGAGCAAGTATCAACTTGATGCCCAAGTCCATTTATGACAAACTTGGTATAGGAGGCTGCAGCCTACCGCTTTAAGCTTAACTTTAGGTGATAAAAGCGAGTTTATCCGAAGGCATATTAGAAGATGTTTTGATTAAAGTTGACAAGTTTGTGTTTCCAGTGGATTTTGTTATTTTGGATTTTGATGCAGATAAAGAAGTTCCCATCATTTTGGGGAGACCATTCTTAGCTACTGGAAGGACAATCATTGATGTGCAGAAAGGAGAATTAATCATGAGAGTCAATGACCAAGAAGTCAAGTTCAACGTCCTCAATGCACTTAAGTATCCAGAACCAAATACAGAGGAGTGTTCTTATGTGGTTGCCATTGATCATATGGTCCAAAAGCAGTTCAACAAGGACAATAATCATCTGGAGAAACTTCTGGGGAATAATGAAATACAAGAGTTGTTAGCAGAAGAAGTTGTTCCTCCAGACGTTGTAACGTCTGTCGCAGACGTGACCACGTCTGAGCCCCCTGCACCAAAGTCATGGACAAGGAGGTATGAATCTTTAGGGCAAGAGGAGTCAAATCTGAAGAAGAATGTGCCCTCCATTAAAGAGCCACCCACCTTAGAGCTAAAGGTGTTACCTGATCATTTAAAGTATGTCTTCTTAGGGGAAAATGATTCTTTGCCAGTGATCATTTCTTCCAAGCTCACTCAAGAGCAGGAAGATGATCTCATTACTACTGAAGAGACATAAAAGGCAATTGGTTGGCAAATGGCGGACATCAAAGGTATCACCCCACAATCTGCATGCATAGAATAGTCTTGGAGGAGAATGCCAAGAATAGCATTGAAGGCAGAGGAGATTGAACCCCATAATGAAGGAGGTGGTGAAGAAAGAAATCATCAAATGGTTGGATGCAGGAATCATCTACCCTATCAGTGATAGCTCCCGGTAAGTCCGGTTCGGTGTGTACCCAAGAAAGGAGGGGTTCTTGTAATACAAAATGAAAAAGATGAGCTAATTCCAACAAGGACGAGAATGAGTTGGAGGATATGCATGGATTACGAAAGTTAAACAAAGCAACTAAGAAGGATCATTTCCTCTTCCATTCATTGATCAAATGCTAGACAGGCTCGCAGAGGAAAGATTTCTATTGTTTCCTTGATGGTTATTCGAGTTACAACCGAGATAGCCATAGCAGACGAAGATCAAGAGAAGACAACATTCACTTGCCCCTATGGTACCTTTGCTTTTGAAGGATGCCATTTGGGGCGTGTAATGCTCCTGCAACATTTCAGAGGTGCATGATGGCCTTATTTTCTGATTTCATTGAGAACTCCATGGAAGTTTTTATGGACGATTTCTCAGTCTATGGAGATTCGTACAAAGGATGCCTGGATAATTTGGAAGGAGTTCTGATAAGGTGTGAAGAAACCAACCTAGTGCTCAATTGGGAAAAATGCCATTTCATGGTACAAGAAGGAATAGTATTGGGACACAGAATATCAAAGAAAGGTTTAGAGGTGGATGAGCAAAGATTGATGTTATTGACAAGCTACCTCCACCCACAACTATCAAAGGAGTCGAAGTTTCTTAGGACATGCGAGGTTTTCTGAGAAGATTCATCAAGGATTTCTCAAAGATTTCAAAGCCCTTGTGTCTGTTGTTGCAACGTGACCACGTCTTCAATTTTGATGAGCAGTGTCATGAAGCTTTCAACAAACTGAAGACTGCCTTGGTAACAGCTCCAGTAATAGTCACTCCAGATTGGTCCAAGCCATTTGAGTTGATGTGTGATGCAAGTGATTATGCCGTGGGAGTCAGATTGGGGCAAAGGTATGGAAAAAATTTTCATTCTATTTATTATGCCAAGAAACCTTAGATGATGCCCAATTGAATTATACTGTGACTGAAAAAGAACTTTTGGCTGTTGTATTTGCATTTGATAAGTTCAGATCTTACTTAGTTGGTGCAAAAGTTATTGTTTTTACTGATCATTCAGCCATTAAGTACTTAATTTCTAAAAAAGATGCAAAGCCAAGACTTATTAGATGGGTTCTCCTCCTCCAAGAATTTGACTTGGAAATTCGTGACAAAAAAGGGGTGGAGAACCAAGTTGCTGATCATCTTTCTAGGCTTGAGAATGTTGATGCAGGTACAGGTGAAGAAGATATACAAGAAAAATTTCCTGATGAGAGACTATTGTTAGTAGCCTCATGGTCAAGACGTGGCCACGTCTATGACACTTCGTCCAAACGTCATAACGTCTCGATACCATCGCTCCATGGTATCTCGACATAGTCAACTTCCTTGTTAGCAAAATTGTGCTGTAGAATTCAACCATCGCAGCAGAAGAAGAGGTTCTTCCACACGATAAAACAATATTTCGGGATGAACCATATACGTACAAATTGTGCCCGGATCGGTTACTAAGAAGATGCTCATTGAGGAAGAGCAACCCCATGTCTTCGCAACAATGTCATTCAAAGACCTTATGGTGGACATTTTGGAGGTACTAAAACAACCGCAAAGGTCCTACAATCAAAGCTACTCATCGCCAACATTATTCGAGAGATGCACATGAAAGTGGTTAGGAGATGTGACAAGTGCCAAAGAACAGAAACATATCAAGCAAGCAAGAGATGCCACTCACAAACATTCTACGGAAGTAGAGTTGTTTGATGTATGGGGAATGGACTTCATGGGACCATTTCCTATGTCCCATGGAAATCTCTACATTCTGGTAGTCTGTGGATTACGTATCAAAATGGGTTGAAGCAGTGGCATTACCAAACAATGAAGCCAAATCTGTTAGCAAGTTCCTGAAAAAGAATATATTCACAAGATTTGGTACTCCAAGAGCCATAATCAGTGATGAAGGCTCTCATTTTTGCAATAAATTGATTGAGAACCTCTTGGCTAAATATGGAGTAAAACACAGAATTTGCTCTGACTTATCATCCCCAAACCAAAGGTGGCTTGGTGAAATATCCAACGGGGAGATAAAAAGAATACTTGAGAAGATGGTTGGTCCCCAGCAGAGAAGGAGTGGTCATTACACTTGGATGATGCACTTTGGGCCTACAGAACAGCATACAAAACACCATTGGGCATGTCTCCGTACAAGCTAGTTTATGGAAAGGCTTGTCACTTGCCAATTGAGCTCCAACATAAAGCTTATTGGGCAATAAAGCAAATAAATTTGGATCATGCAAAAGGGTGGTGAGGCAAGATTGTTACAATTGAATGAGCTAGAAGAGTTTAGACACCATGCCTATGAGAGCTGCGCAGAATGTATAAAGAAAAGACCAAGAAGTGGCACGATCAAAGAATTCAAAGGAGAGAGCTAGCGAAGGACAATGGTATTGCTATTTAATTCAAGGCTTAAAAGTTGTTTCGGGAAAGTTGAAGTCAAGGTGGTCAGTCCATTCAAACTAATGAAGATCTATCCTCATGGTCTTTGTGGATTTATTTGATGAAAAGACAAACACCATATTCAAAGTTAATGGCCAACGTGTGAAACAATATCATGGAGAACATGTGGAAAGGGACAAGATTCAAATGTCCTTCAACAATTCTTGAATAAAAGAGACAAAAGTCCGGTGAAGACTCTTAAAGCAAGCGCTCTTGGGGCAACCCAAGGATTTTTAATTTTTCGTGTCTTTTTAATTTTTGTTTTGCAGAATAAGAGTTGAAAGAAAAGTGAAAGATGGTAGACGTCGTAACGTCTCAAGTATTTACAGGGCACGTGGGCACGCCCGGGCGTCAAGGAAGGTTTAAATTAAGTCGAGGGCGTAAGTGATGACGTGGCGAAATGATTTCCTCTGCAAAGCGAACGTGGTAACCGACCACGACGTCACCCCTCACTTAACATGTCTAATCAAGCGGTTACTTTCTCCATTACTCCACTCTTCCATTTCTCAACTCCCATAACCTCTTCCCCATAAAAATCTAACCACTCATCACCATTCCACCTCCTGAAATCTCTTTCTAGTTTCCTTCTCTCTGAAAACCCAATTCTCCCATCCCCTTTTCTGAAAACCTAAAATTTCCAGAAATCCCCCATTTTCTTCCAAACATTTTCTGCACACAAAAACCTTGACTAAAGCGAAGCAATCCGCCACCAAATCCTCTGGGAAAGGAAAGCATGTTGACCTAAGTTCCTCCTCAGCCCCCATCCCTGAAACACCAAACCCATCTAAGAAGAAAGCCCTGCTTCCTGAAAGGGGTTTCAGTCAAGAAAACCCCAATCCTAATTTTCTCGCAACCGTCGCAGCGTTGGGATGGCAAAAATTTGTTATGCACAGAAAAGAGTATATTGCTACTCTGGTTCATGATTTCTACAAGGGAATCGTGGAGAGGCCTGAAGGAGAGCCATCCATCGTCTCAAAGGTAAGAGGAGAGGAAGTCAAGTTTGGGGTAAGGGTCATTAATGACTATTTTGGATTAGGATACTATGGCAAAGCTGTTGAGACCAAACAGAAGAACTATGGGTTGGCTGAGATGGATGCCATTAAGGAGAGGATATGTGTTGAAGGTGCTGTTGATAACTCATATTTATATGAGTTATTTATACTTATTCAAAGATAAATCATGCAAGTTCTCTAGCATTAGTAGGTTGATTCTATTAGTTTTCTGTTAATTTATTGTTTCTTAGTTAGCTAGGGGCTAAATTATGAGTTCTGTGCATTTTGGCACCAATTGGTGCCTTTGTGAGCATTTTGATGCTTTTTGTGCTTGTGCAGGAAATTTAGAGCCGAAGCGCCGCAACGCCCCTCACCACGCTCTACGAAAGGCGCAAAGCAAGAAAGAAATATCTCGGTTGTCTTTGCCGCACTAATAATGATGGTCAAAGATTCAACAAGTCGAAGATCTTCTCTCTTCTCGAGTCTTGACGCGGATGACGCCGTTTAACCGTATCTGATGTCGATTCGAAGTGCAAACGAGCTTGGTAGGTGGGCAAATGACATCAGCAACATGTGACCCATTTGGCTATTTAATTGAAGACTTGTCTCTCTCTAGATATGCATACACACACCTGCATCATACCAGTCCACACCTCCATCATCTACCTTCCTCCATTGTTCAGAAAGAGTTCTCAAAACGAAGTTACGGACACGAACTTCGATTTTGAACTCTACTCAACTCCATTTTCGGTCATAACCACTCACTGTGAAGCTCGGACGTTGTAACGTCTCTACATTGCATCGCATGGGAAAGTTACTTAGGCGTTCTGTTGCACTCGAGTATCTTTTCCTCTATGTATGGTATTTGGATTTTAACTCCTTATCTTTCTGTAAAGATGCTCAGCATGAGCTAAACATTTTGTAGTTGGGTTGTTGTTTTGCATGTAATGAATTTCTAGTTAAATGTTATGAAGTATTGACGCTTATATGTTTTAAATCTTTGCATGATAATATTTCCAAACTTGTTTTGAGACTGATCACTTAAAATAGGTAGATTCATAGGTACAGACATGGTCTATGAAAAGAACTCAAAGATTTATATGAACGAAAAGGTGCACTAAAGACATTTAGGCATTTTTATCTAAGTCTAGACATAGAATGGATAATAGTTCATAGAACATTGCTGTGGGTACTTAAAATACAGGAGTGGGCCTATTTAGAACCTAGACATAGGACCTCTTATACTTGAAACTCGGCGTTTTGTGTTGAAAAGCACGGCTCTTTTTGCAGCGTTGAGACGCGGCCACGCCTCTACGAGAATAACATTTGTATGTAATAGCGTGTAAGCGTTATAACGTCGACTAGAGAGGATTTACTTGCATGCAACAATCCAACTCATTCTCATCCATATTCACAACCACTATCTTATTTACTTGTTTTATTTATGTTCCTAGTTTTAACACCAACTTTTAGTGCCGATTTGTTACTTGTTTCACTTGTGTTTTAAGACTTGAACTTTGAAAGTACAACCAATCCTCGTGGGAACGATCTCTTACTTATATCCACTTTATTACTTGTACGACGTGTATACTTGCACTAAATTTGCGAATACCACACTATTTTACACGCAAACAAGTTTTTGGCGCCGTTGCCGGGGATTGTAGTAACTTTTATTGTTCAAAAATATTAAAACACAAGTTGAAAGAATTTTACTGTGTTGTTTGTTGTTTCGTGTTTGAGCAGTAGACGCTCTGACAGTATGCTTAGTTCCAATTCAAGCTCTAGTTCAAATGAACTAGGAGTGAATTTGCATTGTGCTTTATGTCCGTAGTGTGTTTTCTTTGTTGTTATTATTATTATTGTTTGTGTTGAGTGATTTGAAAAAAAAAAAAAATATATATATATATATATATATATATATATATATATATATATATATATATTCCACTTTATGCCATGGACCATTGGAGTTCTTACTCTATGCAAGAATTGAATGCTCAACAACAATATTTCAATTATGATTTCCATGAGAGTGAATATGAAAGGGGCTGTTATGAGGAAAATTCCATGCCCATGATCGCCCAAAATATGGATTATGGAATGGGAAATTTTATGTGTGAGCAAGATTCATATTCTCAAGCTCAAACAAGTAGGATTATATGAGAACAACTCGAATTCAAAGAACTCTTAACTCATTCCATTGAATATATGAAGGTGCATCGTGACAACTTTGAAGCTTCATGTAAGAATGTAGAGGCTCACATTAAGACGATTATGGAGCATCTAAAAGAAGAGAGTTGTATTGAAGATGTGGTTGAGCAAGAGGAAGAAAAAGAAAGTGTAGAATATGAAGCGTGAATGTGGTCATTTGGAAATAGTGGAAGAAAAACAAAAATATTGTGTAGTTGTAGAAAAGAAAAATTCAAAAAGCAGTGACAAGGAAGAAAATCCAAGGTTGAGGTATGAAAAGAGTCATGTGACAATTGAGATTCAACCTTTGGTAATGGAAGAAAATAATCCCCCATAAAATGAACGTCAATTTTTTCAAGTGAGGAGAATTCCTACCCCAAATGTTTATTGGTTGATGCATGGGAACACTTGCTTCCATATGCCAAATACATGGGATTTTCGACCAAAAAGAGAAAGCGGAAGGATGATGTCTTCTTCTTGTCCTATTATCCACCCTAACTTGGGTTTTGAATTCCAAGTCTGGCTGAAGACTCTTAAAGCAAGCGCTCTTGGGAGGCAACCCAATGATTTTTGATTAACCAACACTTTTTGTGTCTTTTAATTTTTGTTTTGTAGGAATGAAGGCTGAAGAAAGGAGAAAGTAAAAGGTGGTAGGCGTTATAACGTCTCAAGTATACACTAGGCGTTGGCACGTCATTTATGCAGGCAAGGTTTAAATGAAAAGAAGAAGGAAAAGAAAAAGACAACCGCTCAAGCAAGAATCCCCACTAGGCAGAGTGGAAGCATCAGTCGTACTCGAACAAGTAATTTAGCCCTATTTTTAGTAGTAGAATAGTTGAAGTTTTCATTTACGTAGAAATAAATAAGCGCCCAACGTGATAACGTCTGTTTCAATGTTGGATAGTTAATAGTCGATAATTTGTTTGTTTGTGTCTGTTTAAATGTTCCTCTCCCATTAAAAAAAAAAAAAAAAAAAAACACAAAAGCTTTTTATCATTAAGCGGTGAGGACACCGCTTAACTCTAAGTGTGGGGAGAATTCCAGTGTTCTAAGTTTTTGTTTCATTTTGTACAAGCATGAAATCAAATGAAAAATCGGTTTGTGTTCTCACTCTATTAAGCATTGAAAATAATTCTCTTTGGGCTAAATCTAGTGATGAATGTGTATGTGTGAGTAGGCGATGCATGCTTAGATGAATAGAATTGATTCTTTGCTCCCCCACACAAACTCTGTTTTGAGGAAAAACCTAGTTAGCTAGGGAATATTTTATCTTTGAAGCTAGTTTTGGTTGACTATGGTGATTGTAAAACTTGATTAAAAACTTGGAGTGTGATAGAAGCTAAGTTTGGGGGTATATCAGTCGCATTAAAAGTGGGTGCAAAGACTTTAGGATGATTAGTGCATGTGTAGTGTGAGTGCAAGCGTTGTAACGTCTACCCGTAACGTTATAACGTATGCGCGTGTGTGTTGTGTTAAGTGTTCAAAGCGTTACAACGTCTCACCTATAAACGTTGTAACGCGTCTACTCCAAAAAGACCAAAAAGAGTGTGTTGTTGTAAATAAGTGGAAAATCCACAAGTGCTTTGTGTTTTGCTGCAATACCCTGAAACAAATACTGGGCAACCCAATATATGAAAAAAAAAAAAAAAAAAAAAAAAAAGAGAGAGAAGAAAAGAAAGAAAGAAAAAAAAAAAAATAATTCCAAGTGGAATGAATCAAAGGAAAAGCGCTTTCAAGAATGAGGGGTTGCAGTCATTTGCGTGTGTGAGTCAGAAAAATAGTTGCACTAACCTAGTCCTAGCACCCAATTAAGACCCTTTGTCATGCTTCAAATAAACCCCCATTTCTTATGTGAAAATGTTAGCCTATTCTCTGTTTTGAAAGATGTTTTGCTCTCACCAAATGGAAACCACTCTTTCATAAAGGTGGAATAGCACGAACCTAGCTAGGAATGGAATTAATGCAGAGTCACACACTCACTTTGGGCGATAATGAATCTAGAATTTAATTGTGCATTGGTGCGTGAGTGTGTAGAGAATTAGCCCTTGAGAATAATTTTTGATCAAATGATTGAGTAGAATTCCACTTTCTTTGGTGTAGTTGATTTCATGCAATTCGTTAATTTTGTTTTCTCTTGATTGCTTGAGGACAAGCAATGATTTAAGTTTGGGGGTGTGATAACTCATATTTATATGAGTTATTTATACTTATTCAAAGATAAATCATGCAAGTTCTCTAGCATTAGTAGGTTGATTCTATTAGTTTTCTGTTAATTTATTGTTTCTTAGTTAGCTAGGGGCTAAATTATGAGTTCGTGCATTTTGGCACCAATTGGTGCCTTTGTGAGCATTTTGATGCTTTTTGTGCTTGTGCAGAAATTTAGAGCCGAACGCCGCAACGCCCCTCACCACGTCTACGAAAGGCAAAGAAAGCAAGAAAGAAATATCTCGGTTGTCTTTGCACTAATAATGATGGTCAAAGATTCAACAAGTCAGAAGATCTTCTCTCTTCTCAGTGCTGACGCGGATGACGCGACCGTAGTAACTCGCATCTGATGTCGATTCGAAGTGCAAACAGCTTGGTAGGTGGGCAAATGACATCAAAGCAACATGTGACCCATTTGGCTATTTAATTGAAGACTTGTCTCTCTCTAGATATGCATACACACACCGCATCATACCAGTCCACACCTCCATCATCTACCTTCCTCCATTGTTTGAAAAGAGTTCTCAAAACGAAGTTACGGACACGACTTCGATTTTTGAACTCTACTCAACTCCATTTCCGGTCATAACCACTCTTTGTGAAGCTCGGACGTTGTAACGCTCTCTACAGATCGCATGCGGGAAAGTTACTTAGCGTATCTGTTGCACTCAGTATCTTTTCCTCTATGTATGGTATTTGGATTTTAACTCCTTATCTTTCTGTAAAGATGCTCAGCATGAGCTAAACATTTTGTAGTTGGGTTGTTGTTTTGCATGTAATGAATTTCTAGTTAAATGTTATGAAGTATTGACGCTTATATGTTTTAAATCTTTGCATGATAATATTTCCAAACTTGTTTTGAGACTGATCACTTAAAATAGGTAGATTCATAGGTACAGACATGGTCTATGAAAAGAACTCAAAGATTTATATGAACGAAAAGGTGCACTAAAGACATTTAGGCATTTTTATCTAAGTCTAGACATAGAATGGATAATAGTTCATAGAACATTGCTGTGGGTACTTAAAATACAGGAGTGGGCCTATTTAGAACCTAGACATAGGACCTCTTATACTTGAAACTCTGACGTTTTGTGTTGAAAAGCACAGCTCTTTTGCAACAGCGTTCAGACGTGGCCACGTCTCTACAGAATAACATTTGTATGTAATAACGTGTAAACGTTATAACGTCTGACTAGAGAGGATTTACTTGCATGCAACAATCCAACTCATTCTCATCCATATTCACAACCACTATCTTATTTACTTGTTTTATTTATGTTCCTAGTTTTAACACCAACTTTTAGTGCCGATTTGTTACTTGTTTCACTTGTGTTTTAAGACTTGAACTTTGAAAGTACAACCAATCCTCGTGGGAACGATCTCTTACTTATATCCACTTTATTACTTGTACGACGTGTATACTTGCACTAAATTTGCGAATACCACACTATTTTACACGCAAACAGCTGTCTGGGAAAGAAGAGGAGAGCATGGAAGCGAATTCAAAATAATGAAGAAATACCTTTGTGATGAAGCCAATACCTGGTTCCATTTTATAAGGCACTGCTTAATCCCTACATCTCACACATCATGGGTTGACAAGGAGAGAATGATTGTAATTGATGCAATCATGTCTAGAGATAAAGTGGAGGTTGGGAAGCTGATCAATCGTGAGCTCAACAAATGGAAGAACATGAAGGACGGCTATTTATACTTCCCGTGTTTGATAACTGACCTGTGCATGGAGGCAGGAGTGGAGATAGAGGCTTCAGAGCTTAGGGAGCAACCTCAAGGCCCCTTCTCAACAAAATTTCAGCCTAGAGTGAAGAAGCTGCAGTGCCGCTAGTTCTGTTGATGCTCGGGCGTTACAACGTCGGAGGAAAAGCGAAATTCCACCTCGCCAAATTTATTAAGGAGCAATTTGAGTGGCAAAAGAAGGTATTTGCCCAGGTGTCCAAAGGGAAGAAAGCAATTGTAGAACCTACATTGCCAGAATGGATGCAAGAAGAAGAAGATGATGAAGTGCCCTGTCTACAATCCAAAGAAGAGTGTGAAGAAGGAAAGAGCAAAGCGAGCAAGAAGCCCACCAAAGAGGCAAAGCCCAAAGAAAGAAACAAAAGAAGGTAAGTAGTGAGGAAGATTTTAATTCGATGATTTAGATGATATTTCGAATGTGATGCAGAGGAATCCAAGAAGGTGAGCATGGAAGTGATCGGTGAAGAAGAGGAAGAAGAGGAGAGCCACGAAGAAAAAGGGAGTTCGAGTGAAAGGGTGAAAGTGAGTCCCAAGCAATTCAATCAACCAAAGAGCCGGCCAAGAAAAATCCAAATCACCTAGCCCCAAAGCACCATCCCCACAACCACCACCTTCACCCCAAGAACCCTCCACACACGACCAAACACACCCCAAATACCCCACAATCCAAAGCGAGGACCAAACCATTCCACAACCACCCCCACCCCAACCCGAACCTCAAAAACAACCATCACACGTAGAAGCGGACGTGGCGGCGTCTGAGCCAACAATCACGAACGCAACCCACAATCCCAAACCATTTCCCCACCCAAAAAGACCGAGTCAAGCGCGACCGGCATACAATCCATTTGGAAGGAAAAAGAGACAACAGATAGGCTGCTTGAGTCAAATCAAGCTCAAGGGAGCGGAGAAAAAGAGGAAGTTCTACCACCACAACACTCGAAGCGAAGCTTCACGTAAAAAGAAAAAGTCAAAGTCTTTGCGGGACGACCGCCATCGCTACTTAGTGGTGCATTCGTTGCCACTCATCGTTTTACAAGCGCCACTTCCCGCTATTCTTTGAAGAATCGCTGCAGACGTTGTAACGTCTGCTTTGAAAAGAGGGTGCGACCAAACTTGCGAGAGATGCAAGTCATCAATGAACGCAGGTGCATTGGAAAAAGTCAAACACAAGCAATGGAGGAGGCTACGAAGCTAGCGAGCACTTGTTGAAGCAAGCCCGAGGATCGATTCTTTGGGCGGAGTATCATCATCAGACGTGGCGACGTCTAAAGAGCCAGAGGTGGAAAAAGCCCAGGTGATCCCCAGTGAACCAATGCAAGTTAACCCTGCTGATCTAGCAATGAGAATGTGGGAGGAGGCCAAGAAAAGGATTGCTGAAGCATCAACTGCTGCTGGTGGAAGTATTGGAGCAAGTACAAAAGAGAAAGAATCTGATGAAACAACAACAACCACCACCACTGAGCAAGGAGGAGTGAAGATCAAGAAAGAGAAAAAGGAGAAGAAGAAAGGAGAAGGGCAGGCTGCAGTACCCACCAGACAAAGCGGAAGGCTAAGGTCTGGTGCATCAAACAAGTAAGTTCCCCCATCAATATCAATTGTAGTGTAGTTTTTTATTTCTTAGTTTTAATTTTAGGTTGATATTTTGCTAGTTTTTAGTTTCTGAATGAGACACCCCCTCAGCTAAAAAAAAAAAAAAAAAATGCTATTTCCCTGCAAGCAGTGAGGACACTGCTCAACTTTAAGTGTGGGGGGGGGGGGAAATCTCAAATGTTTTGATGTTTTAAGTGCTGTACATGAAATCAAATACAAAAGTAGTTTCTGTTCTTACTCTGTCAAGCATGAAAATAATTCTCTTTGGGCTAAGGATAAGTGAAAATGTGTGTGTGAGTAACCTATGCATGATTAGATGTAAAGAATTGATTGTTGCTCCTACACAAACTCTGTTTTTAAGAGAGAATCTAGTTAGCTAAGGAATATTTTGTGCTGAAGCTAGTTTTGGTGAACTTTGGTGAAAATAAAACTTGATTAAAAACCTAGAATAGCAGTAGAAGCTAAGTTTGGGGGTAAATCAAGTTGTACTAAAATTTGGGTGTAAAGACCGTAGGATGGTTAAGTGCGGTGTAGTGTGAGTGCAGCGTTGTAACGTCTACCCGTAACGTTATAACGCGTCCGCGTGTGTGTAGTGTATTCAGACGTTGCAACGTCCACCCATAAACGTTGTAACGTCTATCCCCAAAAATACCAAAAAGAGTGTGTTGTCACAAATAAGTGGAAAATCCACATGTGTGCTATGTTCCCTGTAATACCCTGAAACAAATGCTGAAGCACTCCATAATGTTAAAAAAAAAAAAAAAAAAAAAAAAAAAAACTCCCAAAGGAAGCAAAATAAAGAGAGTTGCTCAAGAATGTGGGGGTTCTGATCTTTTTGTGTGTGTGAGTCAATAAATTAGTTGCACTAATCCAAATCCTAGCACCCACTTAAGACCCTTTGTCATGCTTAAAATGAACCCCATGTCTTATGTGAAAATGTTAGCCTATTCTTTGTTTTGAAAGATGTTTTTTATCCACTATTTGGGAAGCCACTCTTTCATAAGTCAAAAGCTGTTTCGAACTAGCTAGAGGAGATTTAAAAGCGAGAGATCACACACTCACTTTGAGCTTTAATGAATCTGGAATTTAATCATGCAAGTGGTGTGTGAGAGTGTGTGGAATTAGCCCCTTGAGAATGAATTTTTGATCTATTGATTTAGTAAGAACATAACCTGCTAGTGTAGTTGATTTCATGTTTTGTTTCTTTGTTATCTTGATTGCTTGAGGACAAGCAATGACTTAAGTTTGGGGGTGTGATAACTCATATTTATATGAGTTATTTATACTCATTCAAAGAATAAGTCATGTAAGTTTTCTAGTAATACAAGGAGTATTTAATTAAGTTTTATATAATTTCCGAGTCTTTAGTAAATAAATAGATGAAGTGATGAATATGTGCATTTAGGCACCATTTGGTGCCCTTAAGAGCGTTTTGATGCTTTTTGTGCTTGTGCGCAGAATTTTGATCTTTGAACGTTACCACGCCCCTCACCACGTCTACTAAAGTGTAAAGCAAAAAGGGTGAAAAGATCTTCATTTTGGCGCGAAGCGAAGCAATGATAAGTCAAAGATATAAAAGTCGGAAGATTTTCTGTTTCCCATGGTGGCGACGCAAGAAGCATCGTAGTACCAAGCAGTGTCGGGAAAAATAGAAGAAGCAGATATGGTAGGTGGGCAAGTGACATCGCGACGCGTAAGCAAGGAGGCTATTTAAAGCTCGGCCACACTCTCTCTCTCAAGATCATCATCTCTTCCACCAACTTGAGAATCACTTCATCTTCATCATCTTCTCCGTCCCTCCATTAACTTAGAACTAGTTTTGTAAAGAAGATCCGGAAGCAGACTTCTATATTTGACTATTCCGAACTTAGTTTTTTTATTTACTGCATAAGTGTAAGGTTCGGACGTTGTAACGCGTCTATACAACGTACATGCTAAGAAGTTACTGGGTGTATCTTTTGCACTTGAGTTCTTTTCTCGTTATGTATGGTATTAGGATTTCACATCCTTTTCATTCTGTAATGATGCTCGGCATGAGCTAAACACTTTGTAGTTGAGTTGTTGTTTTGCTATTAATGAATTTCTAGTTAATGTTATGAAGTGTTAGCGTTGCCGTTTTAAATCTTTGCGTAATAATATTTTCAAAACTTATTTTGAGGTTGGCCTCTTAAAATAGGTAGATTCATAAATACAGACATGGTCTATGAAAAGAAATCAAAGATTTATATGAATGAACAATGCACTAAAGACATTTAGGCATCTTTATCTAAGTCTAGACATAGAATGGATAATAGTTCATAGAACATTCTTTGTGGGTACTTAATATACAGGAGTGGGCCTATTTAGAACCTAGACATAGGATTTCTTGTACTTGAAACTACGGCGTTTTGTCTTTGAAAAGCCACGACTCTTTTGCAACAGCGTTCAAGCGTGGCCACGCGTCGCGCAGTTAACATTTGAGCGTCATAACGTCTAAGCGTTATGACGCCCGCTAGGAAGGATTTAAGCGCATGCAACAACTCAACTCCTCTCTCATCCATATTCACAACCAACTTTTATTTCCTTGTTTTGTTTAAATCTTTAGCTTTAGAACCAACTCGTATTGTCGATTTGTCACTTGATTCTCTTGTGTTTTGAAACTTGAACTTTGAAAGCTTATCAATCCTCGTGGGAACGATCTCTTACTCTAATCCACTTTATTACTTGTACGACGTGTATACTTGCACTGATTTGCGAATTCTATACTATTACACAAGCGCGAACAGTTGACACGTATTATTATTTAAGAGCCGAGTCTTGAAGGGACATTTGAAGACTTCTAAAGGTGATTTGTCTAAGTGTTTTATATCTATTGATGAGATGCTTACAATTCATTTTGATCAAATCATCGGATCTTTTCAAAGAAGCATTAACAAATTTGAAGTGTCCTCCAATATTCCTTTGCTTAAAAAGCTTCAAGGTCTTGTTTCTTTAAATGCATTGAGTCATATGGTTAAAGAGTTTGAAAGATCGGCATCTGGGGTTGGATATGACAAAGGCCGGTGTGGGTGCATTAAAAGAAAGACACATCTTCTTCCTTGTGCTTGTGAGAGATAGGTGTGTATCATACTTCTGGTTATTCTATTTCATTGGATGTTGTGGATGACCATTGGAAACACTTGAGTTTGGATGCAATAGACGATAAATCCACCCAAGACAAATCATCTGTCTGTGATATTTCTTATCAAATAGATGCTATCTTGGCGAGATTTAGTAACCTGACTGAGGATGAGAAATTTATTTTGAAGAAGCAACTTAATGAGCTGACATTCCCTTATACTTTTTCAATGATTCCACCTAAATCTAGAGTCAAAACAGAATGTGCACCAAAGAAGAAAAATCAGAAATTATATGATGTGAAACATGATCCTTCTGAGTGGGAGCATGTAGATGAGAAGGTGAAATTGACTGAAGAATCTGGGACTTCTATTATAAAATCATCACAACGGTCTTTTTCTAAAAATACTTCAAAACAGACTTCTAAATTATCTCTAGGTGCTTCTAAAATTTAACACAGACAATCGAGACTAAAATGAAGTTATTGTTTGTTCCTAATCACGTGCACTCTTATGTTGAAAAAATTATTGACGTTAGGGCTGATGGTAATTGTGGTTTCAGAGCAATCAGAGTTGGTTTCGATATGGGATATGATAGTTGGTCCGTCATTAGGCAATATTTAATTCAAGAAACAAAGAAATGAATCCACTGTATACTAGTATGTTTGGGAAGAACAAACTTACCTTTTTTTCAATAGACGCTCTAAAAAAAGTCAAGGATAAGCTTGCATTCTAGAAGCGGTAGCTTCCCGCCTCCTTCATTTCTACTGCCTCCTTCGGTGATAAAAGTTCCCTTCCCTTTTCTAAAATGCCCGATTGGTCCGCGCTCTCGGCAAATGTACAAACATTGTTTGGTGATCCTCTTCTTCCCATTCGGGTTGGGTTGACCCAGAAGAACAAACTTTTAGAGCTTTGGAAAGCCTTAACTATTGAGTCATACGGTTTTCAACAGGAGGAAAAGTGGTTGGATCTGCCAGAGATGAGTATTTTGTTGCAACCAAGTATAATGTCGCCCTAGTTCAGTTGTCTTTGAATATGAATTATATTTATCTGCCTTTGAGAGGTATGTATGCTTCGTCTAAGTATATGCTCATAGCTATTCTGAACAAGAACAATCAACATTGGTTGCATATTTCGATCTCGCTCTACCGTCAGATTTGCCTCAGGATTCTTTGTGATGGTCTCATAACCGATCACCGGAGTCTTCTTCACGATTGGATCCCTATACCGGTCGTTTTGCCCTCTGGCAGTCTATGTACTTTTGAGCCCCGTCCCCCTCCCACAGATGCGCTCAGATGTGTTGACTTAGCCGATGATTCTGACGATTTACAGATTCACACGTGTTTCGTATTTTTTATTACACTTTTGTAAATAAAACAAATCATAACCGTTAAAATTAAAAACAAATATTTAAAAAATTAAATAAATTGATTCGAATCGTATATATATACCTATGCTGGAGGTATATACGACTTTGAATATTATAGAATCGTATATACCCCGCCATAGGTATATACGATTCGTATCAAAAATGCCATCGTATTTATCTCACATATATACGATTGATTTTTATATTTTTTTGAGGAGTATTTTGGGGGGTTTTAGTTTATGTGGAGGTAGGGATATTGGTGGGGGTTAAAAAAAATCATATTTTTATTGATCGGATTGTTTAATTTTTTTTTTATAAATAAAACAAATTAATGGTTATGATTTTCTCTACAACATATCCAATGGCCTTTATAAGCCTGACGGCAGTAATGCGGTGAATGTTGACTGCAGTTAATTGGTCCGCGGAGGAACCTCCCCACTCCATGTAAAATAGTTCGCTTGCTTACTGCCGGGGGTTTAGTGTCAAATCAGTACCCAGCCCGCCTCCTATGGCCTCCCAAGCACATTCAGTGCGTTCTTAGTTGCTCTACTTCGTAGTCTTCCTTCGTGATGGCCACTTTTTCTAAGATTTGGCTTCCTTTCTCTTATTCCCACAGGAGCAAGAAGGAGCGGAACATCTGTTCAGACGCTTGCAGGATTCCCCAGACGACGCGTCGCTACATTTTGATATTGTGTGCATTCCTTCTTTATTTTCAATCTCGTCGTTAATTCACTGATGTTCACTTGTAATAGAATACATGATGATGATTCAGGGCTTATTCTTATGGGGAAAAGGAGGAGAAGCGAAGGAAACCACGGAAAAAGCTGCCGAGCATTTTATTCTATCCGCCAAATTGAACCCTAAACATGGAGAATCTTTCAAGTATCTGGGCCATTATTATGGACGCGTGTCCCTCGATACTCAGAGAGCCCTTAAGTGTTACCAACGAGCTGTTGCTCTCAACCCTGATGATTCCGAATCTGGGGTAAGCCTATTATTTTCTCTTCTGCTACATTTTAAGGTTCAATAAATGCCTTGTCTTCATGGAAATAGGAAATGATAACTCTGCCTTGACTAAGTTTTTTCATATCAGGAAGCTCTATGCGACTTACTTGACCAAGGAGGAAAAGACAGTTTGGAGGTGGCTGTATGCCTCGAAGCTTCTAAAATGTCGCCACGGGCTTTCTGGGCTTTCCGCAGATTGGGTTTCCTGCAGGTTCTTTTTTAGACTCCTTTTGTTTCTCTAGAGTTTACTAAGGCAGAATAGTTACATTACACATTATTTTCTGTACATTACACCCCTATTAAAAGAAATTTAATACTAACAAACGGAGATTAAGAAAAGAATTGAAATTGAGTGAATGGTTTGGAACTGAATTGCTTCAACAAAAAGGGAGAAAAATCAAGAAAACGGGTTTGAAGTTGCTTCAGATTTCATTAACCGATTCTGAGAGCACATTTGCCAAGGAGGCTTGAGTGCGTGACTTTGCAACTGCTGCTGTGGCCGGCCTCAGATTTGCTGGCGAGTCACCGGTGGTAAACATAAGAAACATAATTAAGAAACAAGAGTTTGAGAGAAAAATTGAGAGCGAGTATGAAGTAATTTGCTTGAGATTTCATTATGACTATGAGAGTCTATGTTACATGGATACAGGTATGTACTGGATACAAGTACGGGTACGTTAATACTAATTAATTTAATATATATATATATATATATATATATATATATATATATATATATATATATATATATATCATAAAAAAGAGATTAAGTTGTTCTTAATTTAATATCACAAATCAAAATAAAATAAATTATATAGGAAAATGGAAAAAACGGAATGGAAAGGGATATCTACACAACAGAAAATAAGAAATGCTTATTTATATAACAAAAATTAGGGAAATTATCAATATTAGCAAACAACAAATAGCAGATATCTATTTTTTTTACTAAACAACAAGTTCTCCTTTATTTTTTAGGGCATGGGTATGAGCGGATACTTACTGAAAAGTATCCATGCATACCCAAATTGAGTATCCGTTTTTTTATTTTATTTTTGGGTACGTATATGGTATGTAGCAAACAAAGATTGGGTACGGGTATGGTACCCGGTACATGCACGTCTTTTATTTTGATGTACAAGTCATCTTTTATTTTGAAGCACCCATGTTTCATAATTGAGACTAATGGCTTGTTTGGATTGACTTATTTGGGCTTATCTACTGACATAAGCACTTGCGAAACTGTTTGGGTGAAATTATGGAAACGACTTATGACATTTTCATAAGTTGTTTTTAGCTAATTTTTATAAGCTCTTCAGGATAACTTATGAAAAATAAGCTCTCCACTCCAGGATAGCTTATGCAAACAACTTATTGTCTATAGAAAAATAGTTTAAGATTATTTTATCTTTTATCATAGAAACAACTTATGCATAAGCTCTTATATGATAAGCGCTTAGAAAAATAGTTTAAGATTATTTCATACTTTATAATAGAAACAACTTATGCATAAGCTCTTATATGATAAACGCTTACGTCATAAGCGCAAAATTAAGCCGTTTATCCAATTGGGGCCTAGATTTGGTATTTATAGACTAAGGATCTAGAATAGAACATGCCAGAATGAGAATAGCAACCACACAACTGGAAATGAAACATTCCAGATTCTTGCGATTTACTAACCTATACGTGAATATGTTAGCTGCTAACTCAAAAATTAACTGAATTTAACTTGCTCTAATTACTATAACATACTAGGTTTACTGCTGGAAACTTCTAGATAGTAACCGAACATGAGTATCCCGATGATCATGCTGACAAAGTGAGCTAAACTAATGTACAACTAAGCAACTATTTCTAAATTTATGAAGCCCGGCTACTCCAGGAGAGGTATGGGTGTCATACCTATGCTGGACACCTATACTTCTGGGATACTTTCCAACACCTGTCCGAAAAGTATCTTGATTATTTTTATGGATGCAGCTTGGATACTCCTGGATACTTCCCGATACATGTCCCAAAAGTATTCCAACTTCCTTTAAAAGCTACGTTTTTTCTAGATCATGGTAATGGGGGAGAAGAGACCGAATCGGGTAGCGTTAGACATTAATTGAGTAAAAATGCTCTTGAATTGTTCGTTATTATTGTAAGGTTTTTTTTTGTAAAGTGTGATCATCATATTTATATATTAGCGAGGTTATACCTCTTTCTTTACATGTATTCTGAATCTATATAGGGTTTTCTATAAAATTTGCTAATGAATCGAGGTTTCATCGTATCCCGAATTTCAAGAATTTACCATATCTCTGTAGCTGTGTCACATTGTATCCAGGCATAATAAATTATTAGACATTGCACTAATATCATCAACCTTTTTAGTATACTTTGACCCTGCTTGCTTGATAAGCTGGAAACTTTGGGAAACACACTTCAATTAACATTTTAGGACCTGTTTGTTCTATTTCTTATTTTGACATTTAAATTTAATTAACTACAAAAATGTCGGGTTGTTTTCACCTTATTCTGATTCCTAAGTTTTGTAATCCAAACAAGCTAAAAAAAGGTGACATTGTAATTATAAGTGATAAAAATAAAAGTAGAAAATATTTCCTCAAATTAAAGATGCCCTAAAAGAACATCTGTTAATTTATGATCCTGCTTAACATTTTGTAATTAGAAGTGAATACACAAGTTAAAAGTAGAAAATATTTTCTCAAATTGAAGGTGCCTTCAAAGAACATCTGCCAATTTATGGTTCTGCTTAACAAATGCATTCTGCAGCATTTTCATTCCTAACTAGATAAAATAATTTAATTTTCAAATTTGTAGAAATTTTGCTGAAAATCTGATTATATCCTTACCAAATCTCTCTTTAATTACATTGGGTTGATATTTCCCATGATTATGTTTATTTATAACGCAACAGGTTCATCAGAAGAAATGGTCTGAAGCTGTTCAGAGTCTTCAATATGCCATACGAGGCTATCCCACATGTGCTGATTTGTGGGAAGTAATTTCTCTTCTCTTACCTCCCATTGGGTTTCCACTTTCTGACATTTTAATAAGTATTTAAAATTTTTGTTAGGCTTTGGGCCTTGCTTATCAGCGGTTGGGCAGGTTTACTGCAGCTGTAAAGGTAACTCTTTGCTTGGATTTTTTTTTTTTTTTTATTATTTTTTTTAATTTTTTATATTTCTGGATAAATGATCCCCCAACCACTGTTTTACTTATGGATTCTCCATCAGTCTTATGGCCGTGCAATCGAGTTGGATAATAAGATGGTATTTGCTCTGGTTGAAAGTGGAAATATCTCTTTAACACTCGGTTCATTTAAAAAGGTACATTTTGCTAATTGTTAATTGTTATCCTAATGTCTTTCCTGTCCACACTTTTTGTTTTCAGTGGTTCGATTTATTACTCACTTCCATTTATTTTCTCTCAGTTTGATGCAATGATTATGGTGATAGTACGATGATTGACACTATTTATTTGATCATCTCGCGGTTTCTTATTTATCTCATTATCTAATCTAATTAAGATTAACTGAGGTTGGGATTGTACGGATTGTTAGAATCCTATTCATGTACACATCATTCTTAGGTGTGCATATCAATCAGGATTACAATCACATCAATTAGAATTAGAGTAACCAATTAGCATTTATTGTATATATTGCAATCCCATTATAAATACAACCTAGTGTGATCTGATTGAACACACAAATCACAAATTCATCATGGTATCAGAGCAAGTTCTCATTTTCTGACCTACCTTTGTGCCTCACTACTGCTGGCTGTCGTTGGCAGCAACACCTTTCAGTTTTCCTTTCCATTGTCCATTCTCTCAAATACCCTGTGCTATACTTTTCAGTTTTAGGATTTTTGTTTCTTGTACATCTACTACTGGCACTGCTAACATACTGGTACCAATATTCTCCGATGAATGGCACAGTTGGTTTACCGTTGCCAACTAAAACCATTTTGATTCAGTTTCTAAGGGTTATTATATTTTATCAAATTGTAGTACCTGGGAAGTTTAGAAGTGCTTATAAATTATTCTGCTTGGTTCGTTCTAAACCCATACCTGAAAAGCTGAAAGGGTACCATATCCATCAATTCTATGATGTTGTTTGATTAGTGTCCATCTGATTCTATATACTAAAAATCATGTAAAATTGCTTTCCCTACTTTTCTTCATGAAGGGAGTTGAGCAATTTCAACAAGCTTTGGAGATTTCACCAGATTGTGTGTCTGCACAATATGGACTTGCTTTGGGGCTGCTTGGTTTGGCAAAAGATTGCATTAGCCTAGGAGCATATCAGTGGGGGGCTTCATTGTTAGAGGTTTTTTTTCCTCTGATTCTTTTTCATTATTCTAAATGGTAAATGTTTCTTGTTAAATTGAACTCTTCCATCTTGGCAAAATTTTGGTTATCTCATCGAAATGATTGCAGGAAGCATCTGAGATTGCAAGGGCTGGTGCTTATTCTTTCTGGAATATCTCGTGTATTTGGAAACTGCATGCTGATATTCAGGTATCATTTACTTTTTCAGTAAATGTTTCCATTGCTTTATAAGTTTTCTATTTTTAGGTATTTTTTTGTTGCTCATGCATTATCAATTTTATTTTCTTTTGATCTATGGTAGCTTGCATATGCAAGATGTTATCCGTGGATTGAGGAGGTGCAAATATTGGAATCTAGCAAGGAAGCTTTTAGTGCTTCTATTGTTTCATGGAGGAATACCTGTTTTTTGGCTGCAAGACGCGCAAGGTTTTCATATCAGCGAGCCTTGCACTTGTCTCCATGGCAAGCAAACATCTATACTGACATTGCAGTAACTTCAGATCTTATTACCTCACTGTGCAAAAATTACAAGCAAGACTTAAATGCACGGTATGATCTATGTAATCTGATTACTGTTAATGGTATTGTTTACTATTGTGCTCCCTCAACTTAGTTGTTCCAGCAGGCAGTTAGCAGAGAAGATGTCTATTGGAGCGTTGCTACTTGAGGGTGAGAACTATGAGTTCTGGGTGGCATTGGGATGTTTGTCTGATCATAATGCACTAAATCAACATGCTTTGATCAGAGGATTGCAATTAAATGCATCTCTAGCTGTTGCTTGGGGATATCTCGGGAAGGTATGGTCACATGTCATCAGTAAAGAGCAGCTTGATGACCATTTGTGGTAAATTGATGTAAATAGCTCTATTTTGGACATAATAGCTGCATCTTCCTGCAATACTGTGTTTTTCTAATTTGGGTTGGTTTTGTATCAGTAACAAGAGTGTTACTAGTTCTAGGAATACTAATGGTCGTAACTAGTTCAATGCCCATATCCTTATCAGAGTCATCGCACCATGTCATCTCTTTGGGTTTTTGCTTCTACACCCATATATCACAAAATAGAGCCTTTAATTTCTTTCACAGTCCACACCTCTCTGCACTATCATGCCATGACAAAAATAGAATATAACAAATAAAAAAACAAAAGCAAAAGGCAAAGCTAGTAGCTTGTCTCTTTTGGATCACGTTATCCATGAATACTCACCTCTTGTTGAAGCCAGCATGAAGCACATTCAATCCCATATACCAGTCTTCTCACTTTCCCTTCTCTGCATGGGTTCTTTGTATATGATTGAGTATGTGAGTTGAATTGTGTATGACGGAGTGAGGTGAGAAAGGGAGGTGAGGAGGTGAGAGGAGAGTTAAGGTCATTTTAGTATTTTCATGGGGTGAGGGGATGTGGGAAATATTTTCACAATTTAAGGTGTTTTGGAGTAAAGTTATTTACTATCCCTCCCTCTATGTCTTGTCTTGTCTTGTATGAAGACCACTACACAATAAAATTTCAACAGATGATAAAGTCTAGGGGGAAGGGTTAAAAGAAAATTCCATTTCTTCTTCTTCTTCTTATACCCTAATATTTTGGATTCACTGACTTAAGCAATTCAGGTAGTAACATTTTCATATTCCCTCACCTCTTATACCCTTATTCTACACCCGTTCCATTTTTAGTCAATTCATGCTTCCCTCTTCTATTTTCCTACTCTTTCATTATATCCGACTCGATTTGTTTTCTTGCTTTCCACGTGCCACGTGATTCCCTACATGAGAGAGTGACTCCCCGCCACCGCACTGTTTCTCCTAATATACAACAGATATGAGTGGTTGTTCATCATAAGTATTTTTGGTTTGCTAACATGAAAACCTTTGGTTAAAATATTGTTATGCTCATCATCTTAAGTGACTAAATATATGATATTATTTTATCTTATCTTATCTTACCATCTAGTAGGAACACAACAGAATTATGAAAAATATACTGAATACGTTGCTATTAATTCTGGGACAAAGGAAAAATTTCTCACTACAATGGAAATTGTAAAGTAAATGACAATGGATTGGAGAATGAGCTCCTTACAGAAATGATCAAAAGAAAATTATACTCAATGAAAAGTGAGCACCCCCTTACTGACATGGGAATTTCCCTCAATACCCTCTAACTAATTTCCTATCCCTCCATTCTGTTACTTCCCCTTCTTATATTGACTATTTTCCCCCTCATTCCCTAATTCTAGAGTATTCTCCCCCTTTGTGGATTATTGGGCCTATAATTAATAGTGGGCCTAACACCATGTTAGATGATCTTGAATTATCCTATAGGATAAAGATCTTATTATTTAGTTATTATTATGAGTAGTTTTCCTATTCAATTTGGTTAAAGAACCGCGTCCCTTAAAATATTGATTAGTGGTCGACATTTTATAGTCTCATCATAATCAATCATCAATTTTTTTCGTCGACATTTCCTATAAATTTTATTAATCTTATAGCTAATCTCCCTAGCAATTCACAACCAAAACCTTAAGTTATTCTGATGAGAACATTCCTACTGCTGAGAATGCTGAGAGTAAGATAAATGAAGGGCAGAGTGGTAAAGAGACTTTAGTGTATGAGAGGGAGAAGTGGAAACCAATTAGTTGGGGACCACTAGCTAGTGCACACACTCACACACTCACACACTCACCGAATTGCCTAGGTGGCAAGGAGGGATTGGTGAGAAGATATTCTGCTTGATTTGGTAAGAGAATCAGGGGCATATAGCACCTGATGCGTGACTTTTCTTTTTTAGGCTTGGATTGGGAATTGTAATGGGAAAGGGCTGAGTAGTAGGACTACTCTGTACTGTTCTATTGCTTCTTCACTCTTTCTTATTTCCTCTTGTAACTTTCTACTTCCAACTCAAAGAGATCCTTTGAGTTGTGATCAATAATACATATACAATCCCATTTCCATCACTTTGTAGTTATTTCTATCATATTCTCAATATGGTATCATGCTCACGATCAATGTGCCGTAAAACTCTAAAAACCCTAGTAGTCACACTCAAACCCTAGTAGTCCTGTCGTTAGTTCACATTCGTCGGCCCTAGGTGTTGCCAAAACCACACCATTAGAACCGCCGTCATCAAGCCGATCGTTCCCCGAAACGTCGTTAACATCCCCTTTTTCGTGTGCGTTTATAGAGGCAGCAGCTCCGCCGGTGTGTGAAGTCCACGCGCCGTCATGCCATTTGTTCCGTTTAGCCTGCTGTCGACTCGCCCTTTTGTTTTGACAATGTTTGGTCTATGTGATTCTGGTGTATATATACACTTGTAATCTCAGTTGAATCATTAATGGAAATAGAAATGAAATTTCTCAAGAATCTAAACACAAACTCTATCGTGGTATTGGATTAAGCCAGAAACCCCCTTCTTCATCGCGCCACTACTGTGGACGTCGATTTCGAGATTCACCATCGCTGGTGCAATCTCGCAGTATCTTTGCTTCTTCGATCTTGTTTCTGCTCGCGATTCATCCCTTTCGTTGCTTTCGTGATTCCGTTTGCATTCTTTCTGATTTACAATCAATTTCGTAAAATTAGGGTTTCCGTCTCACCATCACATTTGTTCAAGATTTCATTTTTCTGCATCAATCATGGCGTCGTCTTCGCATGAAGCTCTTTCTCATTTAGGTATGATTGATGAAATGACAACCTTAGAATTTAATCAGACTTGGACTCTTGTGCCACCTCCTCATGGAACATCTATTGTTGGATGTCGTTGGGTTTATATTAGTATTGATCGTCTGGAAGCTCTCCTCGCGGCCAATTGCTAAACATGGGTTTTTGTTCTTGATTATAGTGATACTTTCTCACTGGTGGCTAAAATGGCTTGTGTTCATTTGTTCCTTTCTGTTGTTGCGATGCACATTGGCCATTGTATCCGTTACACGTAAATAATGCATTTCTTCATGGAGACTTAAAAGAAGTTTACCTAGAGCAACCTTGTTTTGGTTCTCAGGGGGAGTGTCGTGAGTATATCTGTTGACTTCATAAAGCCTTGTATGGTCTCAAAACAATCCCCTCGAGCATCGTTTGGGAAATTCAATAGTGTTGTTCAAGAGTATGGCATGATTCAAAGTAAAGCTGACCATTCTGTGTTTTATAAACGCTCCTCTGACAAATGTATTTATCTAGTTGTCTATGTTATGTTGATGATATAGTCTTTACATGTGATGATCATGATGGAATCACATGACTCAAACAACAGTCCACCTCTCTTGATCTGAAACCCATAACTTTAAATATAAGAAATACATTGGGAATTCTTTATATGGAGTTTTCAGCCTGTCTTTGTTTAATTCTTTCCAGTTGTATTGTAAAGCGGGTGAAAAACAATTGGCTAGGCAAGTGTTTGATCGTTCTAGAAGTATTGATCCTGGCCTTGCATTACCATGGGCAAGCATGTCAACCGAGTCTTGCATGAGGTACTATTCTAGTTTCATTTATCTTGTCATTTTCATGTAGCATGGTAATTTTGTCTATTATTCACCGGTTTTCTAACCATATGCCATTTTTATATAGCAGGGAGCCCGCACCTGATGAGGCATTTGAAAGCTGTTCACGAGCTGTACAGATAATGCCTGTAATTTACTAACTTCTGTGACATACCATACACGAAGTTGGAATTCTGTTGCTTATGTTGTCCTCGGCCAACTATTTTTGTCTGGGGTGTTTAAATTTTCATTACCACTTAAATATTTGTTGGTTACTGTGCAGTTAGCTGAATTCCAAATTGGACTAACTAAGCTTGCTTTGCTGAGTGGCCATCTTTCGTCTTCACAGGTTAGAGTATATGGTAGATTAGTGATCTGTTTTGGTGATTATACATTCTCTCTTACCTCATTAGTTTACGGTAATAGAAACAAATTTCAAGCAATTGAGAAAATGTTTAGACTTTGCTCTGAATTGGCTTCTGTATTTTCTGATTCAACAACTATATTTATTTATAGTAGAATAACTAGCACTCCAGTTAATCTAATTATTAAACAGAATGATGGTTCTAGAAGATTCTAATGAAACTAAAGTCCAATAACCAAACTAGAAAGTTTGTGCTATTCAACCTTCATTATTAGGTGATAGGTTGAAAGCCTGCGTTGGCTCCCCCCCACCCCACCCCACCCAGAAGGCGGGGGGAGGCTCAAGGAAACCTGGGAGGTGGGATGGGTTCAAAGAGACAAGGAGGGCGAGACTCATGAGAGGTTATGGAAGGCTTGCACACTTTGCAGTTGCGCAGCCATAGGACGCTATGGCATGTTTAAATGGCAGAATTTTGGCCTTCTGCCATTTGCCATTGATAACACTCTGTGCCACCTTTAAAGTTATTGATAGAATATATGATTAGTGACTATATATACAAAGATATCACCCCTTCTTCCTATTTTATATGTCTGTATGCCGTACTTCCATGCACCAAACCTAATCGTGTTGGATGCAATAGGGTGTGTTGAAGTTGTGGGATTTTAGATAAAAGGAGGATAGAAAATAATAGGAACTTTGAATATTCATTTTAAAAACTTGACACTGACTTGATACGAAAGAACAAACACTAATCCTTATTTATAGGGATATTTAGAATCAATCCTAGTTAAATAGGGAAATCAGGAAATAAATAATAATAATAATAATAATAATAATAATAATAATAATAATAATAATAATAATAAACACATGAAAATTGATCCTGAGACATAACCTGAGACACCAAGATTGAAAATTGATCCCACGACATAACCTGAGATACACCAAGATTGAAAATTGATCCTAGGCAATAAACTAAGACATTAAGAATAACATCAAAATATTATAGAAATTTGTTTTGTATTCTAACACTCCCGCTCAAGCTAAAGCTAACTACAGGTTCAATGGTTGGAAAGACAACTCAGGGACGTTGGAGAAGGCAGATTGAATTGCTATTCTGGTTTAAGGCCTAACTCAACCCCACAAAATCGGCTTATAAGGTGAAGGATGCCACCCACTTATAAACTCTTTTTCAGGCCATATCACATCCGATGTGGGACTCTTAACACACCCCCTCACGCCTAGGACTGGACAACTGGAGCGTGACTCGAGTGGCCCAATAGCGGTGGCCCAACGGATCTTGGATTGGCTCTGATACCATGTTGACTCCTGGATTATGGACACCGGAGCTTCCGATTGTGTGGCTGGTAATCCATCTCTTTTATCCAAAATATCCCAACCTAACACCCCACATTATATTACTGTTGCCAACGGATCAAAAGTTAAAGCTAGTGGCATTGGTGAAACCACTCCTCTTCCATCATTACCTCTTGACAATGTTCTTCTTGTACCCGATTGCCCATTTAATTTAATTTCGGTTAAGTTAAATGCTCGACTCGACGTCTTAAATGTTCTCATGCGTTTTGATGATGATTATTTTGTTATACAGACCGAGTACGCGGCGGGCGATTAGTACAGGATATGAGTCACATGGACTTTACTACCTCGATCTACCTGACCTTCATCTACACTTGCCTCCACTTCTACTACAGAGTCTCCCGGTCTCTTCTTCATCGTCGGTTAGGTCATCCAAGTCTCAAGAAGTTCAAAGCTATGGTTCCTCATTTGTCTCACTGCAGTCATTAGATTGTGAGTCTTGTCACTGGGAAACATGTTTGTTCCTCTCCTCCCCCCCGATACTATCCACAAGCTCGTTCTTCTTTTGATGTTGTTCACTCAGATGTATGGGGACCAAGTCGAGTCACTTCAGTAGTAGGACATAGATATTTTGTCACTTTTATTGACGAGTTTTCTAGATGTACGTGGATCTACCCTACTTAAGGATAGATCTGAACTTCTTGGTGTTTTTCAAAATTTCTTCAAGGAAATCAAAAATCAATTTGGTTGTTCTATTCGTACTTTACGCAGTGACAATGCAAAAGAGTATTTTTCTGCATCATTTAATTCTTTTATGGTTGAAAATGGTGTCATACATCAATCATCTTGTCCCCATACCCCACAACAAAATGGTGTTGCTGAAGAACCGTCATATAATTGAAACAGCACGCACTTTGCTTATTCATGCTAATGTTCCTTTGAAGTTTTGGGGGGATGTTGTCCTCACCGCAGGGCACTTGATTAATAGAATGCCATCCTCTGCTATCCAAAATAGGGTTCCTCATTCCATATTGTTCCCGAGCGAACCCCTTGTTTCAGTATCGTCCTCGAGTCTTGGATCAACTTGTTTTATTCATGATATTACTCCGGGACTTGATAATGTTGTTCCGCTCGTGCGCGATTAAGTGTGTCTTCCTTGGTTATTCAAGAGTTCAAAAAGGGTATCGATGCTATCGTCCTCCACGCATCGCTTCTATATGTCTGCGATGTCACCTTCTTTGAAGATGCACCCCTTCTTTGCATCTCCCATTGAGTCCGAGTCTGCTCTCTCAATTATTATCTATTCACGATCTTGTCTCGGTAGTTCCATTTACACCCATCATTGATCGGATAGATCACCCTTCTCCTACGGAACCTCCTAGTCCTCCCGGTCCTCCTCCTTGCAAACTTATCGGTGTCGTGCTCGTCTCCATCCCGTCGAGTCACCTCCTGCTGAGAAGATCCTAGTGACTCATCTCCCGCCCCGATTTCTCTCTCCTACTCCGGATCCGCCTCACCGAGTCGACGACGACCTCCCTGTTGCTGCCTGCGTAAAGGTACCCGTTCCACTCGTAACCTCATCCTATTTATAATTTCCTCGATTATCACCGCTTATCACCTTCACATTATACTTTTGTGTTCGCTATTTCTTCTATCACCATTCCTAAATCCACGCAGAAACTCTTTCTCATTCGGGTTGGCGACAAGCTATGATTGATGAGATGACAACCTTAGACTCTAAACGGACATGGACTCTTATGCCACTCCTCCTCTGGTAAATCTATTGTTGGGTGTCGTTGGGTTTATATCACAAAGTTGGTCAGACGGAGGTATTGATTGTCAAAGCCCGCCTCGTGGCTAAGCGGCTATACTCGAGTTTTTTGGTCTTGATTACAGTGATACTTTTCACCGGTGGCTAAAATGGCTTCTGTTCGTCTATTCCTTTCTATGGCTGCAATGCGACATTGGCCATTGCATCAACTTGACATCAAGAATGATTTTCTCCACGGAGATCTAGAAGAAGAAGTTTATCTAGAGCAACCACTTGGTTTCGTTGCTCGGGAGTGTCGTGGGTATATGTCATCTTCGACTTCACAAAGCTTTGTATGGTCTTAAACAATCCCCTCGAGCATGGTTTGGGAGATTCAGCAGTGTCATTCAAGACTATGGCATGATTTGGAGTGAAGTTGATCACTCGATTTTTTATAAGTTCTCCTCTCACAAATGTATTTATCTGGTTGTCTATGTCGATGATATTGTCATTACAGGTGATGATCATGATGGGATTGCAGGGCTTAAACAACATCTAGTCCATCACTTTCAGGTCAAAGATCTTGGGAAGTTACGATACTTTCTTGGCATTGAAGTAGCTCATTCTAAGGCAGGGATTGCTATTTCTCAGAGAAAGTATGCTTTGATACCATTTTAGAATGTGGTTTAAGGCCTAACTCAACCCCACAAAACCGGTTTATAAGGTGAGGGATGCCACTCACTTATAAACTCTTTTTCAGGCCATATCACATCCGATGTGAGACTCTTAACAGCTATAAAAGAGTTTAGCCAGATAGATGCAATGATCGTCTGCAAGCCAGAAATTAATGATAAGAAATCTAACAAAGCAAGTCTATTGTTCTCAAAACCGCATTTGGAAGCTTCAAACCAATAATATCGGAGACCCTTGAAATTCAAGACCAGTGTATCTAGGATGAAGACGGAGTGAGTTGACATCTTGAGTCAGTCACGTGAGAAAATGCGTCAAACAGGAGAGAGACATGGCCATTTGAACTGTAACGCTTGTACTAGTGGCCTGAAACAAAAAACCTAGACCAGATTTGAACTTAGGGGAGAAAGGTGACCACTGTGATAGAAGCAATGTCATTAAACCGGACCGACGATCAACCCGGTTATGACACTGGGTCATTGGGTTATTGGTAGAACCAATGGATCAATGGTCGAACCGCAAGACTCGATCTCTATTAAAAGTTCCAAAAAACGTAGTATGATGAATTATTTGCTGATCATAATTATCAAATTTTTTTTCAGGCTATATGAGGCATAAATATTTTTTTTTTTATCAAAAATATACATAGAAAATGATGCATGTATATAAAAAGCTAAAAGCTATATGGAACTCGTGTGGGCTTAAGCCTACCATTAAAACTCTTAATACACATCAAAGTTGGATCAAAACTTTTACTAATTTTATCAAAGCATAAATGTGTGACATGATATCAAGCTTTTCATTGATTATAATGTAGTTAAATTCGAGTTTCTACCTGAAATCGGAAAGGGATCTAAGAATCGTAACTCGTAAAGTCGTAACACGATTCGTAAGAGTCTACATATTTTACAAACTTCTATATATGTGATATTTAAATTTATATGTATTATATAAAACACCATATATGGCAAAATGTAACATATTAAAACTCTACCAAAAATATTAAAATGCATTTTAATAGAAAAATATAATATAATTAACTAATAGTATAAAATGTCAATATAATCAAGTACATAGTTATTTTATGGCTAATTTATTATTAATGTTTGAATATATATTTTATATTTGATACTTGATAGTTATTATTATTATGAAAAGAAACAAATCAACCTAAAAGGAATTGGTTAACAGAAGGTTTTTCTCTGAGCAAACAAAACAGAAGGTTCGGCCTTCTTGCCTCTTAGTCGCAGAAACAGAGAAGGGAAGCATGAGCAGAGTAGTGAAGCATGAGCCGAGTAGAAAAGTAACTTTTCAGAAAGGTAGAAGCATGGAAGGGAAGCTGCGATTTCAGAAATGGAGCGTATTACGCAGAGAGGGAAGGGAAGAACTTGGGGTTTAAGGTAGTGTAATGAAACACATCGTTTTGAAAAAAAATACATCTGGAAATAGCAAAAGTACCCTTAATGAAACACGACGTTTTGAAACATTAGGGTTTTTTTCGTGTGACTATTCATCTTCAACCTAGAGCCGCCAGCACGCGCTGCAATGGTACCCGAAACACATCATTTTGATCCGAAATCAAAGACGATCCAGCATGACGCTTCCTTCGGCTTTGCGAACCAGCACGACGCTTCCATCGCTTTTGTGAACCAGCACGACGCTTCCACCATTCTCACCCAGCGACGTCTTTGCTCACTTCTGAACTCGCAGAGGTGACCAAAAATCGTGAAAACGTGCGATTCTACGAATCAAATCAACACGCGATTTTGACTATCTTGATTATATATATTAGGCACGACATTTTCATCAACCCGGTTGTGTCACGAATATGGTGGAGTATTACATACTCAGTGAACCTCCGTGTTCAATTCTTGCCATGAACCTTTCTCGCATTTTTAAATAATAAAATAGTTGTTCTCCTAATAATGGAGCCGAGCGGGCTGCAACGAGGACCAAGTCTTATAGGTTTCCGTCGGTTCAACTGAAACCTGGCCGTGTCAAACTGACCGGCCCGACCATGGGTCTGGTTCCCGGTTGATCTGGTTCGATCGGCCGGGTCGGTCCGGGTTTAATAACATTGGGTAGAAGCACAAACAGAACAAAGGCCACACACACGCACACCTCCACATGCGGCAGTAACGTTCTTGGTATGAAAAAGTGCGACAGAAGGATGATGCGTACAGCCGCGTCGTACGGTGGATGCCGGTATGCTTTTTGGGCTTGGCCTGTTAGGAGGTGGTGATAATGGTGGGGTCGGTTGCTGAAAAAGTTGCTGGAGATGGTGGTTGAGGGCGCCGATAGCAACCGAGGCTGGACAAAAAAAAGACCAAGCACGATGCCGGAAAGGATCACAACTAAAGAGAAAGGGCAAGTCAGATACGTAGATCTTGCCGAAAAGAGGAAACCATTTGAATACAACCATCAATACATTCCCAAAATTTTGGGAACTCGGCGGCAGAATATTGACAGGATAAGTCATGAGAGATCAAACCAAGATCTGGAGTTATTTTACATAGCGAAGAATCTGATTAGCAGCTTCTAGAAATGACTCAGTACACTAACTCTACAAGCAATGTCCGATCTAGTGAGAGGTGAGAGATATGTAGATTAGCTTACCTACAAGGCGTTGTTACCTATCTCTTTCAACTGGAGGGTTATCTTCAGCAACATCGTGCTTCCAAATTAGGTCTAGGGGAGTTCCTGTAGGTGTACACTAGTTTTTTTGTTTCTTAAAGCAAGCCAAGAGTGTACTTCCTTTGGAGATGAAAATACCCTTCTTGCTTCTGGCTATTTCCATCCCAAGAAAGTAATGTTGTTCGCCAAAATCTTTAACCATAAATTCTGGTTGTAAATAGTTTTTGAGATGTTCAATTTCTTGTGTCCCATCACTTGTGATTACCATATCATCCACATAGACTAAGATCAACTTTTTTCCTGTCTAGATTTTTTTACAAATAAAGTTTGGTCATCCCGACTTTGAATTTGTATATATCCAACTTGCTTTGGTTTGGTACTGAATTTTGTGAATCAGTCCCTTACGGCTGTTTTAGTCTATATAGGGATTTATTTAACTTGCACACTGCATCATTATTTTCTCCTTCAAACCGAGGGGAAGTTTGATATAGACCTTATCCTCTAGCTTGTCATTTGTGAAGTCTCACATCTATTAGAGATATAGCCGGTTCTTATAAGGCTTGAGCAACTCTCACCTTACAAGTTGGTTTTTTGGCTCTCACAGTTTCACCTAAGCCAAAACTTTTGATGGTATCAGAGCCTATCCAGATCTTTTAAGATCTCTATTATTCCACCCATTTGTCGACACTCTAGATGTCCAGTCCTAGGTGTGAAGGTGTGTGTTGAGATCCAAGTTATTCCACTTCTACCCGCATCAGTCTACACTTCATATGTCCAGCCTTGGGCATGAGGGTGTGTTGAAGTCCCACATCAATTAGAGACATGACCTGAGTAATTCTTATAAGGCTTGAGCAGTCTCACTTTACAAGCCGACTTTGTGGAGATGAGTCGGGCCCTTTTCCAAATTTAAGACCATTCAAGATGGTTTTTTTTACATCCATTTAGTGTTGTGCTTAATCTAGATTGTTGCATGGGAAATGAGGAGTCTAATTGAATTTAACTTTACAACTGAAGCATATGTTTCTGATATGGATAAAGATAAGGATTATTTTATCTTTTTAAAATTAAGTTTATGTTATCTTTTTATATTTTGGTTAATTAGGGCTGCTTAATTATATCTTTTAAATTTAAATTTCCTTATTATGATAAGATTTCATCTATTAGATAGGCTGTTAGTATTTTAATTCGAACGATAGTATTATTGGGATAAGATTAGGTTTGTTATTATCCTAATTTTACTAGGAACCTTTTTCAGTGGTAGCCTATTTAATGGCATTCAGATTTGGAATAAGATCATGAAGAATTATTATCATAAAGCCTGTGAATTTAAGAGGAGGCTCTGTCAAGGACGAACGCAGCTTTCACCATAGAAAGAAAGCTTCTACTGCGTCTAGAACTGTGACATAACAGTTTCCTCATAATCTATACCATGGGTTTGGGTATAGCCTTGGGTAACTAGCCTTGCCTTGTATCTGTCATTTTGTCTATCCTTCCATCTTGATAGATTTCATGCATGAATACTGAAGTATTTTCATTGATTTCATTGAGTAATTCTACAATGGTTCAGCAGTGTTTATATATACACTGACTTACACTATGGGTTAGTTAACAAGTCTAACTAACCTTCTAATAGATAGCCCAACCAATTCTAACTGGACTAACTGATCTAAACCGAAAACACTCTGTTCTAACAGAAACAGAGTTACACAGTAACTGTGCAGTACATATATTGATATTACAAGTAAAAATTGAAGTACTGAGTAAAGGATACTTCGTAGGCTATCTATTACTCCCCCACATGATCAGCGTGAGAGCATGGAGATGCTTGAGACGTTGAGCTTGTCACGTAGAAGACAAAATGAAGTCTTGGCCAGGGGCCTTGTTAGAATGTTAGCTATTTGAGCTTCTGCAGGAACATGACAGACAATAAGACTCTTCTTACTCAGCACCTTCTCACGAACAAAAAATAGATCTAGTTCCATATGTTTGGTGCGTGAATGTTGGACAGGATTGTGGCTAATAGCCACAGGACTTTGATTATCACAAAAAACAACCGGAGTAGAGTGCTGAATTTTGAGTTCTTGCAACAAGTACTGAACCCATAAAATTTCAGAAGCAGCAAGAGCTAGACTCTGATATTCTGCCTCAGCAGTGGATCTAGGTACCAGTGTTTGTTTCTTAGACCACCAAGATGTTAGATTTGGTCCTAGGTAGATACATGCACCAGAAGTAGATCTTCTGTCATATACATCACTAGCCCGGTCAGCATCACAATAAGCTTGTAGAGTTAGAGGGACAGATTTAGTAGCAGTTCTCAATAGAAGTCCTAGATCTAGAGAACCTTGGAGATATCTGAGAATTCTTTTTACTGCAGTCCAATGTGATTCAAGAGGCTGTGAGAGAAATTAACATGCTTTATTAACAGCGAACCCAATTTCTGGCCTAGTAATGGTTGCATATTGAAGACCCCCTACTATAGAGCGATAGAAGGTAGGATCTTCCAAGTAGTAAGAGCCATATCTTGATAGTTTAAGCTTGGCAGGTAAGGGTGTAGAAATTCCCTTGGCAGAAGACATACCAGCTCTCTCTAACAATTCCCTTATTTATTTAGTTTGAGTAAGCAATAAGGAGCCATCCTTTGTGTGTTTTACTTCAATTCCAAGAAAGTAATCAAGGAGCCATCCTCTGAATACTATGATAGATTTCATGCATGAATACTGAAGTATTTTCATTGATCTCATTGAGTAATTCTACAGTGGTTCAGCAGTGTTTATATATACACTGACTTACACTATAGGTTAGTTAACAAGTCTAACTACTAACAGATAGCTTAACCAATTCTAACTGTTCTAACAGAAACAGAGTTACACAGTAAACTGTGCAGTACATATCTTGATATTACAAGTACACATTGAAGTACTAAGTAAAGGATACTTCATAGGCTATCTTTTACATCTGCACCCATCTTTGTGGTAAATATCCATTTGCACCCCACAACTGTCTTACCTTTAGGAAGAGTTACAATTTCCCAAGTCTTATTTTCTTCTAGTGCAGCCATTTCCTTTAGGACAACAACTCTCCATTTTTTATCCTTCATTGCTTCATGGACTGTTTTAGTAATCTGCACATTGTCTAGTTATGCAACAAATGCTCTGTATTTTGGGGACAGGTTGGAATATGTGAGGTAACTTGATAAAGGATGCTTTGTGCACGACCTTACTCCTTACCTTAGAGCAACTGGCAGGTCAATCTCATTAGCAGTATCACTAACTGTATTAGAATCCTGGTCAATCTTAACAACGATATCACTAGCTGAATTAGAATCATCTACAGCACAATTACCTTGAAATTCGGGCTAATATTGCATTTAACTGTCACAGGTTTTTGGAGCTATTCAGCAGGCTGTGCAGCATGCCCCTCACTATCCCGAGTCACATAACTTATATGGGCTGGTTTGTGAGGCTCAAAAAGATTACAAGTCTGCTGCTACTTTTTATAGGTTAGCACGTCATGCAATCAGCATTGACCCATGGAGTATTCAAAACTCAGATATCAGGGACGTGTCTATCAATTTGGCCAGGTCCCTCTCTAAGGTAATTATACTAAATCTCTTATTCCTATATATTTGTTTATTGTTTAAAATCCTTTATAATGTTCGTTAACTCAAAAATATTGGATACAGGAAGGGAATGCTGCTGATGCTCTTCAGGAATGTGAAAATTTGATGAAAGAAGGTTCATGTTTGAATTTTGTAATTTACGTTTCTGAGTTATTCAAATTAATTGTTGCTAATTTCTAAATTTTACAGCCTTATTGTGGGGATTGAATGTTAAATCACTGTCACTCAAATGAGTCCTTTGCAGTCCATGTGATCTAACTGATTTTCGTTCATAATTCCTGAGAATGAATTAGGAAGTGAATAAAAGCTGCGCACTATTAACAATAACATCAACTGCCGCATGTAAAGCATGTGTTTTGGGGATACTTGCTTATGTTTTATAGCCTGTGATTTTTTAAGGATATTTTGGCTGAGTGTGGCGTGAGTTTTATTTTGAAATCTTGTCTTGTTAACACCTATGAATGATATATTGTTCAAGGGGAGCTTGATGAAGAAGGTTTGCAAGTATATGCTTTCTCATTATGGCAACTTGGCAAAAATGATTTGGCTCTCTCTGTAGCTAGGAATCTTGCTGCAAGTCTTTCATCTATGGATAAATCATCTGTGGCAACATCCATTTGTTTCATCTGTAGATTAGTGTACTTCATATGTGGCTTGGATGCTGCCATTACTAGCATTGTGAAGATGCCAATGGAGCTATTTCAAAGTTCAAAAGTCAGTTTTGTAACGTCAGCTATCAATATTCTTGATGGACAAAATCGTCTTGGATTGGTTGTCTCAAATACCCGATATTTTCTCAAATATCAAGAAGAAATTGCTAGGATGCATTTTTTAATAGCGCTAGGGAAACTGGTATTTTTTCAGCCTCTTACTTTTGATTCCTCCTACCTCCTCCATTAGCACCTAAAAAGTGTTCTAAATGACATGATACGTGGTTATGGTATGATTTTGACAGGTGAAAAATGAATCTGATTCCTGCCTTGACATTCAGAACGGAATTGCCTACCTCAGAAAAGCACTACACATGTTCCCTAATTGTAATTTGATGAGGTAGTTTTTTCTTCTTTAATATTTGTACCTGATAGGAATTCGATTTAACAGGCTTTTAGTTTAAAAGAACTGTTGAGAAAGTGAAGAGAGGCAGATGTTGAATTCGACTGTTTCAACTTTCTTAGAATTTGGGTTAGTATATTAACTCATCCTTACAAAACCGACTTGAAAGTTAAGAGATGCCTCTCACTTTTTTTTGAGAGCAATATGTCTCTCACTTATAAACACTTTCTCAGGCCATATCACATCCAATGTGAGATTCTTAACGCAGACCCCTCACGCCCATAACTAGACACATGGAGCATGACCTGAGTGACCTGATAGCAAGTGGCTCCCAACAAATCTTGGATAGACTCTGATATCATCTTAGAAGTTGGGTTGAGCCTAACTTAACCCTATAAAAGCGGCTTGTAAGGCGAGGGATGTCTCCCACTTATAAACACTTTTTCGGGACATATCACATTCGATACTGTTGATTACTCTTGTAGATAGTTGTTGGTTGTTAGTTGCCAGTTGGTGGTTGTGAGTTATTAGGTTAGTTGGTGGTTGTATTCATTAGGTTCACTATGATTCTCTTGTATATATATATATATAGATCTAAATCTCATTCAACAAATTAATCAAACATTCAACCAAATATTCCTGTTTTGCAGCCAACCCTATAATCAGAATCCTAGACAGCTACACACCCCCTACCAGCAGATTCAGAAGGCGTCGATCTGCCTTCTTAGTGAGACGCACCACCATCAACCTCCGCACGCGCTCACACGCGCCGTCACAGACCCGGGCAGTTACGGGCGCGTGAGGTCCACGCGTCGTTGTCCTCAACTCCGTTTGCGACGCCGTTTGTGTTGTTCGACTCGCCAGCCTCCCCTTGTTCCGTTTTGACCCTTTCACTTCTTTGGGTCTCAGTTTTTGAGTGCTTTCAAGTGTTTTTGGTGGTTGGCTTGTTGGAGTTTGGTTGTTTTTACTCTGTTTCAGATACCACTGTAGTTTGGTTGTTTTTAATCCGTTTTAGATCTGTTCCACTGTTTTTTCCCTTACAGAACAGTGTCTTAAACTTTCTCTTTTTCATCATGGGAGACTAAGTGTGAGAAGAAGGGTTTGATCTCCTTCGCATTTTCTGGAACTCCTACCATCACTTCAGAGAAGTTGAATGGAAGGAATTATTTGGATTGGCGTAATGCTGTGGAAATATGGTTTTTGGGTCCGGGGATGTCCAACCATCTTGAGAAGAAGGCGAACGACATTGCTGCCTCCGAAAGAGAAGAATGGAAGAAGGCTGATTATCAACTTTTGGCTTTATTGTTACAGTCTGTTGAGCCTAAATTAATGGTACATTTTCGTCCTTATAGGACGTGTCATCAGATTTGGAAGAAGGCGCAAACGGTTTATGCGAATGATATGCAACAGTTATATGAGACAATCCATAATCTGGCAACACTGCAGATGTCTGACCTTGATCTGCCTTCGTATCTGAATAAGGCACAATCTATCTGTGAGGAAGCTAAGTTGATGTTGTTAAAAGAGGATGTGAAGATGACAGAGAGACTAGATAATATGCTTATGGTGTTTGTTCTCCATGGTTTGCACAAAGAGTTTGAATCGGTTCGAAATCAGACATTGACTAATTCTAATATCCCCACATTGGAGGCGTTATTTGACCGTTTGCTCCGAGTCCCTTCTCCAGAAGCATCAGGTAGCACTAGTACTCCATTTTCAATAGAGTCTTCAATATTGATATCTAATGTTGCCAACCGTCGAGGTCGTGGTCGTAGAGGTGCTGATCGTGGCAGAGGTGGTAGAGGAAATCTCCATTGCTCTTATTGTAAGAGGGATGGACACACTCAAGATCGGTGTTTGTTGTAGGAAGTTATGGTTTGAAGTTATTTGTAAATTATGGCCAGAAGTTGTAACTTCTGAGAAGAGCATTGCTCTTGGGTAGTTTGGTTTGTAATCCCTACTACTATTATCTATCAAATATTCGCAATTCCCTTCCTAAATCTCTTCACCATAATTCTGTCATTGTTATTGTTACTGTCAATTCCTCTGGTTTGTATCATAAAGGCTTTCTAGTAAGGATTCTGCCTATTACCTCATCCAACTTTCTAACTAAACCAGCAAGAAACATGTAGATTTGGTCATTGTCTTCCCTGTTCGTCCCTCTTTTTGAACCGCACATCATCCTTGAGGTTCTTCCTATCAGTTTCATAGCATTTATCTTATATCTAACTTGTTAGAATATCACTTAATAAATGTGATTAACTCAACGCTGACAGTATATAATCCTCTGTCATTATTAGAGATGCTCATTTGTACCTATTACATCATTATAAATAGAGACTATGTATGTGGTAATAACACACAATATTGCAATACATTTCTATATGGTATCAAAGTGTTTTCAATAGGTTCAGTGAGATCGAGCTCGATTACCTCTCGACCCCCTCCTCTTCAACCCCGCTGATAAAAACTTGAGACGAATGCAGTAGAGTCAACTGACATAGTAGCATATACAGGGGTCAGAGCAAAAGATTGGGGAACTGAGAGACGTAGCAGTTGTTCGCAGACAGTGCCATATGAGGGAACATTGAAACTAGACAGAATTTGATTGCGAATTGAGTCAAGGTATGGTGTAAGACCCTCAAGTGACTGAACCATGAAGAACCGCCCACACTGTTCCAGCATGCCTACCCGCACTAGCAGTATAGAGCATTCGTGAATCAAAATCATCAATCAAACTGTCAAGCTTACCCAAATAGGTCTGCATGTCCATGTCTTCCTTCTTCACGGAGATGAGATTGGAAACGTTGTAGAGACAACTAACATTATTGGAGGATGTCTTTTTTGCCTTGGTCCAGACATTGTAACATGTCTTTTAGGAGAGATATTGCGTCTGAAGGTCTGCATCAATTGAAAACCAAAGAACGCTGCATAAGGAGGCATCAACTTGTTTCCACTCTGTTTGGTCGTTGGTGGGGATATCTTTGGACTGTTTGAGCAAATGATCCTCACGGCCTCGGCCTTGGCCTTGGAACCAAAGTTCAATAGCAGCAGCCCAACCTACATAATTGCCAGCACCTACCAAGTTTATATATAACTATCGCCTTAGAATTGACGTTGGTGACATTTTGATCACCCTGCTTGAATTGCCATAGACGGGTTTTCAGATCATAGATCAGGGAAGAGTTCTCCAAATCAGAGTAGCAGGCCCCCACGGCTTCCCAAATCTATCTTGCAGTCAGAAGGAAGAGATAGGGTTTTCCAATGGCTGGATCCATGGAGTTAATCATCTATAGCATAATAAAAGATTTTTCTGCCTTCTGTTTCCTCCATGCAGGGTCACTCTTGTCTGGTTGTGGTTCTTCTCTTGTCAAATAACCCATTCTGCTTCTTCCTCCTAAAGCCAGCTTCACATACTATGCCCATTCAAGGTATTCTTTTCGATAAAGTTTGTGGACAAGAAGAAGAAGATGCAAATATGTGATGAATCAACAGCCTTGCTTGTTTGCATGGTCTCTTGGGAATCCTCCAATTCTGTTTTGATTTCTTCCTTGTATAAGGAAGATTTAGCCTCAATCATCATTGCTGTTTTGGCCATGGGTTCACAAAAGCCCTAGAGTCTCTGATACCATAAAAGAAGAATCAGATATTTGCCATAATATGGCAACAAATACTTGCTTTAATTTCTCTATTTGGAAAATGCTGAATATGTGTTCACTCAGGCATATTCGAAATGTCCTATATTTTGTTTACATGTTTTTCTTGATAATACCCTACCTCCCAAGTGTTGAAACATAATTTTTGTTGGCGGGTTATCTCTTCCCCAATTTGTTGATCATATTTTTTGATCTTGCTTGCTATGTGTGGTTGCTAACATCCATTCTGTTTCCATTGCTCTGGTCCAGGAACCTTCTTGGCTATCTCTTGCTATTCAGTGGAGAGCTAAACAACTGTCATGTGGCGACTAGGTGTTGTAAACTGGACCATCTAGATCATTCTGACCGTGAAGGTTTGAAGTCAGCTTATGATATTCATGGTGCTGGTGCAGTTGCTTGCTATGCCACTGGCAAAAGCAATCCGAAGTTTACTTTTCAAACTTGTACAAATCAGTGTTCTAGTCATCCAGGAGCTATCAAATACCTGCAGAAGTATTATTTTATTTCCCTTTATGCTTGTGTGACTGCCCCGGAAATTTGATCCCATGTGGTTATTGTTTAAATCTCTTTCCAGCTAGGCCGTACATATGTACAACTAGATCAAACTGCTTCTTGTTAAATCGGGAAAAGAATTTTTTTTCAATCAAACTTGAGTACATCTGTACAGTTTTCTATTCTTGAGAATGAATTTGAGAGAATTTGTCACCAGTCTGGTGGATGAATTTCAATATGTAAGCATTATTATCCCCAGGGCAGGAATAATCATATTATATTTCTCCCCTCAATATTGCAGATGCATTCATCAGAATCCATGGAATCATGATGCCCGCTACTTGCTTGTCCTTAATTATCTTCAAAGGGCACGCGAACAGAGATTTCCTCATCATCTCTGTGGCATACTAAATCGTCTAATTCATGCTGCCCTTTCAAATGAATTATATAGCAAGACAGAAATGTTGTATCAATATAGACATTTCCAACTTCTGCTTTGTGCTTCTGAGATCAGTTTACAAAGTGGAGATCACATGAGCTGCATCACCTATGCCAAAAAGGCTTCTCAACTTGTGCTTCCCGGTGATCATCGATTCTTTGCACATCTACTATTGTGCCGTTTATATGCCACAGAAGGTGATCATCTAAATCTCCAGAAGGAGTATATAAAGTGTTTGGAGCTCAGGACAGATTGCCACATTGGTTGGATCTGTCTCAAGCTTATGGAATGTCAATATGAACTGCAAATAGATTCAAATGTCATAGACTTAAACTTCGAAGAATTCATTAAAAGGGGTGGAAATTCATGGAATATGTGGATGGCTGCATATAACTTAGTGAGAGGAATCATTTCATTGCAGAAAAGGGATTTAGTCTCAGCTGAAGAGTTCATGGCACAGGCTTGTTTATTGGCAGGATTCGAAAGCTGCCTCTTTTTATGTCATGGTATGTATTTTCTTTGGGTGAGACCTTCAAAAATCTCTCTTGCATGATTTCTGCATAGTATTGCGTTTCCACTATTACTTAACATTGAATGCAACAAGGTTGTTTTAGAGGTTAAATATAAGATGTTAAGGGCATGCTTTATAATAACTTTTCTGATATTTAATGATCATGTAGTGTGAGAATTGTTATGAAGTCTTGTTTTATAAAAATTTCTTGACAATATTCTTTGTGTTGGTTAATTTATCCCCGAGACACCAGTTCCTATCGTTTTATTAGAATGAAGCTCATGAATCTCTCCTTTTATGCATGGATGGATACTTCATTTTACTGTTACTCACCTTAACATAGGACCTCGTTGACCAAACCACGGGAATTAACCAAATTGGTAGTAAATTTGTTGACTGTTGATATTATTTTACAAGTTTACCCTTCAGGAGGGAGAATTGGTTGATGTTTCTATCACAGTATTTATTGTTGGTTGCAGGGGTATGTTGGTAAAGAAATAATTAGTACAGTTGAAAATTTGAAAGGGATCTTATAAAAAGAGGGATAAATATATCTCAAGAGGGTCTTATATTTAGAGAGTAGATCCTTTTTCCCCTCATCTCTACGACCCCACCTCTTACGCGTCTGGATGAGCTTTTAGATTAATATACAGTTGAAAATTTGAAAGGGATCTTATAAAAAGGGATAAATATATCTCAAGAGGGTCTTATATTTAGAGACGTAGGGAGTATATGTGTCTCTAGATCCTTTTTCCCCTCATCTCTACGACTCCACCTCTTGCGCGTCGGGATGAGCTTTTAGATTAATATACATCTGACTATATTATTTTTATGTTAGGTGCCATCTGTATGGAGCTTGTCAGGCAGTGCAATGGTCCTCAGTTCCTATCACAGGCTGTTAACAGCCTTACCAAAGTCCATGAGCTTTCACTGATTCCCTTACCTATTGCCTCAGTGTTGATGGCTCAAGCAGAAGGAAGCCTCGGTTCTAAGGAGAGATGGGACAGAAACCTTCGCCTTGAATGGTATAATTGGCCATCAGGTTTGATTTCTATTCTTTGTCTGATAATGATTATTTTTTTGAAGTTGTGAGGAACGAATTACTGGAGAGCTAAATGCATGTTGGGGTTGGGAAGTTAGTTGAGCAAAATTTGCAGGATTATTCGTTTCAACAAATTCAAATTAATCAAACTATTAGCTGATATTTGTAAGGTTGAGTTGGGATGCTTTGTGATTTCTCAATGGACCCCAGTCCCCAGGCCTTATATAGAACCTCTTGTGGTACATCCTCATGCAAGATAACTGCTAAACTCTGGTTGAATGTATGCTTTTTGTTGTAGAAATGAGGCCTGCAGAGGTCTACTTTCAAATGCATTTGCTTGCAAGACAGTTGACAGTTGGGCATAGCACTGTATCTAGCATGGAGTCCTTTCAGAGTCCTCAGAGATGGGTTATTCGGGCAATTCATATTAATCCTTCTTGCATGCGATACTGGAGGGTTTTACAGAAGCTTATGGAATAAACTTGAAAAGTGATCGGTTATCATGACTGATTGGCTTCTTCTGTATATGTTTCGCTTTGTCCAGAAACAGGTTGTATTTTCGAATAAATAAATTGCAAGTGAAATGTGGAATTTTATATCTAGAACAAAGCAAGAATGGAGCGCAACCGAGTGGAATAAAATTTTCATTCCATTTTCGGAAATAGTATGATGTAACGGAATACAGTTTTCACTCTATCATTTGGACAATAAAAGGAACAGAATGGATTATAACTTCTTTATTCATATTTTACTCTTATTTAACAAAGTTATCAAAATCTAATTATTATTTAACTATAACTAATATTTAATTTTATTATTTGATAGAGTAACATTCCTCAAAAGTTAATCATATAGTATTATTTAATAAATCATATATTTTGCCAAATATGTGTACAAGAATAATTAAAATCAAAAGATGATCTTTGAATTGATATATAATGCATAAGAAAAGAATAAACAAGATTATTTTGACGTAAGGTGTAAGGTGGTTAGGTTGGAGGATACTCTTTCTTCGTTGTTGTAAGATGATGTGCGGTAACAGTTAGAAAAGTCTATTTATAAAAGAGATGATGTACAGGAACAATAGAAAAAGTAACAACGAAAAGGAGAAGCGTGTTCGAAAAAAACCATATAACTTCAAATATAAGTCGCATATGTGAAAGTAATATATATATACTTTTTTGACATCTGTGAAAGTGATATATATTTTTTATCAAATGTCCACAAGTGAAATGTCCAACTTACCCATTCATGTTCATCGACAACCAGCAGGGAACCAACCAAGTGAATGATAGGCCTAGACATCAGACAGTTTTGGGCCAAAAACCACTCATCTGACCAAACCGTGGTTGAGAAACACAGACCCAATTCCGCCCAAACTTTTTCTCAGATTATGCGGGTTCGGTTTTTCGGGTTTTCAGGTAAAGTAGTGGGTAGGGGTGGTTTGGACTCGAGAAGTTAAGAAAGATGAATATATAGAGGAAGGAGGAAGAAGATGTACAACAAATAACCAGAGAGAAAGACAAGAGACTTTAAATTCCAAGGCAATGAAAGTGAATAGAGGAAGTGTGAAAGAAGTTTTGCTATTCAACAACTTGCAAAAAGTGACATGTTATGATTAATGTGATAAAGTCATTTGTGACCAGATAGGTACGACCATTTCACTTTTGTTCTGCTGTTGACTGCTCTGATGTGACTATGTTTGCCTACGAAAGCGAAACGTGTTTGCTTTTGTCCACTCCATCCCAGACCTATTAATTATAAATAAATTGAGAGAGTTATAATATCAGGCGAGTTTGGGCACCGATGGGCCAAAAGATAATAACCACACCCTCCCAGCCCAACTCGCATGTACCCGATATACCAACCCACAAACCCGTCTACCCGTCAGGATCCGACCGCTACAGCCTATTACCTTCGGATTTTCGGTTTTCAAGTCAGTTCTTCTATTTTTGTCCAGGCCTAGTGAGTGAGGCATGACTCACCACCATTAGAGCCTGGACAAAAATAGAGGAACTGATCTATGCAGAGAGAGAAGGAGGGAGGGCGAAAAGTCCAAACCTTTCTTTGTAAATGAAAGCCAAACAGCTAGGGGATCTCACTGCCTTGTATATGTGCAATCATAGAGAGCTAGGCAGTGTAGGCACTCCTGATGCAGGCAATGTTGGCACACCTGAAGTAGTTGCACTGAACAAAACATCAAACATACCAAGACATGTGCATTTTGCTTAATTCAATGTTATAATCCATTTGAATCCTTGAAATGTTGTTTCTTTATTAATAAACTATATTTACATATTAATTTACTTGAAAAATAAGCAATAACCTAAGTTTAATTGTAAGAATAACTCTATATAAAATAGAGTTATCAGAGGGTCACCGCCTTACGAGCGCGTTGAGAGGAATAAAAATGTAGTAATATAATTTGAGTGAGCCATTCTATCCCATACCCCCAATTTGGGGGGTGGAGGATAAAAGAACATGATGGAATAGAATGTGTTACGGATCGGTCAAAAAGCCCAAGGGCCAAACGTTCCATAAGGCGGACTATGATTAATGAGCCTCGAAAGTAGTCGCCAACCCACAATCGGTGAACGTTGGGGATCAAATCTCCACATCCTACGGTCGGGACTCTTTTTTGGGCTCTCCACGTATAAATACGCATCCTCATTAATGCTACAGGTACGCATTTATGACCTCATATCACCTATTCCCAATGTTGGTTTAAGCATCAAAGTGTGTGCAGGTACCACCGGCCCGCTTGCCAAATCAACGCGAGCAGGAGCATCTCGACACGTCGCTTGGAGTGTTCTAGCTTCTTAGCTTGGTGAGCATCTCGGCCCACTGCTTGACCGAGATTTGCATCTAGTACAGTTCTGAATGAAATACATCCCACTAGGTTCCATTCCATTCTGCTATTAAAAAAGAGGTTTCATTCAATCCATTTTTTAAAAAACCAAACAATGGAACATGATCCCATTCCATTTAATCCTATCTCATACCACCAATCCAAACGCTAAATGAAAACAATTTGATACCTAATACTCAAGTGAAAATAACGATAAATAAATGCGTGCACCATTGGGAAAAACGATCACTTATAATTGACTACTCGACAATATATGAATCTTGCATAAAAAGACAAGTTTCACTGGCGAGATTGGATGAGGGGGACCGTTTTAAAAATGGTTTATCAATGGACTGATGCTATGAAGCATTGTAAATCTTATACAATTATTGGATGAATGATACTCCCTCTGAACTCATTTATAAGCTACAAACACCTTTTTAGATTGATTGAAAAATTAATGTATCTCGACTCTATATAGTCCAGATACATTACTTTTTCAATGTATCGGAAAAGTGATTGTTGCTTATATAAGAGTCCGGAGAGAGTATGTGTTATCAGATGCAGATAGTACTGATAATCAGTGTACATCATTGCTATAAGAATTGTACACCATTAACCAATAAAATACGTGGTATAGATGACTTTTAAGGTAGAGAAAATCAATTTTATAATGATGTGTCGTTTCATAATTGGTCGTCGCAAAAGAATTTATACAACATCGATGTATATAAATTAAATAATAAACAATTGTTTCGAGAACATAATGTAAGTTATTGAAAAATAGGCTAAATTACACTTTTGGTCTTTTATCTTTGCTCTAGGTTTCACTTTGGCCCTTTATCTCTTTTTGGTCCCTCATCTTTCATTTTCGTTTCATTTTGGTCTCTGCCGTTAGTTTTTCTTAACGGACGCCACACTAGTAGTTAACTACTGACGTGGTGTCTTACATGTCACTCCTGACTTGAAATTTTTATATGATGTGACATAGAAGAGACCAAAATGAAATTTAACAAAATCTTGAGAGACTAAATTGACAAAAACACACAAATATGAAAAATCACCTCAATCTTCATCATCTTCTTCTCCGGCGAGCCACCACCATCCTCTTCTTCTCAATCCACCGCCACCCTCTCCTCCATCGCCACACCACCACCACAACACCGAAATAGAATCCTAAACTCCAATCTTAAATCCCTAAATTCCAATCTTAAGTCCCAATCCTAAATTCCATTTTTCTATCCTATATTTGCCTCTAACAACATCAGAACAAAAGTGAGGCAAATATTGTGGTCTATGGTTGTTGGTTAGGTTATGTGGACTTATCTTGATATGTTTTCTCTTTTTCCATTATTTTTTCTTTTATCTCAAGAATCAATTTTTTTCTTTCTATTTTTTGGTTCAATCTTGACTCCTCTAAGACTATGTACAATGGTTTCAACACCCTTCATGTTTCAACACCCTCCTTTTCACTTTTTAACACTCTACATCATCTTCTCTCTCTTCCACCTAATAATTCAACACCCATTCAACTTTTACTCACTACAATAGTTTTGTTTAATAAAATTCAACACCCTACCCCACCACTTTTATTTCATATTCTTCATTTCTTTTATGTTTTTGTTTTTGTGATTACATATTAATAAAAAGAGTAATTAGTAGAATATTGGGTATTAAAAGGGTTATTGTTGGGATCCATTTCACAAAAAATATGTTTAGAGCTACAAACAAGAGTTTATTGAAGGCCAAAAAAAAAATTAGAGGAAAAAAGTCAATTTTTTTTTGTGTCCAAATCAAATGAACCAAGTCTCTATTTGTAGACAAAAAAATAATGAATTTTGGTGGAAAAAAATTGATTTACTGTGAAATAATTGACCCTAAATAATTAAGATGAGATAAAAATGTCAAAAATCACAACAGCCAATCAGAATTCGCCTCATTTTCGCGCGGACCCCACTCCCTCTTCATTCAACATGTTGAATATATTCGACACCAAATAATCCACATCATTTTCAACACTCCATTCAACACTCCATTACAACCATTCAACTACTTAATAAATTTTTCAACACCACCATTATAAATGGCCTAAAAAGGGATTTCAAAACTTGTATGTTACTTGAAAATGGAGCAACACTTTCTTGTTCCTCTGAGTTTCAAGTGGAATATGTTGGCATATAAATTTCTTCACATTGTCGGTGGCTTTATATCTGACTCTCTGACAGGTATATTTGTATTAGGGTGTGATTCTTAATTCTGGTATCATATCATAGAAATTGCATCTTAATTCTGGAACAAGGAAGTGGAAAAAAAAGAAGAAACCCTTAATAAATAATAATAATAATAATAATAATAATAATAATAATAATAATAATTATTGTGGTTTTGTATTAAAAAATTAAATAAAAAAATTATTGTAGCTGTTATTGTTACACGAAGAAATGAGAGAGAGAATTTATATAGTGGGTTGCGGGTGGAAGGAGGCGTTGAGTTGAGTTAAGATAGGTTTGATGGAAAGGGCTGCACTTGTTCGTTCGCTGTCTCTCTCCGGCAGCAGATACTCATACTCATACTCATACCTGTGTCGCTCCATAACCACCACTCTCTTCCCAGCGAGTGCGTGTACAACAACAGGGGCAAGAGCGAGGAGGTCCTCCTCTTCCTCCTCCTCTTTATCCCTCTCCCGCCGCCACTCCACAACCAGAACCAGACTGCTTCCCTCTTCTTCTTCTCCGCTCTTTTACTTCCGCAACCAGAAGCGCAACTATTTCTCCACTTCCGCCTCCCCTAGAGCCGTTCTTTCATCTCCAGGTATCCTCTCTCTCTCTCTCTATCATCCTAATCATGCTTTCCTTTTCGTACTTGTGATTTTCGATAAACAAAAAATATATTGCGCTTTGGTGGTAGATTTTGCTGAGGTAAAGGATGAAATTGCCCATAAACTGGGGTTCGAGAAAGTTTCGGAGGAATTCATTCAGGAATGCAAATCAAAAGCTGTGCTCTTCCGCCACATCAAGACTGGGACTCAAGTTATGTCTGTTTCCAATGACGATGAGAATAAAGTCTTTGGCATTGTTTTTCGTACTCCTCCGTAAGTCAACTAACTGACTAACTTCTTCCTTTTCGTACGCTTCATCCATCCATCCATCCATCCATCAATCGCATGCACTTGCTCTGTCTTTCTTTGCAGCAAAGATTCCACTGGCATCCCTCACATTTTGGAGCACAGCGTATTGTGCGGCTCACGTAAATATCCTTTGAAAGAACCCTTTGTTGAATTATTGAAAGGAAGCCTGCACACTTTCCTCAATGCATTCACATATCCTGATAGGACATGTTACCCCGTCGCTTCCACAAATACCAAGGTAGTATTAAGTAACTTGTATTCTTCCACTCTCCATTGTCCATTCAATTCAATCTAACGCCTCTTCCTCTGCACTGCAGGATTTTTATAATTTGGTTGATGTCTACCTCGATGCCGTTTTCTTTCCTAGATGTGTCCAGGACTTTCAGACTTTTCAACAGGAGGGTTGGCACTATGAGCTCAATGATCCTTCTGAAGATATCACTTATAAAGGTTTCCTACCCTCTATTCTATTCTATTCTATTCCTTACGCCATCCTCCTATCCTTTCCTCTCCTTTCCATTCATTTCTAATTAACTCTTATTTCTTGTTCCAGGTGTTGTGTTTAATGAGATGAAGGGTGTCTACTCTCAACCAGATAACATTCTTGGACGGGCTTCTCAACAGGCTAGTTTTTTAATGGCTCGCCCTTTTTAGTTTGTACCGAGCTGGCGAGCTCTACCATTTTCCTTTTCCTTTTTTACATATCACCACCCTTGGGAGGCTGGAACATTTCAACAGTTTTAGTTTGTCCCTCAAAGTTCATGATCTCCTTACAGCCAGTTTTTTCAATACTGTCTGATAACGTAGTCTTTTAAAGATTTTATTCCTTGCTGTCGGAATTGCTTTTTAATTCGTGTTGATATTCCTTATTGCACTTTGTATGCTCCAGTCCCTGGATCCTGAAAGCATCACATTCACTAAATTCATGCTAGATTTACTATCAATTTCATATTTTAAGCACCAGTTATGAGATTTTTGTGTGACTTTTTTTTTTGTAACTTCAATTTCTGTGCATTTGATACAGGCTCTTTTCCCAGATACCACTTATGGTGTTGACAGCGGAGGTGATCCTCGAGTTATTCCTAAGTTGACATTTGAGGAGTTTAAGGTTTGTTTTGAGAATCATGTTAACTAATTTTTGTGGTAGAGTTAACTCTAGTATATACAGGGGCTTCTATTAGTGTGTAACATTGATATATGCAGTATTGCCGGAAAAATTGTGCATTTTCAAGTGCACTTTTACCTTGGTGACCTTTTTTTACTTCCAAATAGTTTAGTGTAGATCACAATTGTAGCATTTGCAAATATTTAATTGTTTTATTTTAACATTTTCACTCTAAACTTAATTGACAGGAATTTCACAGCAAGTATTACCATCCCAGTAATTCGCGAATATGGTTTTATGGAGATGATGATCCAATTGAGCGCCTCCGCATCCTAAGTGGTAATATTATTTAGTTTAACTTGCTCTTTAAATATTGAGGCTGATAATTGGAGAGAGTGGCCTTGTTGTAACTTGTAACCAATGTTGTGTTGGCAAATTGCCTCCATGGCATTATGGCATGGTGGATACCGTGCCAGCGCCATATAGTCCGTAATGCCTATTTAGGCCCCGACTTCTAATTAGAATGATTTACTGAAGAGTGTGGTCTGGTTTTTTGTGCAAACCCATTCTATGACAGTCATCAGGTGCTAGAGACTTGGGTATTATGGGGTGCTCTAGTCCCACTTCGTGTAGTATGGGATGCTCGATGGAGTATTTAAGTAGCTTGGTTATTCCCCCTTAATAGCTAGCTTTTAAGGAAGTTTTCCCCAAATGCTTCTATACTTATCATCAGGATATTATTGGATGACCTTGAGGGTGCTCTCTGGGTGCTCACGGAAGGCCCTTCTGTGTAATGGGTCTTATCCCAGCAAGTCAGCATTCAGTAACCTGCTACATTTCCCTTTGTGCATAATTTTTAAGCATCAGCAAGTTGTGTCTTTATAGTTAAACGCCAAGCCTAGTTGCTCCCTTCTAGTCTCCTACAGTCTATCAGACATAAATAACAAAGAAGACCTCATGGATAAATTTGTATTGCTGTTGAATTATTTTATATATTTCTTGGGGATATCTTATCCCTTCTCTCTAATATTTATTATATTTCTTCTTTGTAAAAAATTACTGCCTATTTTTGGATGTCTTAAAAGTGACAGATGTTTATTAGTTATTTTTGTAATACTGGGACAGGATAATCAAATTTACAAGTTAAAATGTTGTTATCCCTTTCTGAAATTACATTAATATGCTCATTTTAGGAATTGGAACAAGCACGGAGTTGTGTTGAGTTCCCCTTTGAAGATCCTATATTGTCTAACCTGTCACGACCCAAAACTCCAACTGTGACTGGCGCACAGACGTAAACTATTAGCCTGGCAAGCCCAAGAAAACAACTCTGGCCAACAAATAGTTTAAACGAATAATATTTACTTCCATAAATCTACCAAAATTTCGACAGAGTTTCATTTGCATTTCAAATGTTCCCAAAATACCAGTCATTCAATTTACAACAATGAATCACCTGCCAAGTTTTAAAATATCATACTACATCTCTGATGAGTTTAAAGACGATATACATTTCAAAAACAAAATTTCACTAGACCTTCCTATAGCTGCAGATTATATCAAAATACAAAGGATCACAAATGTAGTCCTGTGAATCTAGGAGGCCTACCAAAAGATGAACAGCGAACACTGCTCAGCTGCTTGGGAATCTGAAGAAAAAAAATAAAGATAAGGAAATTGTAAGTCACAAAGACTTAGTGAGGGAACAACAACCACCATCAATTGAAAGGGGAAACACACAAGGCACGATTGTTTTAACAAAAGTCATAGAATTATGCTTAAGTAACCATCACAGTAACCTCGAAAAATATGGAAAATCAAAATATCAATTCGAATGAATCACACGTGAGAGAATCATAAGACGGCTCCATCTCATTGGTAACCCTCTCCACCTAAGGGTGGCCTCCCCTTAGTGGCGGCTTCATCTAACGAATAGCCCTTTCCTCTTTCAACTCCTTTGAATCACGTTTACCGAGGTAGCTACATCTTGTTGATAGCCCTCTCTCCTAAGGGAGGCCTCCCCCTTAGGGGCGGCTCCATCTAACGGATAGCCCTCTCCATCCGAGGTCATATAATTAGGTGCGCCTAGACCGTTTCATCCGCTAACCGTTATAACTCAAAATCATTATTACATCATTTGCATATGTGTACAATAAAAAATAATCAAGTCAAATACGACATCAATAGTCTTAAAAGATAATGTCATAGAAGCTAAAACAATTTTCCAAAGACGTGTTTCATATTTATAAATAACTAATAACTTTGGAATAGCGAAAGGAATAAAATAATGACATTTAGAAATAATTAAAATATGCGACGAAGATCGCCATCCACTCACAGTTATGAAGAGTCTCCTGTTTAGCTCTCCAACACCTTTCGGAGAAGTCAACGAAGCAATGACGGACAAATCTGAAAATCAATGATATTTCCAAGGTTTTTAGAAGATTATCCTAGAGCTCTACTAGCTATGGGGAACCAACAAAATCCTAAATATCTATCATAAATTTCAAAACTAATTTTTCTCCAAATTAACATGTGCTAAGGATGTATTATTGGATAATGAGTAGTGGGTATACCTTAAATAGCCTCAAAGAGTAACCTTCTAAGTGTGAGTGCATTTCTTCTCTTTAAGAGCGAAAAACCCCAACTCCAAATGCTACCCAAGAGTACCCAAGAGAGAAATGAGATGGCTTTTCTTTAAATATTGCTTAAAGGTGTAAGGTTTAGGGTGGGAATTTGATCACCTGATGTGAGGAGGAGAAGAAAAATGGAGGAGGAGAGTTATGGTGAAAGAGAGGAGAAAAAGGGAGAGAGAGAGAGAGCCGTAGAGAATGAAGAATTTGGGGTGGGGGGTTTCTGTTCCTTCTTAAAATAGTGTGTTGTTTTTTTTATTATTACAAGTGAAACGGTGCGTTTCATAACCGCATCCCTTTTATTTCGGATTCAACTCCCTTTGGATTCATATTTCTCTATTACCACATTTGATTTGTTCACTGTTACTCTTTGTTGTAGAACCGAAAAACGGAGAATCTGAGAATGATCCTTTGTATTATTTACTCAATTCGATTAGGGATCTCCTAGAATTGGAAGATGAAAATTACAAGGAATGCTTGATGAAATTGAGAAAACTACCCCGGCACTACACTAGTTTAATCTACCAAACGAGAATATACGATTTTGAGCCCGAGCTAAGTGATCTTTCAAAGAACCCCAAAGATCTCATTTCTCGTCTTGTGTCATCATAGAAACCTCTTCCACATTTGTGCCTGTGACATCACCTCTAACCACGGGAGGTGGATCTCTTCCATACATTGCTTTGAAAGGAGACATCTTGGTGTTTGAATGATAGTTGGTATTATATGCAGTCGCCCAACTCAACCACTTATGCCATTGCTTCGGTTTAGTGCTCATCATACACCTCAAATACGTTTCCAAACATCTATTCACCACCTCGGTTTGTCCATCACCGAGGCGATAAGTGAGCTATACTTCAATTTAGTTCCACCAATTTGAACAATTCGGTCAAAAGGAGCGAGAAAAACTCTGTCTCTGTGAGACTATTGGTCGAGGATATCCATGGAGTCTCACTACCTCCTTCAAGAATACTTCAGCAACTTCCTTTGCACTATAAGGGTGAGCTAGTGCCATGAAATGTGCATACTTGGTAGAGTCTATCCACAACTACCAAGATAGTATCCATACCTCCCGGCCTTAGGTAGTCCACCAATAAAATCCATGCTAATATCAGTCCATATAGCCTTCGGTACTGGCAGTGGCTGAAGTAAGCCAGCTGGGTTGAGAGCTTGGTATTTGTTCCTTTGACACACCTCACATTTCTAAATGTAGTCTTGGATAGTCTTCCTCATACCCTCCCAGAAAAATAAACTAGCTATTCTCTTGTAAGTTCTAAAATAGCCAGTGCCCACCCACTGCGCAGAGTCATGAAATTCTCTTAAAATCAAGGCAATTTTGGAAGATTCCAGTAGGCACAACTAACTCCGCCGGTGTAATATAATCGCCTTACGCATTGTGCCACTCTGTGTTCAATTCCATTCACCACCAAGTCTTGAATTATCACTTTGAGCTTCTCATCTTTGTCCTGTTCCAACTCTACCTCCTCCCATTCAAAGAAGTTCACTGTTGATAAAGCAGAGTATTGTAGTTTTCTGGACAATGCATCAGCAGCTTTATTCTCAATTCCTGGTTTGTATTTAATCTCAAAATCAAACCCTAACAATTTGGAAATCCACCTGTGTTGTTCTTCCCCCATTAGTCTCTGATCCGCTAAGAATTTCAAGCTCTTTTGGTCGGTATGAATCACAAAATGCCTACCTAATGTGTAAAGGCCTCCATTACGGACCGCAAGCACTACTGCCATTAACTCCTTCTCGTACACTGACTTGCTCAAGGCTCTATCGGATAATGTTTGACTCATATAAGCTACAGGTTGCCCTCCTTGCATCAGAACTGCACCCAGACCCTTCCCTGAAGCGTCAGTCTCTACAACAAAGGTTTTGTTGAAGTCTGGAATGGCTAAGACCGGAACTGAACTCATAGCTTCCTTCAATTGATCAAATGCACTGAGCGCACTCATCCCAATGGAATCGCCCTTCTTCAATTGTTGAGTTAGAGGCAAGCAATCTTGCCATACCCCTCTACAAATTTCCTATAATAGCCCGTAAGTCCAAGAAATCCCCTCAATCCTTTTACATCCTTAGGAATTGGCCAATCAACCATGGCTTTCACTTTAGTTGGATCTGCTACTCTCTTGATCGAAATTATGTGCCCTAAGTACTCTAGACTACCTCTTCCAAAGGAACATTTCTTCTTATTAACAACTAGAGCATGTTTCCTCAAAGCTTGCGATGCTGGTGGTTAAATGTTCAACATGACTATCCGGACTACCACTATACACCGGTATATCATCAAAAAAACCAAGGCAAACTTCCTCGGATAAGGATTCAATACGGTTCATGAGGGCTTGGAATGTTGAAGGAGCATTAAATCAAACCAAAAGGCATCACCAAGAACTCATAAAGTGACCTTCATGAGTTCTAAAAGCGATCTTGGGCACATCGGTCTCCTTCATGCGTATTTGATGGTAGCGGACTTCAAATCTAACTTTGAAAACACTTTGGCTCCACCCGATTCATCAATGACTCATCAATGAGTGGAATTGGGAACTTATGTTCGTACCGTGAGCTTATTCAAAGCTCTATAATCAACACAAAACCTCCATCCTCCATCCTTCTTCTTCACCAAGATCACTGTGGTCATTTGTGTAGGGTTGCATTCTAGGCCCGATAATGCCTGTAGTTAACATTTCTTTCACAAACTTCTCAATTTCATTCTTTTGATAGTATGGATAACGATAGGCACGATGTTAGGGATGCTGCACCTTCTTTCAATGTAATGGCATGATCACACTCCCTTTTTGGAGGTAAATCTTGAGTGCTCTAAACAAATCTTCAAACTCTTCCAACACTACATCCAATGGAGAGTTTCGTCCTCCAAATTACCGCCTCCACACCATCGTGAGCTTGATAGGATAGAACAAATCCCTCCCCTTCATTTTGGAGAGCCTTCAACAAGGTTTTCCATGAAGCTTGAGTTTTACATAATGAAGGGTCACCCTTCAACACCTTCTTCTCACCTCTCTTTCCCCAACTCAGACTGAGATTTCTAAAATTTGCCTTCACATTTCCAAGACTTGCCAACCAATCCATTCCCAACACCACATCTGTTCCTCCTAACTCCATGATGAAAAAGTGTTGAACAACACTAACTCCTTGTATCACCACTTCCAATTGCTTACAAATTCCCCTATTCTTAACCTTCTCACCATTCCCCACCTCCACTTCAAATTCCGCGCGTGTCGACCACAAAGTGAGCTTCAATTCTTCCACAATTTTTCTGGATATGAAGTTGCTAGATGCTCCACAGTCCATCAGCACTAACACCTTGACTCCTCCAATAGTCCCTAATGTCTTGAAAGATCTATTGGAAGTCAAGCCCTCCTTACTCTTCAATGACAATTGCATCACCTTAGCAACCAGAGGTCGCTCTCTACTTTCTCGGTCTCACTCCCACTGAATCTTCAACGAGAATCGCCATTAGCACGAATTGATAGTGTTTCAATTTGCACACATGGTCACGACCCCAAGTCTCTCCACACTTAAAGCATAACCCCTTCCTACTCCTCTCCCTTAATTCAGCTTGAGAGAGTTTTCCTCCACTCACTGTACTCTTCTCTACACCTTCAGCAACTTTACTACTTGATCCTTCCTTACTACCACCCTTTTCCCACCTAGTAAACCCCTTATGGCCCTTAGCATAGGATCTGTCGTTTTCCTTGCTACTCTTCTTCTCCATGATCATCAATCCACCCTTCTTCAGTGCATTATTCTTTTCCTCCAAAAGCAAAGCTCTATCCATTAATTCATCCAATGTACCCGTAGCATGTAACTTCAATTCAGCTTGGATCTCTTCCTTCAACCCATTGATGAAAATTCCCTTGAGCATCACACGTTCTTCCTTCTTGAGAGGTGCAGATTCCCTCTCAAATTTCTCCCTGTACTTCATGACAGAGCTCGTTTGTCTAATGCTCAGCAACGGCCCAAACGGATTCTGTACCAACCCGGGTTGAAACCTCCTAATCACAGCAGCTTTGAAATTCTCCCATGTCAAACCTTCGTTCTGTTCCTCCCACCATTGATACCAATTCAACGCCTTATCTTCCAACGCAATCACCACCGCGTCGAGCTTGTCTACTTCATCCACCATATTAAGCTTGAAGTAACGCTCAGCTCGAACTATCCACCCATAGGCATCGTCACCTCGGAATATAGGAATCTTCAGCTTCCTACCTCCAAAATCACGAGACGAATCACGACTGGAGCTTCGTGTTCCCGAGCGAGAGCTGTCCTCTGTTTCTGTTTCAACTTCGCCATCGTTTGCTTCGTTTCTGTTCCGGGTCGGGTTTCGCCGGCGTGGTGACCTTCGCTTCCTCGCGCGTCCTCTGCGTGAACGACTACGCTCGATAAACAGATTCTTCAACTCCGCTAGCTGCTGCTCGATGCCATCAATGCGTTTTTCCATTGCGTTTCGCGTGAAGACCATACACTGCAGAATCGACTGCTCTGAATACCACTTGATAGAACTGAGAAAAACTTTGGTGAACTTCCTATTCTGCCCCTCACTTGCTATGTTCTCATCATGTTCTATATTTCAGAATTCAGACCAGTTATGAGAATAATTTTAGAGTTCTTTCTGACATGTAGCAATTAGTCACTAACTTCTGCATCTTCTCTATTCTCCAGAGTATTTAGACATGTTTGATGCAAGTTCAGCCCCAAATGAATCAAAGGTTGAAGCACAGAAATTATTTTCAAAGCCAGTCCGGATTGTTGAGACCTATCCTGCAGGGGAAGGAGGTGGTTTGAAGAAGCATATGGTCTGCCTTAACTGGTTGCTCTCTGATAAGCCCTTGGACTTAGAAACTGAGCTAGCACTTAGTTTTCTGAATCATCTTCTGCTGGGTACCCCTGCTTCACCACTGAGAAAATTTTTGCTAGAAAGTAGACTGGGTGATGCCATTGTTGGTGGTGGGTTAGAAGATGAACTTCTCCAGCCTCAATTTAGCATTGGAATGAAGGGCGTTTCTGAAGATGATATTCACACGGTAGAAGAACTGATAATTAGTACACTTAAAAAGTTGGCTGAAGAAGGTTTTGATACAGATTCCATTGAGGCTTCTATGAATACAATTGAATTTTCTCTCAGAGAGAACAACACTGGGTCATTTCCTCGTGGCTTGTCCCTCATGCTTCAATCCATTGTAAGATAAGCTTTTTTTTTTTGTGGTGTAGAAATAGGCATCCTTTGCTGATTGAGATTTATAATTGTTTTGGTTTGCATATTTAGGGTAAATGGATTTATGATATGAATCCCTTTGAGCCACTGAAGTATGAGAAACCTCTCCAAGACCTAAAATCTAAAATAGCAAAGGAGGGTTCTAAATCTGTTTTTTCTCCACTAATAGAGAAATTCATCTTGAACAACCCTCATCAAGTTACTGTGGAAATGCAGGTGGTTATTTACTTTAGCCTTGGAATCTGTTTTGTGTGAAGCCATTTTGCACCCAATATGTTGGTTATTGATGAATTTTTTCTTGTCAGCCTGACCCTGAAAAAGCTGCTCGTGATGAAGTGACAGAGAAACAGATATTGCAGAAAGTTAAAACTAGTATGACAACGGAAGATCTGGCAGAGTTGACTCGTGCTACTCATGAGCTTAGGCTTAAGCAGGAAACCCCCGACCCACCAGAAGCTTTGAAAACTGTTCCTAGCCTTTCTCTTCAAGATATTCCTAAAGAACCTATTCATATTCCCACTGAGGTTATCGTTGCATTTCCCTTGAGTGAGATTCTTACGTGTTTGCCTATAACCTATAAAAATTCACAAGGACTTGCATGCATGTTAAATGTAGGTTGGGGATATCAATGGAGTAAAAGTTTTGCAGCATGGTCTCTTCACCAATGATGTTGTTTACACAGAAATAGTCTTCGACATGAGTTTTTTGAAGCAAGAACTTCTTCCATTGGTGCCGCTGTTTTGGTAATCATACAATCTCTGTAGGATGTTTTACATTGTTTCCATCCGCCTATTGTTCCTGATATTACTTCATAGTGAATTTCTCTAATACCAATTTAAATTGGTAGTTATATTTTTATTCACCTTGCCTGGTCTGGAGTTCAGTTATTTTTGTTTAACTTCAATTCAGAAGATGCTTTGGCTCGTTATAGGTTTTGTGTTAAAGTGATTCTAAAAACAAAACATTAGCTTTTGTCGTATACTCCTACCCAAATTCTCTACAGGATTGCTTTTATTCTCAACACATTTCTTTTTAGTATTATTGTTAACAATAAAACTTTTCCATTTTCCTTTTGATGTTTTTATTCTTCCATTCCTCATCATGTCTATACCAAAAGCATCTTCTTGATAGATAAATGGCAAATCTAATGTTTACATCAATCTCTGCAACTCTCCCATGTTAATTTTGACAGCCAATCATTGCTGGAGATGGGCACAAAGGACTTGAGTTTTGTCCAATTAAACCAATTGATTGGGAGAAAAACTGGAGGAATATCAGTTTATCCATTCACATCATCAGTGCGGGGCAAGGAAGATCCGTGCAGTCACATGATTGTTCGAGGCAAAGCCATGGCTGGACATGCGGAAGACCTTTTTGACTTGGTACTTTTTCTTTTTCAAGCATTTTCTGTTTCAATGATAAAAAATAAAAAATAAAATATAATACTCGAGGCTCTAATTTTTAGCCTAACATTTCTTTTTCATCATGTAATGCCTAATTTTACACTGCTACTTAACTCCAGGTTAATTCTGTTCTGCAAGATGTCCAATTTACGGACCAACAACGTTTTAAACAATTCGTTTCCCAGAGTAGAGCAAGAATGGAGGTAATTATCAAATGTTTATGTGGAAAAATGATACACGGTTAATATGCAGAACATTCATACCGATTATCTATTTTGTGCATTTTTGTCTATTGTCAGAACCGGCTAAGAGGCAGTGGTCATGGAATTGCAGCTGCGAGGATGGATGCAAAACTAAATGCAGCTGGCTGGATGTCAGAAAAGATGGGTGGTCTCAGGTTGGAATACTAAGATACCCGTATTAAATGCTTCTAACAGTAGTAAATTTATATGACACAACAGTATGGCATGATCTGTGTTAGATTTGAAGTTTCGTGATTGTCCTTTTTGATCTAGTCCTTATGTTTGGTACCGAAACAGATGTTTATTTTCTATTGTATGCTTTGATTATATTATTATATTATGGTTTATTCTTTCTAGTTACCTTGAATTCCTCCAAACTCTTGAAAAGAGAGTTGATCAAGATTGGGCTGATATCTCATCATCACTTGAGGAGATCCGCAAATCTGTATTTTCCAAGCAAGGCTGTTTGATAAATATCACTGCTGATGGGAAAAACCTTGCAAACATGGAAAAATTGGTGACCAAATATGTTGATATGCTCCCTACTAGCTCTCCCATCGCAACAACAAATACTTGGAATGTTAGACTTCCATTGACAAATGAAGCTATTGTGATTCCTACTCAGGTAAGATTATTTAATTCGTAATCCAGTGTGTACATAACTTTATTTCTGTTGTATTTAATCCAGTGTGATTCCTACTCAGGTAAGAATAGTATCTTTAAGCCCGAATTTAATTTTTCTTTTGTTGCATTTAATTTATTTAATCATTAATTCATGGTGTTTCTTTCCACAGGTTAATTACGTTGGAAAAGCAACCAACATTTATGATACTGGTTATAAGCTTGATGGGAGTGCGTATGTTATTTCCAAATACATTAGTAATGCTTGGTTGTGGGATCGTGTACGTGTTAGTGGTGGAGCGTATGGAGGTTTCTGTGATTTTGATACACATTCAGGTAACTTGGATTATATTTAACCATAATTATTGAGTACATCCATGCAATCTTACCTTTTTGTTTTTGTCTAGGAGTGTTCTCCTTCTTATCTTATCGTGATCCCAACTTGTTGAAGACACTTGAGGTATATGATGGAACTGGGGACTTCTTAAGGGGACTGGAAATAGATGATGATACTCTATCAAAATCTATAATAGGCACCATCGGGGATGTAGACGCCTATCAACTTCCTGATGCCAAAGGTTATAGTAGGTATGAATATGAGAAAATTGATGCTTTCGCTGCTTGTTTCTATGCATTTTTTGCTCTTCTGTTAAATTAGTACTTAGTAGTAGTTACTTCGAAGTTTACAACTGTTAATGCTTTTTATTATTTGCAAATTATGCTTGCTGTCCATTTCATTTGCAGTATGTTGCGGTACTTACTGGGTATCACAGAGGAAGAAAGGCAAAGGAGACGTGAAGAGATATTATCTACGAGGTAAAGTTTCTGATTGATGACCAATATTCAATATCTGATCTAATCTTCTAACTTCAATGAATACATGGCCATTTGATCCACTGCTATTGATAAATCAAAATAATGCAGTCTGCTCTCAATACACTTTTTCATTTTGTATGGTAGTGAGTCATTAACCATCCTAATTCCTAAAAGAACCTTCGCAATCCCGAACAATATCCATTTTATCACGGTTGATCGTATCGTTTTACATTTGTTTTTGCTGCTCATAGTGACAAATAATCTTCCAGAATATGTAGCTTTATAGTCTGTTGGGAGAGGGATTTGGGAGGGTTAGGTCTATATCCTAATATATATTTGATATTTTAAAAAAATTGAAAGAATAATATGATAGATAATAATATAACACTTTTAATCATGCCTCATTCATGTTTAGAAGTATTTTGTAACTTTCTCAATTTAGAATTGAAAAATAAGCCTCCCCTCCCCTCCCCTCCAAAGTCTCACCCATAGATTTGAAATATTGCAAGAGAGCTATGCCTCCTCGTTGTCCATGGATAGCAAAAAAAACTTGAATCAAAGGGATATGGATACTTTAGCATATGAATCTATATGCTACCTGGGAAACTTGTACTAAGACATATGCTTTGCACTTTGAAACTGTTAGAACTTAGAACCTAGGAATTGGAATTGGCTCCCGCAAAATATACTGTTTATTTAAGAAAGAAAGGAAAAGTAAAAGAAAGATACACAAGAGAGTCAAACTCTCCTACAACGATTATTCACCCCTCAAAATTCTTCAGTTGACAAAAGAGAATCCTGACAAAGTATTCCTGATTCCTATTTATAGGTGAGAGGGATGTATCTTCCCATTAACTAACTCATCTTTCTCCTAACTAACTAACAAACTTTTCTAACAACTCTTAACTACTTTATTATCCTTTGTTACACATTTAATACCTTAACGATACACCCCTCCACAAAACAGCTTTGTCCTCAAGATCTTGTTTTGCTCAATGGTTGTTGGAAGCAAAATTCTACCCTCAGATCCCATTATTGATAGCTGGGCCGCTTTGGCTTGGGCAACGATGTATTGCATGGTGGGTAGTGTCCACTTTGGCTGCCGAAAAATCTACTATTTATTTGTGAAAGAAAGGGAAAGTAAAAGAAAGGTACACAAGAGAGTCAAACTCTCCTTCAATGATTATTCACCGCTCACAATGATTATGAACCACTCAAAATACTAAAATTTGGCAAAAGATTATTTCTAAGGAGAGGGAAGCCTTTATTTATAGGCTCCCATTACAATGAGGGCAAGGGATAGGATCTCAACAAGCTTAAATAACCATTAAACAACAACTAGCTATTTAACAGAATATAACTAACTCCCCTAACAAAGACCAAGTCAAATTCCTTTTTTTCCCTTTGGTGATAAACCAGTAAGGTTTTTATTTACTTTTACATTGCCATTTCCCTTATTAATACCTAACAGAAACCATTCGTTCTTGGTCAAAAAAGAAAGAAACCATTCGTTCTTATTCTGTTTTATTTTTTCCCTCAGTGTGAAGGATTTCAAACAATTTATTGATGCGATGGACGCAGTTAAGGATAAAGGGGTTGTGGTTGCAGTGGCATCTCACGAGGATGTTGATGCGGCAAACAAGGAGCTTTCTAACTTCTTTCAAGTAAAGAAAGCCCTTTAGATTCAGGATTTATTCCTCAAATATTTTGTATAATTTTTTTTGCTGTTGTGATAACTATTTTATCCAGAATAAATTATTGTAGCTGCTTTTTTTTCCTTATTTTTTAAGGGGATCAATATTAGTTCTCCACTTCCCATCAGAGACCCTTATTATAGCTGCTTTTAATTATTTATTTGTTCTAGTTAAGGATTTCACTGTTGATGTAATGCAGACAGTTTTACTATACACCATGTTTCAAGTAATGTGTTTTTTATGAATGGGCAATATGGATCTCATCTATTTCCTCTCTTTTCCTTTCTCCACCACCACCTACCCACTCCTAGCCTCCCCCTCTCCCTTCTCCGAGCTTTCCTTCCCTTCTCTCCATTCTCTCTCATCTTTCCTCTGCCACCACATTTCCTTAGAACCCACAACAACTTTGTAGTCAAAAGCAAGGGCAATGAACCTTGGCCATATCTAAGAACCAGAAATGACTTTGTCTCCAATCAAATTGAGTGCACCTCTTAAGCAATCTACCATCACATTCTCAACCGAGTGGAGAACATCCAACATGCTGAGTTAAGGCACACGGCTACAAGAGGTCCTAGCCACTCCTCTACATTAGCGACTCCAACAGCTTGGCAGAAACCTCTCGTGGAGTATATCTCTATCAACCGTGATGCTTCAGTTTCAACTATGGGCCCCAACGACGATGGTGAGTTTGTTCTAGCCTTCACTCATAGATTGGAGCGGTGTACCGTTCTGGAAGCAGAAATTTGGGCGATCTTTCACAGTGTGAACCTCGCTTGGAGTCGTGGGTTCCATCATCTCGTTGAATCTGATTGCAAAGCAGTCATCGCTCACCTTGATGGCTTGGTCACTCCTTCTCTCTCAATGATCCACCTCATTCAAGCAATCGAGGGGATAATTGATGCTCCTTCTGACCTAATTTGGAAATGTGTTAGTCGCGAAGCCAATGAACCAGTTGATCTTCTGGCGGAATGTGGTGCGCAGAGTAGTGCGTCGGTGAAACTGTTTTATGTTTGCCCAGAGTTCTTGCTTTCTTTGTTGGAAAGGGCTTGCAATGGGCCAGTTCTCCTTTTGTAACTTTTTTTCCTTTTCTCTGGCTTTTGGTCTTTTAGCCCACTATGTTAAAAAAAACGGTAGCTTTACAATCAATGTCGTCTACTATCTGATATATAGATATATATATATATATATATATATATATACACACACACACACACACACTAACATTTGCCAAGACTATAACACAAGTATGTATTGAAATATTACTCTCTGGATTAACCAAGGTCTTGAGTTCGAATCCAGCATTGGGCATGTAACAGTGTTAAATCTCTTGAGGTAGAGCTTTGTCGCCCATTATGGTCATACCCGGCTCGAGGGATTAGACTCTACAGTTGCGTGCAGAGGAAACCCAATTTATACCAAAAAAATAACTACTTTCACACATTTTAAAGATAATAGTTTTGTTCCGTCAAAAAATAAAAAGATAATAGTTTTGTATTCCTTTGAATTCATGGAAAAAAATAAATAGATTTACTAAACTAACCCTAATTAATAATTATTTTCTCACAATATTAATGAGCTAATTTAAAGGTAGTTGGGGAATAATAACTTTAAATATCGATAGATTAGTTGATATTTGCTTATATTTAAGTCGACAAAAACTAAACACTTTTTTACTTATAACTAAGTTCGGAGGGAGGAAAGGCGGATTTACCTATATGTCAGGGTGGCCAACCGCACACTCTGAAAAAAATATTATTAGTACAAATACTCTCATTTAAAAATAATATTAGCACCAATATCTTATTAAAAGAATATTTTGCACACCCCGAAAATATTGTTTGCATTGAAACTTCTAGTTTTGCACCTATCTAATACATCATACTTACACTCTTACACATTTTTAATTTTATCTCTTTGTGTGGTTTATCACTCTGGAGCATGTTCTTCCTCCTTTAATATATGTATAGCAATGCGTCTGTTTAAAAAAATTTGCACACCCTACCCTTAGTCGTAGATACGCTACCGGGAGTGGATTCCCTCATGTTGGAAAAAAAACATGAGGGGGTCATATTTCTAATCTCCACCATTAGATCCTCTTGTTTTCATTTTTTTAATACTTTATACACTTACTTTCTCTCTCTCTCTCTCTCTCTCTCTCTCTCTCTCTCTCTCTCTCTTATACATATCAAATGAATGGTTGAGATTCAACATGATAGAAAATAACATGAGAGAATCCTCTCCCGCTACTTGGAAGGAGTACTTTATTCTGATGTCCCCCGCTACTTGGAATGAGGGAGAGAATCCTCTCCCTCATTCGAACAGGTGAAAAACGCCCAAGAGGGTGTCTGTCCATATTTAACACACTCGAACGGCCTCGTTCGAACCTGTTCGAAGGCCCGTGTTCGAACAGGTGAAAATTTGTGAAAAAAAAATAGGTTTTGCTTGGTCTTTTGGTCTTTTCACACCTTATGAGGTGTGTTTCAAGTAGGAGGGGGTGTGGGAAAAGCAAACACCAAAAAAAATTCAGGGCCCCAAAAAAAAGGAATTAACCCATATAGCCCACATCCAAATGGACCAAACCCTCACCTTCTGACAGAAAAAAAAAAGGAAATTACTTTCCCCACTCTCCCTCCTACTCAAACACACCCCATAATCATGGAGAGAGAGAGAAAGAGAGCAAGCAAAGCATGAGGGTAGAGAAAGATGGGATGGAACGGGACGGGACGGGAAGCAGCCACTGACAACTATATTTTGTAAAAGAACTCACGTGATCATGGCCAAATCAATGGATTTTTTATAGTTTCTAGTAGGCCTGGACAACGGGCGGTTTCGGGCGGTTTTGGCCCAAAACCACCAATCCGTTCAAAACTGCGGTCCATAAATACAGGCCCAAGACCGCCCAAAGTTTTCATCGAATTGTGCGGGTTCGGGTTAGGTGGGTCGCGGTTTATCTCAATTGGGTTACAACGGTTTGGCTATGGAGGTGAATGAGAAGAAGCAGAGATAAAAAATATTGAAAGAAGCTCTGTACACAGCCATGGAGATTATGAAACGAAGAAGAAGAAAACACTTTGAAGAAGACGACACATTGGAGAGAGAAACAATTTATGTATCACATCAATTGAGTTAATTTATTATATTATTATTAAAAGTAAAGTAACTTTCCTGACAATTCAAACCAATAGACGTGTAGTAAGTAGCTACTAAAAGTAAATTAATTGGTAGGATAGATATGAGTGCACTCTTCATTCATAGAGTTGTACTGCTGCATTGGTCAAAACAAATGCAAAGTGACTGAATAGCAGCCTTTGATTACGTTTATAGTTCCTGTGTAATATAAATCTAACGATAGGAAATTGCAGATCACACTTTTCGGGCGAGTGCGGATTTCGATGGTTCTTTATCACAAAACCAGAACCGCCTAATCTAAACCGCTTGTAACTGAGAAAGTGGACCTATAGAACCGAGACCCGCTTACACCCACCCGCACTCTTGACTTTTCCAGCGGGTACTTCGAATTTCGGGCGGGTGAATTATTTTGTCCAGACCTAGTTTCTACTCAGGCTTTTTGAAACTGTCGGATGATGGTGTCCGAACAGATTCGGTTGCCTGCGTTCGAACCCGTCAAAAACACTGCGTAGAAGAGATTTTTACGTGAGGATAGTTTTGAAATATTTTAGGTTTGGGGATGTGTGCTCAGTAGGGAGAGGTGTTGGAAAAACAAAACCCAAAAAAAAACTCACATACTCAACGCACAACAACGCACGCACAGATACAAACCAGTAACCCATCACGCACTCATCAATCACCACCACCATCACCACACTCCGCCGACTGCCGGCCTTCTCCGTCAGTCGCCGCTTCTTCTCTATCATTTGCTGTTGTCCTTCACGATTCAAGGTTAGGATGGATTTCATTCACTTTCTTTTTCTTCTTCTTCTTTTCATTTTTGCTTTCCATTTTCTCCGATCTGTTTTTCTTCAATATTTCGTTTTCCTTGGCTATTTGATTTTGTTTTCAATTTCCTTTTTATTGATTTCGATTTTTAGGGTTTGTGTGATTTGGGAATTTGGAATTGGAAATTTGGGAATTTGAACTAATAATACAATTATACATATAATCGTATGGTGGTGAAGGAAGCTACTGTGATTATTTTTAATTTGAACTGATATTATATACAAATAATCACAATGGAAATCAATATGGTGGTGAAGGAAGCTACTGGATTTTTTTTTTGTTTATTTCGACTTAAACAAATGAGACACAACTTTATATGTGTTGACTTTTAAAGTATCATCGAGTAATTTGATTTCTAACTGGAGTTGGTTCTCTTAAAGAAAAGAGACGCTACCTGGTGGATTGGCAGTAAACAAGAAAAGAGCTGAAAGAGGCCTTTCATAATTGAAGATCTAAATTTGTTGATTATACATATAATCATTACTTTTAATTTGCCTCCAAGCAGCTCAAGGTAAAGCTAAATATACTCAAGTAGATAGAAGGTTGATACTATCTTGAGATTGTATTGAGACTTTATTTACAATTTAAATAAAGTACTTTAAAGTTTTTTTGATTTATTTGAATTTTTTTAATTAGGGGCCCATTTTTTCAGAGTTGCACAGAACCCCAAATTGTTTAAGAGGTCCCTGGGAAGAGGTGTTTGTTTGGCGATGCTGAAGGATCAATTTTGAATTTGAAATTGGAATTGTGTTTTGGTTGATTTGGAAGGATGTCTGGAACGTTAATGGGGATCCAGGGGCAACCTCTGGAGGTTACCGGTAAGCAGCAGCAGTAGCAGCAACCTTTCCTTTCATTTCCTTTCCTTTGGTTTTGATTTGATCTGATCTGATCTGATCTGATCTGATTTTGTAAAATGAAAAAAATGGAATGCAGTGGTGTCGTGCTCCAAATTGAAGGACACAGAATGGATTTCGAGGCAAGATCCCTACGTATGCGTTGAATACGGCAGCAGTAAGTTCAGAACCAGAACCTGCACAGGTACGTTAGCCTGTTAGGTTATTAGATTTGACTTTGAATTGAGGCAGCACAGCACTGAATTTACTTTCTTCTATTCTATCCAGACGGCGGAAAGAATCCTGTATTTCAAGAGAAGTTCATCATTCCCCTCATTGAAGGCCTTCGCGAGCTCATTGTTGTCGTTTGGAACAGTAATACTATCACCTTCGACGATTTTATTGGCACCGGAAAGTAAGTAATCTACTGATGAATGATGATCTCTCTTTCTATTCCTTGTTTATTTAATTACTCAATGATGATGATGAGGTCACTCAGGATTCAATTGCACAAGGTTCTTTCTCAAGGTTTTGATGACTCTGGTTGGCCACTTCAAACTAAAACCGGCAGGTATGTTATGTATGCTTCTCATGGATGGATTAATTTATGTTCCCTTACTCACTCAAGTCAACCATTCTATTCCATTCCATTCCAAATTCAAAGTGTGAAAGTGAAAAGAAAAAGAATATTATGCTTCTTGTCAAGTTGTCATGTTGAGGCGAGGCATTTCCACGGTTGATGTCCACATCACTCACATACACAGTATACATACACTCAAATTTTAGACTTGTACTGTAATACTGACATGATACTGTCTGTATTTTACCCTGACAGATACGCAGGCGAAGTAAAACTCATATTGCATTATGCGAATGCAAATCACAAGGTTCATTATTATTTATTGTAATTGTAATTGGATAGTTGATTGATGCTTAGTTAAGTGTTTGTGTGTGTGAATTTCATTTCATTTCATTTGATTTGGTTGGATGATTGCATTGCAGATGCAGATATCATCAGGGTCAGGCGGGTATGGTTCCTATGTACCAACAGCAAGTCCCTCAGTCCCTTTATATTCTGCGCCACCTCCTCCTCACTCATACTCCTACCCACCACCACCACAACAACAACAACAATACTACCCTCCATCAGCATCACCCGCTTACCCACCACCTTACCCTCCTGCTCCTACTACTGCTTCATCTCCCTATCCTTATCCCCATCATCATCATCATACCCTTACCCTCCTCCCCCTCAGTCGTCATATCCACCACCACCTCAATACCCTCCTCCATCTGCACCTTATCCTCCTGGTAAGTTTGCTTGTTTTTCTTCTTTTTCTTATTCTTTCTCATCTTACTTTAATTTCTCCTTTCTAATCAGATACATCCTTTTTCAGGAATATACCCTCCACCACCATACTGAAACGGATCTTCTACATTCTCAACCTACGCCCACCGTGATCGGCTCTGTACATCATTTCTACACATTTTCTGTTTCTTATATTTATACATTAATTAATTAGGATTATTTCTCTAGTCATTCGTGATTATTTATCTATCTATTTCTAGTACATTTCTATTAAAACTAAGCGTTGCACCAATTGTGTATTGCCTAGCATTGCTAAAGTGTCAATATATGCTCTCAATTTTTTTTTTAAATCGGGTATCCTCTGCGCGCAACTGCAGCTGGGTAGGACCACAATGGGCGACAAAATTCACCCTCAAGAGATTTAACACTGCTGATTAAGCTGGAAGAGACTCTTACCATCTCATCCAAGTGCTCTTGGGTAATATATGCTCTCAATTACTATCAACAAATGGTCTGAAACGGTTTATGTATGTTACAAAAATAGTCATGTGTAACAGAAGACGACAACGTATTACTAAATTTTAAGAGTTAGGCCCAAATCTAAATTCTTAAGAGTTAGATGAAGATCAAAAATAGGATCGCAAAGGAGATGAAGTTCAGAGTATCATGAACCATTGTGATTAACGAGACCTGTAATTAGAAGCTCGAAGAATCATAACAATTGATATTATGTTAGGCGAAGGAAACTCAACAATGATGAGAGAATCTTTTAATCCCATCATGAGAAAACAGAATCCAACGAAACGGATGTGCATGATTAAATCTATCTATTAATATATAGAGTTAATAGAATACTACCTCGTATAATTAGCTTCAACAGAATTAACCCATTCTAAATGTCAAACTAATTCTTATCCATAGTAGTTTTACACAACAATGCAATGTATTATAATCTAAGTGAATATTGTGAAGAGGTTTGATTGTTATTGGACGACTAACTAGAGTTGGAGCAAGTCATCACTTGCATTGTCCCCACACTTGCTTGAAATGAACACAAGCATCTCCAACTGCAACACCTTTGCACACGTAATTCAAATTCAATAATGTCACAGGAGCCAACATTGACGAAGCTATGAGTACCAGACGCATTATGCTGCTCACACCGCAAGAGACATTAAATTATGCATATTCGTTTGTAAATTTAAAATTATGCATAGATGATTATTTGCAATTCAAACTAATGATTTTTCCTTTACAATTCAAAAAACATTTTTAGCTTTGATCCTTTTCTTTTTACAAAGTGAATTGTAACAATGACACATTTTCATTTAGATAGTAGTAACCCGCCCCTAGATATTCTCCTAATCTCCTATCATTTACATAATCTCAGTTAGTTTTAGCAAATCCATGGGAATTGATTTCATTGATAGATCGCATTTTTCCTTTTTCCTTCGTTTATAAAAGATCCATGATCAAGTAACTCCTAACATCAATGACTTGGCAAACCATCCCAGAGACGCTACTTCAACACATTCAATTGTTCTTCTTAGACCTGAGAGGATGTAACCAAGAATACCCTGCCATGGACCAATGTTCACCTTCAAAGCTGTCTTCCTAGCCTTCATCTGATGCAATAAGCCATCATTCATCCTCACAGCTTCCAAATTCAGACAGCACAGTACCCCGTCCGGTTGCTGACATGTGAATAATATTCATTATAGTCGAGATATTCCCAGAAACGAGAAAACCCGAGATTCCCATGTTTAGGTTCCTTAATATAGCAAACGTGCAATTCATTTAGACTTCTATCAAACTTCTGCTTTATGGAAAGCACCTGCAAATAAATTCAAACAGCTGGTCAACATGTTGATTCTGTAACACCAAACTTCAGATTAAAAACGTGTCTGATGTTCGACACGACACATGTTGGAAATTGACCCTAACACTTCAATTATTTCTATTTGCTCAAATTATTGCAGGTGTCTACGTGTCAGTGCCATGTTTAGTGTCTGTGTCGATGCTTCATAAACTAGAAGTATATCTCCAATTATTCGAATAGCTGGTCAATGTTGCATATAGGTAGGGATGTGCAAAAAATTTAGAGAACCTGAACCACACTAAATACCATACTTCTACCATTTATAAAAAAACCAATCCATTTTATTTAGTTAAAAAAAGTGGAATACCGGTATACTAATTTTTCCAAACCGGTATTTTACTTTTATGCCTACCTTTTTTTTTACTCACATTACATGTACCTGTTGTTAATATATGTCATAGCTTTCTTCTTTTTTTCAACATATAGCACACACTTTTAAAAATCAGACTCTCTCTCTCTCTCTCTCTCTCTCTCTCTCTCTCTCTCTCTCTCTCTCTCTCTCTCTCATTCATCAATACCTGACGCTGGAGTGTTATTTTTAAATGTAACTTTCTTTTAGTTATAACTCATCATACCTCTAGATCTCTCTCTCATCATATAGCTTCGATTTGTGTGGTTATAACTTATAGCTGATGATGGTTCCACCAACTCTATATATATATATATATATATATATATATATATATATATATATATATGAAAATAACTACAACTATATATCCAGTAAAACTGTAAGTACGAGAAGCTAGTTTTTTTGAAAAATTAAAGACAATGATAATGCAGTCTTTAATCTATTTATATTTTTTATTGTCAGTCAAAAGAAAGAAACAGTACAATATCAAAATTGGATTAAATCTGTTTCTCAACCATTCTGCAAAGTTTAAACGGGTTTTTAAATGTGGTAAACCATTTTTTTGTAGTGAAACTGGTTTTTCGAACTAGTAAACATTTTTTTAGTAGTGAAAACTGGTTATTGGAAGTGGTAAACCTGTTTTGCAGGAAAAAATCGTTTTTAAAACAGTAAACCATTTGCGAATTGGTTACCGTTTTTTAAAACAGTAAACCATTTGCAAATTGGTTACCGGTTATGTACCAGTTTAAAACTAGTTTATAAATCCGAACCGGTTTTTGTGAAACAAGTATACCTAAACTAGATTTGAAAATGGTATGGTGTGGTGTGGGATGGTTCTTGTACCATGCACACCCCTACATATAGGATGGTCTATTTGCATTTATCTTCTTATCCGGTGCGTGCATGTTTTCAAAAGGGCGTTTTGGCTGAGATTAGGTTATTTTGAGGGCATCAAACACCGCAATTAATGTGAACATTGAGAAGGAACAAAGGGAAGCATACATATGGCCATACACTACAAAGTTAGTTAACTATAGTTACTCGAACATCGATACATAAGATGCCAAAAAGCCAGAACATGTTCAATATTTTCAAAGAATAACCTAGTATTTTCATTAAATTCTACCTTATCAAGCTTAAGTGTAAAAAAAAAAAAACCTTAAGTGTATCAGATAGCCTTTCAAAAAAAGTGTAACCGGTGATAAATATGATGCAATGTCTACCTGGCATAGATTGATTGCAGAAAGTCTGCCTAACAAATTTCCCTGATCACTTCCAGTATCCCAAGCACCTATTGTAAGACAAGACCGGAAATCGAGTGCACATTGCAAAATGCTCTCAATAATGCTGCCTACTGCCTTTGTTTCATCAGACAAGAAACAGCTGCAATGACATACACATAAATAAAACTCTGATTATCAGAACCAGCAGTGTGTATTTCTCCGATCAAGAACTGTTCAAGTTCATAAACTTACACTAAGAGTTACGCTATTTGCACAACAATTTTACACTATTGATCTGTACGCAGTATGCAAGTAACCGGTAATTGGTGCATATACTTGGTGAATGTCAATATTAATCGAATAAAAATAGATGTATATATATATATATATATATATATATATATATATATATATATATATTGAATATATATATTCAATTAGTATACCGGAACACCGTGAGCATTTTTTAAAAAAAATAACATATCTGTTACTCTAAACCCACCATGTTGGACCCATGTGGGGAGCAAGCAACGTAGGACACGGATAAATGATAAGCAGCAAAATAAATATAAACTCACATGCGTAACGAATCAGTGAGATATTCCGTGTGCACTGACTCAAGATCCATCATATCTTTTACCTGCATGAATGATAGGAATATCCAAAACATTCATATAGTGATTGGACTTCAAAGTCACAGAGACGATATCTAGCTATGCAAAGTATTAAAAACTAGAAACCTATGTTCTTAGAATGTGGATTGAGCTTAACTCAACCCTACAAAACCGGTTTGTAAAGTGAGAGTTGCCCTTTCATTATATACTCTTTTGAGACCATATCTCTAGTCAATGTAGGACTTGAGTTTTTCCATTTGACAATTGAGTTAGTTAGGCAGAAGAAACAATATGGTCATCCAGGTCTAATGTGTTCATCATTTTATGACCCTTCATTTAGCATGGTAACTTTTGTATTACTTTAACATGTGAAAACTACAACAGACATGTTTCTGAGACAACTCAAAATGGCGTAACTCATCCTCACAAAACCAACTTATATGGTGAGAATTGTCCATGCTTTATGAGGACTACTTAGGACATATCTCTAGTCGATGTGGGACTTTCAACACACCCCCTCACGCTAAGGACTAGACATATGAAGTATGGGCTGACGAGTGAAATAACAAGGATCTCATTACACCCCCTAACGCTAAGGCTGGACATCTAGAGCACGAACAAATGGGTGAAAAATAATAAAGATCTTGGCCCAATAGCATATCTAGGATAGGCCCTGATGTCATCCTAAATTTGGGCTTAGGCCTAACTCATCCCCATAAAACGGTCTTGTAAGGTGAGAACTGCTCGAACTTTATAAGGTCTACTCAGGCTATATCTCTAATCTATGTGTAATTTCAACACACACCCTCAAGCTCAGGGCTGAACATCTAAAGCGTGGACCGATACAAGTGGAATAAGGATATCAACAAATATGATTCAATTTGTCTGATTTTCCATAAATAAATTCCATAAAACCCTCCTGTCATTCAACAGAATTGATGAGTAAGGCCAAGATGCTTTTATCCTTTGTTTTCCATGCTGATGCCTTCTTCGGATCACTTTGGCATGTTTATGTTAAATAACGATCATTTCCCATTCCTCCAAGACTAACTTTAATTAGACACTTCTACTCCACACAGTTTTCAGTAACAGGATACTGGAAGGAAATATAAGTAAAGGCATCACACACGGAAAAACTCCAATAATCGCAATTTCACTGTTCTGCAATTTTCTTCATGATTTCAACCCTGGCATCGGCCATGATCGGCATTATCTGAAGTTGCTGGTAGGTTTTTTGCTCCTTTTTTTCTACTGGCAACGGCTGCTGAGAAAGACTATTTGGATGGCAAACTGGCAGTGATAGCATTCATTTGCAACCTAAAGAATGATGTGCAGGATGCCTCTGTCTTTTTTCTCTTTTCTCTTTATCTTATCTCAAGTTCTCTCACCATAAAATTTGAAATACAAAGTCTCCGAAAAGAGTGTACAGTAAAGTTACCCAAAACATAGCAAGTGAAAGTCAAATTATCTAAATTTCAACTTAGCAATGACAGTGAATAATACATAATACATAAGTAGTTAAGGAACACATGATTTTGCACCGAAAATAGATAGTTATAAAGTACGGTGAAATATCAATTATACTTTTAAGAAAAACACACACAAGGAATAACACTAGATACAAAGCTACCAATTAGAAGTGTTGGCTTCAAACCTTATGCTGAAGGGAATGTAGAAATCTGCACCATGACACATGAGATAATTGTGACTCTACATACTGCTGCAAAGTAGATACAAAATGGCTGATCTGGTGCCTGTCATTGAAAGTGGAGTAAGAAATGCATAGAAGTACAAATATGCATATAAAGAAGCTCATCTTCAATATTGAAAATTCATTCAAGGAACTATTTGATGGAAAAATATTTTGCAAATTGCAGTGCAACAACACTAGTATCTATAAAATTTCCTGACCACACGGTTAACGCCTCCAAAAGCCCTCCTATTTATAAACAATGATAATAGGACCCCTGAGGAGGGCCAATCATACCAAATATACACCATGTGCCCAGACTTCAAAAAATAAAAAATAAATAGTATATACCTCATCTTTATCAATATATTAAGATGCCCTGCCTCAGGCTGGTGTAGTTCAGCGTTTTGATCCTTATTGGTTGTATGCACCATATCCTGAACACCAAAACTGAAATAAATTAATCACCGCAATACAATCGAAAGCCCTTAGATTCCCTTGAAAAATTAGAATGTGAGTACAACTCTGAGCAACAGAAGTAAATTGCGATCTCAGATTATATACTTCAGAATATAACTGCAGACTTTTGAAATTGCAGAAACATGCAAGACACTTTGCACGTAAAAGAGAACAATAAAAGAATAGATTATTTTTGGGACATTACACAAGTTTACTTATAGATAAAAATTGTTGAGATCCCTTATAAAACTTGAGCAACCCTCAACCCTTGAGTTAACTTTTGGGGTTGAATTGGGCTTAGCCCAAATTCCGAGATGGTATAGGAGTTTTTCCTAGATATGGTATGCCCAATTGTGCAAACCTCACACTCCAAATCCAGTTATTTCCTTCCTCAACTCTCCAACTAGAAGAACCATATCATTTGCAAAAAGCATGCATGCAGTGGTGACTTGAATGTGCTTCGTGAGTACATCAAATACTAAGTAAGAGATAGGGGTATAAAGTTGACCCTTGGTATGGTGCTATGGTTATTGGAAAATCTTCTATGTCTCCACACTGCTCTTACACTGGTCATGCCCTCTTATACATAACCTTAATAATTCGAGTATAGGCAATCCAAAGACCTTTATTTTCTAGGGCTTTCAACAAAACCTCTCTTGGCATCCATCATATGCTTTCTCCAAATCAATGACAATTGTGTCTTTTTTATCCTTCTATTATCACTCCATAACTCATTGCAGCAAGTAAGTTGCTTCTAAGGTCAACCTCCTGGGGATAAAACCAATATATAGTTACTCGTTGACAACTCTTTGGATATCTTTAATCAGTTATGTGATCAATTGTTCTTAAATTGGAAATTCCCTACCAAGAATTCCTTTATGTGACACCCCACAATAAAAATGAATGCAACATAATGCTTAGACAAGTAAATGTTTATCATACAGTAAAAAGAAGTGCAAAGAAATAGTTAAAATTCCTGAAAGCTCCTTTTCAGAAATTATGGCATTGATGAACCATATGATTCATTGATTAACTTATCAAAGTGATAACTTTGATGTGTTTTTTTAGAAATTCTACTTTAAATGTTAATGTTAGCTCACCCATTATGTATTCATAGACATAAGCAAATATTTATTTAGAGGATATAAGGGAAATAAACTCAGGTGCACAATAATAACAACAGGAAAGTAAAAACGGAACAATTGCAAGAAATTACACCTTTAATGAGCACCACACATCGGTCAATGAAAAAATGGCAAGCTTCACTTGTATCAAAAAGCTGAATATATCAGCATATATTTTTAATGCAGCAGGTGTCAAAATAATACTGATTGGCCAATCCACGTGGTAACCCAGTCCTAAGAAATCAAAGGAACGGACACCTGCCATTATTTACAAATTCCTTATCAGATAAGCAACTTGACCTTCCACAGGGAGGGGTGAACTTGTCAAACATGAAATGAAAATGAAAGTTCTAAATGATAGCAATAAATAAAACAAAAAACTAATCAAAATTGTTGTTAGTAATTAAGTATTGCTGCAGTATCTGTATTTATACAAGATGTAAGCAAAGTAATATCATTAAAAAAAGTCCTATTTTATCACATATATGGCCTAACAAATTTTTAAAAAAAAATTAAGCAAATAAAACTGTCTCAAAATCTTAACCAAAAACCCTATATAAGAGATGGGCATATAAGCATATAGTATCCTCTGTAATTGATTTAAGAAAATTTTCTCCTTTCTTTCCATTGTAGTGAAAACAAAATAGTGGGCCTCTAGGAGAAGAAAAAAATGAACACAAACTGGGGGAGTTTCCTTTCTAAAGTAACATGGATGTACCAATAGCAGATGCTGAAAGAGGCAATTTCCCATGTCCTTTCATGTACACAAACAACCTATCCTTATTAGTGTCTTGCTCACAAGAAGACTTCTGAATTGACAATTCCAGTAGGCCTTGAATTTCTGAAAGCCTCTCATTAGTTTCTGTAACAGACCACTTCTGTGATTTCAAGTTAACCAAACAATGAGTCAACATGCAGTATTTTAACCTATAGTCAGAATTGAAAGCTATGAAATATTATAGAAGACATTGTGAATCAGAGTTTAGGAATACATGATGCCAAAGAGACAAGATAAACAAATCTGCCCAATCTGCTAACTCCATAAAATGATACCGCCGCAATGCTAAAAGATGCTCTTGTAACTTAAATGCCTCGTCGAGCACACTGATGATTAGTTTGCTGACATAATTGTACCTGACATCTTTAAGGACACGCAAAACTAGTACAGAAAACTTTCCAAAAGCAAATTATTGAGTACATCAACCCATTGGAACTGTGGAGTAAGATAAAGATGAAAAAAGATATCTAAAACTAGACAAAGTCCTGAAAGCTTTCATCTTAGAAGTTACTAATTAAATTCAGGTGATGACTAGTTGTATAATAGAGAAAACTTGGGTACAAAGCCATGGGTACTGCTTTCCAATCACAGTAGTTTGACACACTTCAACTCCATCAGTAAAGATGCTAATTGAGGCTGCAGTAACCAACTTATAGATAAAAGAGGATATGTTAGTTAGGGATCAGCCTATATAAAGTGTAATCTCATTTTCAGATCAATAAGGAAAAACAGAATTCCAAAATCAAATGAAGTTAGTTAGAATTCTCTAACTTTATCAATAGAAAATGGTTAATTTAACATGTCAAATACATGGCAATGATTGAAAGGACCTGATCAATAATTCATTACTGAATTGGATATTCATGATAAATTCAAACTATCATGCAGAGAAAAATAGAAGCAATATAGGAATGAAATGTAAAAACGCCATACATAAACAGGTTACCAGAATAAATATAAACATAAGGATACTGAAGCAAGATTTCCTGCAGTAAGCACTTGTCAATTATAATATCAAGAGGCATCTCAAATGTTGACAACAGATTTTGCTTTTGAGTAGCATCGCGCTTGACAGTTTTCCTAAAACTACCGAGCAATCTTTCCCAGTTGCTCCCACCAGATTCAACTGTTAAAACATTTTGCTTATGGTCCATCACATCCAGTGAAGTATCAAAACAATATCTGGGAACATCAACCAACCCATCCCCATCACTGTGGCCAATTTCTCCACATTCATCATTCTGATTATCATAAGTAGATGCTCTACTATCCAATGGAAACGAAGACACATTTATACATCTAGAATTGGAGGATAACTTGTCCATATAAACCTTACAGGGATCTTCTACACTAGAAAAGTTGAAATAGGGCAAAGTTAGTTCACGATCTGCTTTGCATTTTTCCCCATTCATACGCGTCGGTTGAAGCAAAACGTCTCTAGTCAACATTAGGTTCATACTAAAGGGATTAATGCTAGGGAGATTACACCGATGGCCAACTTTCAGCGGTTGAAAAGCACACCAACGTGAAGCAAGTATATTACTATCAGATGGATCCTCGCTCAACATTTCCCCCCTCGAAGTATCACGAGTGGCAAAAACATTGTGGCGTAACTTGGAGTATTCCAAGGGTTGCAAGTGCTTTCCCGTTACCTTTTGCTCAATAGTTCCATCATCATCAAATGATTTTCTCAAGTGGCCCATTGCTGAACAATTGTCAATGCAACTACATCTATATTGAATACTGAATTTACATGAGCACTTTGAATTTCCAGGATTTAGAGGATCAGGCACGTGACTTAGAGGATCAGGCACGTGACTTGATATCATTCCCTCATTCTGGGACTTCACCAAATGATCAATGGCATCCTTTTTATCACACATTCCATATGAACCACTACCCGACTTTTCCTTTTGACACAAGTTTAGTATTGAACTATCTAAGGCAGTAGTACTCTTCAAGAAGCTTAAACCAGATAGATGATTTTGTTGTCCTCCAGCTATTGGACAAGGCCAGCCACTAAGCTGATCAGACTCCAATTGCTCCTCGGAGCTGCTTAAGGATGAAGTTTCGGATGAGCCATGCATATCTTCCAGCAAAGAGAACTCATCCGCTGTACTTGAGACATCCGAGCCCAAATTGTCAAAGCCCCTGAAAATTTCTATCAATTGTCAATGAAGCAATAACAAAGGGGAACAAAGTTGTAAGTACCGGAGAAGGGAAAACTAAGATGCCAGGCAGAGAATGAGAATAAACGTGTTACTCAATGCATGCATCGTCATGCTCGCACATAATTCCTGGGGGCTGGAAGAGGAAGAAAGTAAGAGATTACATATTTGAATTTCTTTTATCTGCTGTTGGACAGATAATGGAATCGTCTTCTGACATGAACTGGCCTAGTTTGTCCAAAATCTTTTCACCATTATCAAAAGAAGGTACTGGACCATGCATAGCTACCTGCAAAAGGAAATTCTTGAGAACAAAAACAGAAAGAATAAGCAACTGCGTACAAAAATAATCTGCTCTCCAACTCAATTTTTTGTCCCATGTGGATTGGACCCAATTTTATTATGCTCCTTTTTCGTTTAGCGTCGCTTCCAAAAATTCATTGTTGGCCAAATTAAAGATAAACAAAACCATCGATGGGAACAGGATTATGTTGAGACAATTTCATTCATATAAGATTGCTGCATTATAAATTTTTATCCAAAATAAAGAAATGGTGATCTGTTCTTGAATATAAAGCAGTAACATAAAAACTACACACAAATGTTGTTACAAAATCCATGTATGAATCTGAGAAGCATTAACTTGGGGAAGAAAAAAAACTGTCATTACATCATGGCAATCAATTTTTAGACATTGTATTTCCAAGTAACAAGCAATGAAGCAATATATAACAGTTAGAAGAAAATGGCACTGATTCAGCTCTAGCCTACATAACATCAAGATGGCGAGAATCAAGGTTTCACCAAGGTTAAAGAAATACAAGTAAATGACAGAACAAAGTAAAAAGATAAATAAAAAATTTCAAACCACATCTGCAGTGCAGAAATACTATGTTTAATGTTAAAGAAAAACCATATTATTCCCTATATCGTAGCATTAAAATACTACATCTAGGTAAAGGATCTTGAATGACTTTGTTACATGACTGACATGTCCTCTCATGCATGAACCACATGCCCATTTTAATGTGTTAAAATTCAAGTTTTATTTATTAGAACTGGGAAGAAACCAGCAAGAATGAATCTCTGTCCACTTGGTCATAAAGACTCCAATACCATGTCAAGGACCAACTCTTTCCTAAAACATAAGCTATTAGGTGAAGGTACAAAATTACTTTTGAAGTCTAACATACAAGAAGCCTAAAATTTTAAGGTGATTTATATGAAATTGTTGAAGTTACATGGTTGTAGATAAGAGAGGAGATATAAAAAAGAAACTTTGAATTATGATTACGGCTTGATGATATGATGACAAAAGACCAAGCAGTGACTTTTATTGATACTAATATTTCTCCTAATTAAAATCAAATAGAAAAACAAACCATGATACTAATCTTAAAAGATAATCTAAGACACCCTTACTCTAATATGAGATTGAGTCATTATAAGATATGTTTTATATCATTTAACACTGTCCTTTGAGCTAAAGCTCACTGAGTGTTGGAAACTCTAGCCACCTTCACTGCAGCAGCATTGCAGTCTCCAACACCTTCATGTGCTGGGTGAGAGGGGGTATGTTGAAGAATAATCTGAATACGACTGAGATCCTATCGCGACCCTATAATTGTGTGATCAAATCAACTATCCCTAATAATGAGGGAAAGATAATAACAATAATAATATTCAACAATGAAGATATTATAAGATACTTTTTGATATTCTAACAGATGCTAGTTGTCTGATTTTAGATAACAAAAAAAAGGAAAGAGAAAAAAAGTAACTTTGAATGATGATTATGGTTTGATTATACAAAAGATTAAGCACTGATTTTTATTTATATAATAAATACTAACACCAATTCTAATCAAATATGAAACAAATCATTAAAATAATTCAGTAACATGAGGAAACCGAATCACAAGAAATAAGAAATAGTCTACGATACCTCAAGATAATATCAAAATATTATTAGAAATTTTTTCTATCATCAGACATAAACAAGCAGGGGATATCTTTGCATAGGCAGGATATTTAAGCAATAATGCGTTGCATTCAGTCAGAAAACAATCCAAGAACTTTCTTCCTTAGTTATGGTGGTCAATCTATATTTGTTTTAAATGGATTTGTTTGCAGTTTTTAGAACAATCGGATGTCTTTTCTCTATTTCTTTTTCTATTGATTTTTCATTGGTGCTTCTAAGAGAGTATCTTAAATTCACAGCCTTGCAAATCGCAATCCCCTTCTTTTCTCTTAAACAAATGTGAGTAAATAGAAGTTAAAAGTGAATTGTACAAGAAACTAAAACTATAGAGTATGATTACCTGCTGATATCTAACTTCTAAGCTGCTCAAAAGGCTTTCATTTTTTTCATTAATTCTTTTATAATAGCCTTCTCTTGCGAGCACCATATTTTCTATAATATCTTTGTTAAAAGTCAATGGAGAAAAATGAGACAGACTATTGCTTGAAAAGCCACTCCAGCAGGGTAGAAAGTCATCAGAACTATGTTCTCCAGCAGCAACATCAATGCACAGTTCAAGTAATTTCAATAGTACTTGGAGCTGCTGTCCGGCTCTGACAAGTGGAACCAACAAGTCTTTGAGAAATCTAGGAATGGCAACTTCATCTCGCACCTGACATTAGGAAGTCCCCACTGTGAGAATCAATATAACAAGGCAATACAAAGTTATGAAACACATGAAAACCGCCTGCAGGTCAGTACAGGAAAGAATTACCCTGATACTTGCCAATGCGAGTTCAACAGAATTGCCAGCCTTAACATGTGACTTGGGATACAAACACTCCATATTTTCCACAATAAACTCCTTATAAGGATCGTGAATTTCTGCTTTGAAGATCCATGATCTAATGAACCCACAGTATGGTTCACATGATTGAAGAAAAAGAAACTTGAGCAGAGTACAATGAGCAGGATCAGCAACCTAGATTTCAGAGAGCTATAAAGATTAGAAAAAATTTTAAAGAAGAAAAGAATTAAGGCTTAATTCCATTTTTAGTCCCACAAGTACCACGAGTGTGTGATTCTGCCCTGTGCAATTAAGGGGTTCCCCTGGATTTCCCCACTTTTAGTACCTCAGCATTGTAATTGTGCAACTTTAGTCGCTCATGTTTAGTTCCAAGTATCGTGATTATGCGCAAATGAAAAGTGGGGGACCAGAAAGAGGCCCCAATAAGAGGAATTGATAAAAAGATGAGCCCTAATAAAATGAGGGGAAGATAGAGCAACAAAATCCTAAGAGAAGTTATCAGAAAAGACATTGATCAATCAAATGACCTATAAGAAAATATGTAAGATAAGTAAAAAAATTCATAGCTTCTAAATTTCATTTAGAAAAGCATTCAAAGAATAAAATGATAGAGAAGACAAGAGATAGGTTAACATTCAAATAAGCTGACCTGTAACTGTGCATACAAAAATGTTAATAAATCTCCCCCTCTGCAGAAGTTACAAAACTCGGAAGTAGCTTTAGTAATCAAATCCTCAAAAGCAGTATCTGAAAAGCAATGAGCCCACTTTTGTAGGTTACATATGCTTGCAAGGGCTTCAACCTGAATCCTCAGTTGTTGTGTATGCAGGTATAACTCAAGCAATGTAACTTCAGAATGCACTACACTCTTCAAGCATCCAGAATCAGACAAATGAACATGTTTTGAGGAACGCCTTAAAACTACAGATGCATGAATTGTGTCCAGTCCAGAAATGTACCCTTCCAAGACCTTTCCCACAGCTACAGCAAAGGCTTGATTAACAAGACCAAAGGGAGGGAGAGTGTCCCTGACCTCTTGATTCGTATCTGTAAAGTAATCTACAAATTGACGGAGAAGACAAACGAGAGAGCCAGTGCAACCTATAGATTTAAGTATATTTCCGAGAGAATGAGTGGTGGAAGCTCGATTCCAGAGATTTGGGATCCGGAGGAAGGTCCTGTCAGCGGGATCAGAAGAAAAGATGGCGGATAGGTTTTGGATACTGATAAGGGATGATTTTACACCTTGCATAGCATTCATCACCAACCTCACCAAACTTGCTTCCTGAGGCCAAATTTTCGAATTATCAAAATAAGCAAGCACACAGACACTTACCAAACTAGTTGAGAATTGGGAAAGTGAAAGCATTGGGGCGAAAAAGTTAAAAAGAATAGTGGATGAGATTAGATGTTGCAATGCAAGCAATTGTAGAACGATATTATCTAAAATCTGAAATTGAAAACTTACAGAGAGAGTGGAGAGGTTTTGATTTGAGGTTGAAGAAGAGGAGGAGGAGCGCACTGGAACTGGAACGGGAAGTCCACTTTCGCGGGGTATGGATTCCCATGTGTTTGGAGGAAGCCATGGATCCTCTAACTTCAAATTCTCCAACAACGACGCACTCATTGCCCATTCCATCATCTCCCTCCCTTTTTCTGCTGCACAAGCACAAGATTTCTTCTTCTTATATTTCCATTCACCTTATTGGTAAAGGGCGCCTTACCCACAACTTTTTCAGGTTTAAGCTTCAAAAATTCGCCTCACTTACTTGATCGATGCTACGGGTTGGTGCTTTCCATAAATTTGAAAAATATATTAGATACCAGCAAATACCCGTGGATAAGCACGGGTGTTTTCGCGTTTTTTTATTAATTGATTTAGACATAATTTAATTAGTCTAAATATTACTCTATGAAAATCAAAACTTATTTAAAGTAGATAAATAAAATGTTTCAAATTGTAATTGAGTTAGTCCGAACACTACTATGTGAACATTTACCAACAATAAAATTAATTTAATTAGTAGTTTGAGTAGATTATATTATACAGTAAATTCTACCTAATTTAATATTAATTTAATTAACTTTATGTAATTATTGTTTTTAACAAAAAATTAATTTTCTAAAAAAAATTGGGTAGTGAGTATTTGATTATGTTGATAGTAAAGAAAAGTGAAAAAAGTAAAAGAGATGAAAGAGAAGAGTAGGTTTTAAAGTGAAATAAAAAAATTAAAAGATGATATAAGAGTGAATATTTGATTATGATTTTAGTATCTCACAATAGGTATTTTTACGGACTCATTTATAAGAAAAAAACACAAATGGATTTTCTATCTTGATGGCAAAAAAAAACATCTAACTTCATATGATTTTAGTCATAAAAGAGGAGAGAGGATGTAAAAAAATATAGAGGAAAAATATGATAGATGAGAGAGAGAAAGTCAAAAACAAGTGTTTTTTTGCCACCTTCAAGATGGAGATCCATAATGAGAAAAACTAATTTCACATGAATCTTTCTCTTACTAGTTTCACATGAATTTTTCTCTTAATATCAAATTTCACACCGAATAAGAAGGTTAAGTATGTTCATTTAATACACCTATTTTTTTTGTTACAAATGCTAAACAACAAAATTACAACTTAGGGAAAGCAACCCCAACTGCATCTTCCAAATGAAGTCCTTCAGGCTCATGGGACACTCTTCAAGCATGACAAAACTTTGAGTAGAATTGGCCCACATCTTTGCAAGATGGTCCCCACATCTGTCACTCTCCCTAAAGTTATGCATAATGTTGCACATTGGTCTACATTTCTTAAAAAGGATTGAATAGCCTCAACCTCATTGCTACGTATTCTCTTGGTTTGATACCAAAAAAATAAAGTAATTTTATTAGTATACTCTTTTTTATTTGTAATATGCACTGTTTTTAGTAGTAAAAGTAGAATTAAATAAAGGTAGTTTTAGAATAATAGCATTAAACAAACTTGAGTTAGTTGAAATTTGATAATATTTGAATACGAGGTGTTAATACGTGTTGAGAATGTTGAGGTGCTCAAAAATCATGATTCTACATCTGGACTCAACAAACTCAACACCGTCAAAAACGAGTGAATGTCCACTTTAGTGTTTGACAAATTTTAGTGCCCAATTTGATCTTGATAATAAAAAAGTATTCAACTTAGTCTCTGATATTTACAAATAAGAGACATGTTAGTCCCTATGACATGTTCCGTTCAAAAAGAGACATTTGGTTGCTAACATGCCTGACCTGCCCCCACCTAAATCCGTAAATTCTATTCAAATCAACATAAAAGTAAATAAATCATAGTTATTTTTTTGATCTGCAATATCATGAGTTTGAGTGCACAGTTAGGTTGTTTTGTCTACTGGCCAAGGTTGACAAAAAAACGTATCACCAAGGAGTCAGTGTTATAGAGCACTAGAGATATAAATAAAAGACCATCACAAATTTGTTCAACTTCATATCTAACGAAAATGAATGTTAATCATTGGTCAAAGCGCAAACTCTAGTACATCTGGGGGTCGTTGCAGCTACACCATCACTATGGAAGTTATGGCGACCACATGGTGGGTTGAACAGCACGTCCCAGTGGCTCTTAGCTGAGGGTGCGTCCTTCCAAATCCACTATCCAAGCTTGAAACTTATCACATAGACCTTTTTGTAGAGTTGAAGAGAGTACCTTGATGGAATCATGTGAATTAAAAAGGCAGTAACAATTTGATCATAACTCAAGAATTCGTGACATCCCAACTTGTTTGCATGTATGGAGGCAAATCCACTTTCAAATCAAGTGTTTCAACTACTGAAAGATCACAATTAGAAGCTGATTGCACATTTTTAAGTGCTTGAGATATGTTGGGCAAGACTATTTGCTTGCAATGAAGATGTAAACGAGGTTGCTTCTCAGAGATGCTCCCCTTGGTCAAATTAAGGCCAAAAGGGAGTGTCTCTTCCTTGACAAGTTCTTCTTCACTTGAGTCTTCCAGATTAGACAAACCAAAATGTCCCCACTTCTTGTGAGCTTGCCATCCATACTTATAGTCCCCAACTATTGGTGTACCTAACACCTCTGCACAGTGGACTCGGAGCTGTGGCACACACCAGCACAAAGAATTAGAATACAAGTTATGGAAGTGATTAAATAATATTTCAGCTGGGCGCCAAGATCAGCTGGTTATGATTCTTCCCTTACCTGGTGTTTTCTACCAGTAAGAGGGGAAAGCTCCAACCATGTGTAACCTGCATCATTACCAACCATGTGTACAGGATTTTAAAGCCAAACAAACTCTAAAGTTAAAATAAATTTATTATAAATATAAAGTAAGCATCACTAGCTAGCAACCATTAGATGATGATGCGATCACTCGGTACTCTGTAATTGCATGCTGTGAAGAGAGTAATGTAGAATGGTCAACGGTAGTAATTCTATCAGATTTTCCATTGTCAACCACCAGCTGAAGCCAAATAAGGGATTCAATCAATGACCATTTTTACTTGAGTACAAGGAGCTAATTAGGGATATGAGTTTATGAGCTACTGTGTATTATTGTATAAGGCAATGGGAACCAATATGGATAGGAGCAGACCTTAACGAGTGGAGCAGTAATGAAGCCCTTTGAACGTCTTGGAGATCCGATGACGAGTGCCCAATACCTTCTTTGAAGCATTATCTTTTCTGTACTGATACTGATACTGATACTGCTACTGCCAAAATCATCTGAAGCCTTTGAAGTTTTCTGGCGGAAGATGGAATGCAGAAGTGCAGTACTTGTTTGCGTCCTTCCCATCACCAGAATTCCAGAACAGTCTCTGTCTAGTCTATGCACCAGACGAGGAGCTTCCGAGTATTCATAATTTAAACATGCTCCAGCTATTACATCTAAACTCCGTTTTATATTGATGCCACCCTATTTATTTATTTATACAATCAATCAATCAATCAATCGATCAATCTCAAATAAAATTAACCAGAGGAGGAGTTAGTACCTGGACGGGCATTCCAGGAGGTTTGTTGAGGACAAGAGTGGCAGGATCCTTATAGATAACAAGACTACGGATGAAGTTGATTTCTTTGGTAGTGACGTGGCACTCATGTTTGGGTGCTGCAGGCGTTTCTTTAACAGAATCAGGAAGGAAGATGCGATCTCCCGAGTTCAACGTATCCTTAGCCGCCACCTTTTTGAATCTATGATGATCTTGATCTTGATCTTGTACGGAATCAGCAGGGAGCATCCGAACCTGTTTTAGACGAAAGAGCTTGTGCACAAGGGTTTTGGGTAGGTTGGGACAGCACCGAATAACCCATTTCACCGCACTGGTCGAAGCAGATGAGGAGAGTTGATTTTCTGATGAGCTCTTCACAGTGGCACTAACAGGTGGCAGTGTCAGCCATTTACCGCCATCATCCGCAGAGAAGTGACACTCACGACTCAACCATCTCCATCTCGCACGGACAGCCGCCGCCGTCGTCATCTTCATGCCTAACATTCACTAACAAACAAAACAAGGCCAAGTGAACTCAACTTTTTGGGTGTTGCTTTTCCCACGCCCCCTCTTACTCAAAACACACTCCATAAGGGTGTGAAATGATCAAAAGATCGGTTAAAGCGTTTTTTTTCAAGAAATTTCACGTGTTCGAACACGGGTCTTCGAACCCGTTCGAACGACATCGTTCGCGTGAGTTAAATATTGACTTCACACCCTCTTATGCGTAATTTGAACTATTCAAACGGGGTCACTCGAACACGCGTAGATCGCCTCGTTCGAACGCGTTCGAACGACATCGTTCGCGTGAGTTAAATATTGACTTCACACTCTCTTGTGTGTAATTTCACCTGTTCGAACGAGGTCACTCGAACGTGTTCGAACAAGGTCGTTCGAATCATCATTAAACACGTCCTCAAAGCGTTTCACGCGAGGTCATTTTTGGAATAAAATTTGTTAAAGGATGTGAAAGAGTAGGAGGAGGAGTGGGAAAAGCAAAACCCAACTTTTTATTTGGGCTCTCAATTTTATGGCCCAAAATATAAGGCAATTTGTATCCGGCCCATACTTCTAACAACCCTTCTACTATGTGGACACTCCTAAAACGCGTGAAAAGACAAAAATATGCTTAAAGAAACGTGTGCGTTTCAATTTTTTTTTTGAAGATAACGATGGTTCGGAACTTACCCACCGAACCGGTTAGTTTGTTAACCACCGAGTGTTGTCTTTAGAGACACCCCCCAAAATTGTTCCCATCAGGTTCGGACTCTATGAACCAAACTCGTTCGACCCTTAAGTCTCGAACCACCGTAACATGTGTTTGATATGTTATGATTTTTCAACGACTCAGATTCCACCATCCATTATCATCAACGGCTTAAAGCAGTCAAAAAAACTGTCAAACGTGGCAGAAAAACGAGTGGCTAATATTTTCTTTGGAAATTGTGCCCCAACAGATAATATTTCAACGGTTCTGATCGTTTAAAATCAACGGCTGACGTTCGATCACACTTATTATAAATAGGTTCTCAAATTTCACTGAGTTTTTCACACAAACACCCATCCCATATTTCTTCTTCATCTTCTATGCTTCTTCACAAACACCCATTACTCAAGTGACAAATTCCTAACCGCCCTTCATCACCGTGGAACTATCACCAATAGGGAAGATAGTGTTGGGTTTCAATGTCGTAATCATATCTTTTGTAGAATGAATAAGGACATGTCATTCACCTAGTTGAAGGAAAAGGCAGAGAGGAAGGTTCGTCCAGAGGGAGAGTGTCGTAAAGACGTAAGTCATTTACGTTACCGCAAACACAATTATGGAGAGGACGGGTGATAACTCATATTTATATGAGTTATTTATACTCATTCAACAAATAAGTCATGCAAGTTCTCCAGCAATACAAGGTTTATTTAATTAGTTTTATGTTAATTTCTGAGTTTTTAGTAAATGAGAAGTTAAAGAGATGAATCTGTGCATTTTGGCACCAAGTGGTGCCCTTGAGAGCGTTTTGATGCTTCTTGTGCTTGTGCAGGAAAAAAATGCTGAACGTTACCACGTCCCTCACCACGTCTATAGAAAGCAGCAGAGCAAGGGTGAAAGATCTCAATTTTGGCGCGCTAGTAATGATGGTCAAAGATATAAAAAGTTAGAAGATCTTCTATTCCCCATGAGCTGACACGGAAGATACACTGTAGCATCATGCATTGCGGTCCGTAAGAAAAGCAGACACGGTAGGTGGGCAAGTGACATCAGCAACACGTGAGCAAGAAGGCTATTTATTGAAGATTCAGCTCTCTCTCAAGGCACCCATGCGCACGCACATTCTGAACCACTCATACATTTCACTTCATCTTCATCCCTCACCCATCCCTCCATTTATTTCAGAGATAGTTTTGTAAAGAAGATCTGGAAACAGACTTCTGTATTTTTGCTTTTCTGAACTTCTGTTTATCACTCACTGCTGTGAGACTCAGACGTTGTAACGTCTCTACAGCGTACATGCTGAGAAGTTACTTAGGTGTATCTTTTGCACTTAGTTTCTTTTCTTTTATGTATGGTATTTGGATTACTCCTTATCATTCTGTAAAGATGCTCAGCATGAGCTAAACACTTTGTAGTTGAGTTGTTGTTTTGTTGTAATGAATTTCTAGTTAATGTTATGGAGTATTGACGTTTGCATGTTTTAAATCTTTGCATAAAAATATTTCCAAACTTGTTTTGAGGTTGGCCTCTTAAAATAGGTAGATTCATAGGTTCAGACATGGTATATGAAAAGAACTCAAAGATTTATATGAACGAAAGATGTACTAAAGACATTTAGGCATTTTTATCTAAGTCTAGACATAGAATGGATAATAGTTCATAGGACATTGCTGTGGGTGCTTAAAATACAAGAGAGGGCCTATTTAGAACCTAGACATAGGACCTCTTATACTTGAAACTCGGCGTTTTGTCTTTGAAAAGCATAGCTCTTTTATCAAGCGTGGTCACGTCTATACAAAATAACATTTGTATGTTATAGCGTGTAAACGTTATAACGTCTGACTAGAAAGGATTTACTTGCATGCAACAACTCAACTCATCTCTCATTCATAATCACAACCAACATTTGTTTACGTGCTTTATTTACATTCTTAGCATTAAAACCAACTCTTATTGCCGATTTGTTGCTTGACTCTCTTGTGTTTTGAAACTTGAATTCTTGAAAGTGAACCAATCCTCGTGGGAACGATCTCGTACTTAAAACCACTTTATTACTTGTACGACGTGTATACTTGCACTATATTTGCGAATACCACACGAACGCAACAACGGGATATTCGTTATTCTGCTATGGAGATTCGGAGCGACGATGACGTTCGCACCATGATGGAAGCACATGCTAATGTTCCAGCAGGACGCCGTGCATTGGAACTCTATGTCGAAACAATTCGCACTTTGAAAGAGATCATTTATCTTCTGTAACAGGGACTTCCCAAATAATTTCTAGTTTCGTAGTTGTTTCATTATGTTTTTTTTATCGTTTTAGTTGTCGTTCATTTGTCGTACTTGTTTCATTATGTTCCAAACAATTGAAATAAAGATTGAATGTTTCGTTATTGCTAGAGGCTTACTTCAACAAACATCACATATATATAAATAAATATGTCTTACAACCTCCAATTTGTTCCTGAAAAGCTTTAAAAAAATACAACTACTATGTTTGCCTATCTCTCTCCTGGTTGGCACAACTATACTTCCTTAGCCCTCGTGCTAATGGCCTCGCCAATTTATCAAGTATCCCTCCCCATGCACGGGTCTGCCGTGGAACCCTACCCTCAAGCACCCGCTCCATCTCATCAAACAGGGCCACCATCCATGGTATAGTGTAAGAGACCGAAAAAGACAGTAATTAAAATAATGACAACTTTAATAATATTAGACCGAAAATAAAACGACAAGACTAAAATGTGATGGATATCTGTCTCAGCTCTCCCTCATCATCCATGGGGTAATTTTCTGACTGTAGGTATGGGTGGGATACCATCCTATACTAGGCAAAGTACCCTTCAACCGTGTCTCGGCTCCCATCATCTACTGTCGAACCACGCGGTATAAAATAGTTGTTGAAATTTGCCAACATCTCGTTAAGACGCATAATGATTCAATCTCGCTAAGTGAGGGCCTACAACGAATCTTCTTTGAGACGCATAATGATTAAATCTCGCTAACTGCTCGACTTGGTAATATTGAGCTCAAACATTTTCTTTAGACTTCTAATCCCAAATGAATTAGAAGTCTAAGGGGCTTGTGTATGGTCACGATTTGCACCGCCGAACTCCGTCGTGAGCTCCATGTTAGACCGAGCCGACCACCATTACAATAATAAGGGATCTGAGTTCTCCTAGAAGAGTATCATCAAACTACCTGAAACACACCACAAAAGCGCTAAGTGCGGAACCGACTACCACTCACTACCCTGCATAGCCTACCTCAGAATCAAGCTCCAAACCTTCTGTAGAGGTTGACATGAATCCTAATTCCGACCATTCTTATAACATGTGCCTAAACGGTACTGATTAGATCTGAAGATCTCGCCACGATTATAATCCCATGAGATTAGGGAATTAACTCCAGAATTAGCGGAGACCACTTCATCTAGGGTTAATCGCACTACACATCTATAAATAGGGGTTCACACACGTCATGTTTGCTGACGTCTATTTTGACCTAAAACTTCATATACTCTCATCTTATTTTCCTTAAGCCCTAAACTGACTCGAGCATGACAACCATTCAGAGAGGATATAGTTCCTAAAACACGACACCAACCATATATCAATTAATGAGCTAGCTATTCAATTATTTTCTACCAATTGAATACTGTGAATGCATCAATTTTCTATATAGGTAACATGATGTAAAGCAGTAGGGCAGTGCAAGCAGACTATCTATAGGAAATATACTAGTACTACATGAAAAGCGCATTAGTAAATAGGGACATATATTATTTTGTCCTTATAAATACTTGAAGTCCTCCTAATTCTGGTAATTAAGAATGAATGCAGGCATAGCATAGCATAGCATAGAAGAGTAATTAAGTGAGTTTCCGGAGCACCGATCGAGCTTGCAACCAAGCTAACAGTCTCTACTCGACACACACACACACATTCAAATTGATTAAACTGGAAAAGTATAGAAAAAACAAGTTACATACAGTATATAATGTATTGATTTCGTTTGGCTACATTCAACAGAAACAAACAATAAAACAATTCACACTCCTTTTGTTCTCAAATGTATTAATTAATACAAGTCTATATCTACAGCTAACAATAGACAAGAAACTAAGAACATATTGAATGAGATGTGGAGTGAGTCAATTAATGTTGATCGATCGATCAGTGGCCACGTCCTTTGTGGCTTGGCCCAGAATAAGCTCGGTTGATTATCAAACTTATGAAGGAAGGAGCAGATTGATCTCTGAGACTGAGAGGGAGAGGTCTCATACCCTCTACCTTCATGGAATAGGACGAGAGTAAGAGGAAGTAAAAGATGATGAGAGAAATGGCATTAAATGCCACTGCAAGGGAATAACTACTACCCTTCTTCATTTTGTTTCTCCTCCTCCAACTGTTTTGAATGAATAGTTATAATGGTGAGCAAAGCATGTATAATAATATTCTATATATAATGGAGTGTGATTGAAGATTGGAGGAAAAAAGGATAGATTTGTTATTTGACTTCATGAGCTAGCATGATGAGTTGTTGCGTGGGTAGCTGACTAGCTGGTGGCGGGGTTGGAAGGTTATTATTCTATCAGTGCATGCTTTGAATTTTATGTTTGAACAGACCAAAAGCAATATATTTGATTTGAATCTTGATATATATCCGACACGGCAAAAAGGTTGAAAGAAAAGGAGAAATTTATTAAATGTACTACTAATTTGAAACGAAAGAGTGTAAGTTATTGACTGTTGAAGGATTAATAAATGCCTTGTACACTAAGGACTACAAAAAAGTCAATTACTCGGACAGAATATCACTGTGTGAGTTGTATAGGATTTTAAATTTGACTTTTTTACTTTACTGTTACATACAGTATACAAAACAAAACTACCAAAAATTCTTAAGCTACCAACTTCCGTATTGTCATTCCCTTTTCCCATTTATAGAGGGAGGAGGACTCACGCACACACACACACACTGGTCAATTTCTAGCTCACAAAGCAAAGCGCTGCGCGGTTCCACACGTGAAGAGCAATTTCTCATTCATCAGATAGCATAGCACGCAACGCATGCTGATATTGTTTACCTTTTCCGTCTTCACTTCCCAGCTTTTCTCTCTTTTTGACTTCACAGTATTCCACCAACTTAATTACATACATAATCTATTCTTTTATGTAACCAGGCTTCCAAGTAAGTCGTGCATAACTTGCAACTCAATTTGTCAACGGCTTATTTGATAATCTTCAATTTCCTAACTAATCAAATCATTGTTACTGGAATGGTCAGATGATTACAGATTTCAAATGTTACTGGAATGGTCAGATTATTAAGTTATTAAAAGTTGTTCTTCTCATGTTTTGGCAGGGAATAGCACATCTTTGAGTGAAGGAAACAAGTCACTTTATTAATTGATGGAGTACTTAACTTGTTCCGAATTTATTCAACTTTGAACAACGCATGAATTGATGGAACTTCGCTCATACCATATGATTATGATGATGATAAAATGACAGCTTATACAAGCATTAAAAATCAAACCAAAAACGAATTTGACCAAAGTTAAATACTGATTGTAATTTGTGCGGAATTGAGGAAATAGCAGTCAGTGAAATTAATGTAAGAGTATTATTAAAAAAGTGAAATTAACAAGGGAAAATTCGTAATGAAAGTGTGCAACTTATCTCTTACAATTTCATGACGCCATAATTAGTGTCTTCATATATAGATTACTCATTTCCAACATCTGAGAAAAATGAATTCAAAGATTCCAGTAACACATGCACAGAAGCAAACTTGTTATGTTCATGCAAATTCCTAGCCGTAAAAGATTCCACATTTGGAATGCATTCTCCTGTATTACTGTATATACATTGTTACCAGTTGGCCAAGAGTAAAACTGCTAATTACTGGTATTTTAAAGAGGACCTCTGTTGTTCTGGGTCGATATTAGATGCTCCGATATCATATCTTTTGATATACATATCAAACCATGTAGTCCATGCTGAACTGGGCAGTAGGCAGTCCATGTAGGTCATGAAACTCTACAATGGTCTGAATCCAAAGTCAACCATCGCTCAATGGTGTCAAACAACTCTTCAAAGCAATAAATATACTATTGCCTAATTTATCTACCCATTTTAGGAAACTAAAGTAAATTATTTACAACAAAGGAGAATCAATTTGTGAAATTAATTCCTGATTCACAAATATTTAGGTAAATTGTCATCTCCCCAAAGAATTGGCTGCATACCAAGCCAGTTAAATCCGCCACTCTTGTGAGAGAATAAAATTGTTGGGTCGAATTTCTTCACTATAGGTACTTCCAACCTGATCTTACGGATATAGCAGTAGTGACTGCTGCAAATTACAAAAGTGGAAAGAAAGTAACTCCTCCAAGGAGTCTGACATCTGGTGTTAACGCCAAGGGGTTTCCATCTGTTGATGTTCCTTTTGGCTGAAAAATGTATATTCCACTCCCCCCATATGACTCAGAAAATTAATTGATATTCTGCCTTTTGAAAGACTGAGCTGCAGTCCTTCCAATTCACTGCGAAGTTAATCGATAACACAAACCTGTTAGAAGAAATCAATGATAATAAATACATAAGACGGATTTTTCGTTATTGGACACATGTAGCAAGGGCATAACTTTACAGGGTATACAACGCAACAGTTTCGTAACAATTCCAGGCTCAAACTTTGTAGCATCAAGAAATATCTACAATAAATCATATCGCCTTGAAGTTAACTAAGAAGATCAAGGTGATAAAAAATATATTTCACTATCTGATGTAGCTTAAATCAGATGGAAGGTTTGAGGAGGCTAGATGTACAATTTCAGCTAAATGAACCACTTTCTCTCCAGCCAAAGTGTAATTATATGAAACAAAAGGCACAAATGTAATTTGAGAAAATTAAGAATAGATACAAATCACATTTTGTAAAATGAAGTTTACGACTGACATAGGGTGTTAATAGCTTCCTGCGGGTACACAAATCACTGGAAGACTAGTGCACAAACTGATACCAATAGTCTCGCAAGCCGCCTAATAATCATCACAACATAATAAATGTTTCCAAAACAAATCTTATTTTAACTTATGTTCACCTCTCTCTCTCTCTCTGATGCTTAATTCATCACGTTGTTTTGATTGGGTTGTTCTGCAATGTACTTAAACTTATAAATAGAGACAGGTTTATATCAAATCAATGTGGCAATGCTAACAGGCAGTGACATAATAAATAATTATTTAACAAGTGATGCATTGCAAGTGTTGAGATCTAAATTATCATCAAAAACCAAGATAGGAGACTTGAAACAAAACAAGAAAAAGATAATAGGAACAACAAAGGAGTTATAAAATTCATATTGCACAGCCACACAGACATACAAGAACTACTGAAGTTCATAAGGAAGTTAAGATGAAGGGTATAAAATCACACAAAAGGTCTGGTAGAACCGGTGAATGACAGAAAATGATTCAAACACTTTAAGCAGAAAGTAAAATCCAAACAAGCACATCAATAAGATGAATGTTTAACTGTCTGACTAGAATTGAAGTATAACATCCATTAAATAAGCACATATACTGCAGAAAATGTTTAGCTATCACATTAAAGTCAAACATACCCTGCAGGACATCGTGGTCAAAAGCTTCTGTTCCGTTGTGACGCGACCACAGGCTTATACAGAAACCAGAGATTTTAGCTCAAGTTTCCCTTGTAAGAGGTAACAGTTCGACTATTTGAGTGTTACTATGGTGCTATTAACAAACTTCCACCATAACTGTCATCAACAGCTGCCTACAAAATTTGAGCTAGAGTTAAATATCTACTGATAGAGAGAAAACAGAACCACACTCTAACAACCATGTGTTTCAACTACGTCACCATAAAAAGACATGATTTTACCGATCACTATATTTACATGACACACTGAATCTAATTATAAATACAATGATTTGCATATCCATGTGTAGCAACACACCAGGTTTTTTGCTTCTTTTTTTTTTTCAATCTTTTTTACCATGGTTTTCATACCATGGTCAAACCTGCAAGACAGCTTTACAAGACAGCTTTATGAAGTTTACTTGAGCCAAGTTTTTTAATTGCAATTTTACCTTTGAAGTGCTCCCCTTGTTTTAGAGGAGCAAACTTTGGCATCAAAAACATATTAAGGTCAACGGAAAATTCATTAAGGAAAATAAAAAGAACCATTTGTTAACAAACTTGATTAGAGATACACAAGAAATTTGAAGATGCGCTTTATGGATCTCCTTACCTCTGCATTTTCTGTGAATATTGGATGTGTCCCAGGTCCCTGAACTCATTATTTAGGCCTTTATGGCTGTGCTATAAGGCTAAAATTTTGTAGGAATTTGCAATCCATATCATAATTTTATGTACTTGGTTGGAGAAACTCTCCTATTAAGAGCATTCTTTGGCATGTCACCAAATTTGGGATTAGATTAAGAAATTGGCATACGTTTGGTGTAAAGCACGCATCCGATTATATGGGATTTCCCCGAAATTAACAATGTTGAGGAATTGGAAAGCTTCATTCCGATGTTTTTTTTTGGATGTTCTCTGTTTTGTTCTTTTGTATTGGAGTTTCGATCCACCTTTCTCTTTTGTAATTTCTTCTGTCCATGCTGATCAATTTTGTTCTTTTTATTAATAATCGATACACTTATGTCAATTTCAAAAGACAAACTCCTGCTTCAATAAGATTATGAATAAGAGTTAATACTACCAAATACCAGTTCCGTTAAAATGTACAATTTCTGAAGTACAAACCAGGCCATCACCAGACTTCCATTCTATTAAAATATTCCAGGCACTACATCTCAAACCCCTTTGCCCTGCGGTTTTCTTGCCCTATTTTCTGATAGTAATAAGAGACTGTGGGGAGGGGTATATCAGAGAAAGGGCAAAAAGAATGTAAGTGGGAATATCTCCCACGCACCTTAGGCGCCAAATAGTGTGACCTGTGCAGTGTGTGTAACTGCCAGGAGAGAGAAATGGGATCTGATAGTATATTAGTGGTCCCATAGTGTAGTGTGAGGTAGGCAAGAATTAGAGTATCACTCATTGGGAGGTAGTGGGTCCCGCGAAGCACCCTATCACGTTTTCTTTGCCATTTCCATCTTTGTAATAGCTGCAGTACTCATTCTCAGCTACTTTTCCATTACTATAATCAATAGAACAGTACTACTCACCTTGAGAGTAATGCTTTCATCAGTTCTTTTACTTATTTCCAAGTTGATTCTATCATTTTCATAGTGTTGTTTAACTGATAAAAGGCATGAAAGAGGAATTGGGCTGAAACAATACCTGAAGGTATGGAAATACACCATTGTACACTTGTAGGAAAAACTGTGATTTTGATGCAAACCTGGAAACAACTTATGAGTCACTCCAAAATTTGTCACGAGACATAATCCAAAAAATATCAAGGAAGAAAATGACTTTGACTGCAAACCACCACTGACAGTATTCTTCAAATAAATGAGTAACTATGTTATTAGTTAAAGTTGAAATACAACACAATTCTAAGGAAATTGCAAAAAACACCAAACTCACATCATCTTCACTGGATATAACCCTAATATGGTGGTACAGAGTACATACAGACAGACACGAGTCATTATATTAACACTGAACTAACCTTACTTTTAATCAATTTTAGGTCCACTTCAGCACAATTTCCGTTCTCACTACAGAACTAGACTTATCTTAAAGAAAACAAAATGTAAACCAAAAAAACATAGGTCAAAAGCACATAATTACATAAGAAAAACCATGAACCCTTCAATGGAGTACATACTGACTTGCAACATTAACATACCTTTTTAAAAGCCGGAAACAAATATAAATCTCTTCAATATCACATCCTATCTTCACTTTGATATACTGCTTCAGTAACTCACACATGATGTTAACAGAGTCTTCAGATATCCGATGGGCTATATTTATCTGGTGGAATTCAGATATAATTTGGTGCAAAACTGAAGACAGTGTGCCAGCCAACCCCGAAATGTAATACATATCTGCAAGTTTCTTTAATATTAAGCAACTGCTGAATTTAAACTTCTCAACCCATTTTGGAGGACTGCCTTCCCAAAGAGATTCATTCAAAACATGAGTATTTGATCCAGGACTCTCAGAATTCTTGATACCTAATGACACCTGACGGTTTTCACTAGGAGGGACCGTAGCAACACCGTAACATATTTCTTGTCTCCTGTGTGCAGGAAGCTGCTCAACAATGACAGCTTTCAAATCCTCAGGCAATTCTCGTAACACTGAACCATCAACTTGACTTAAGGAAGAAGGCAATAAATCGTCTTTTTCAAAATTTGGACTGTGAGTAACATTAAAAAAGGATCCAGACCCTGAATCAGGTACAGCTTCACTTCCTTTTGCCTCATGCGGTATTGCCTAGCAGTAAATCATGACATATGTTGCTACATGAAATTTTCTAATAAAAATAGCAGAATAAACATAAATAAAAGCAAACAAGACTAAAATTTCTTCCATTTTAATGTCTGCATTCTGCAACTACGGTATCCTTTTCAGTAAGCCACCAAAAGAGTTACCTAAACCGACAACTCAAACAAGGAGGGTGGATTCAATTCAACTTTACAATTTGATCTTGTTGAAGTCCACATCAACTAAAGATATGTGACCCAAGTAATCCTTATATCCTTATAAGTTATAAGGCTTTGGCAGTCCTCACCTTAAAAGCCAATTTTGTGGGGTAAGTTAGGACCTAAGTCCAAATAGGATTACTATCTTATTGTGATTAGTTTCTCTATTCAATAAGGATTGTCTTGAATCCCTATAAATAGAGATTAGTGGTTAGCCTTGTGCATCACCTGATTATCATCGATCACAATCATACTTGAGAGTCTTCCTTCTCTCTCTTCTCCTTCTATCTAAAACTCATAACTTCAATAGTTTCAAACAAATCAAACTCATTCAGTCTAGTACCTCCGTCAAAAATAGGAAGAGAAAAAGACAATTACCTCAATTTTAGATAATGGTTTTTTTTGAGGAATCGGCTCAACATACAAAAGTTCGTCTTCGTTGTTTATTGCTGCTAAAAAAGAAATATGAAAGCATGTGCGCATATTTTAGTTGAGTATTAGTACAAAGTAGCTACAATGTTCAAAGTAACTACACTAATGAAACAGAGAAATGCTTACTTTCTTGTTCCAAAAACGAGTTTCGTAAAGAGCTAGAACTCTCGCTCACGCCTTTTCCTTTAGCAATATAATCAGCTAACTTCCCTCCATAAATTTCATTTAATTCTGAAAACACTTCTGGAGGAAGATTCCTTATAACTTCCGCATCAAGGTGACCCAAAGGAGGTGGTGTTGAAATTGGGTCAACACTAGCTTGGTTATTTTGAATGTTACTGTCCATTTGGACTGAAGACCCTTCTGAATCTCTACATTCATGAATTGAAGTGCCACCCATATTCTGCTTGTTGTGACCTGAAGAAAGAGAAACCACCAGGAGTTGTTTTTATAAATTCCAACATTAACAAAATCCCAAAATGAAAAAAAAAATTCATATATGATCTGCACCAAATATTAGCATAAAATGTAAACCTATTTAACAACAATTACCACTACCGAAAGGATATTTCTGTTTTTCCTTGCTTGTAGATCCAGAAGTGACCCACAATTTCAGATTATACTTTTCTCCACCTTCATGAAATAAATATAATTAGACGGCTACAAAAAAGTTGTTAAAAAATCATTAAAAGCAAATTCCAAAAACAAGGAAAAGCAGCAAATTTTGTCTGGACATAAATGGAAAGAAGGGGAATATCTAGGTAGCAAACCTCACTTAGAAACAAAAATTTTCATTCACTTCAGTAAACTACCTATAGAATAAGTTGTGTGAACAACAAAATCATTGAAGTTCCACATCGACTAGAGATATGGCCTTAGTATTCCTTATAAGGTTTGGGCAGTCCTCACCTTGCAAGCCGGTTTGGGCAGTCCTCACCTTTCAAGCCGGCCCAAATTTAAGATGGTATTGGTGCCTATTCTAGATCTGTAATCAGGTCAAAATTTCTATTGTTCCACCCATTTGTCCATGCTTCGGATGTCTAATCCTGGGTGTAAGGAGTGTGTTGATATTCCTATTATTCCACCCGCATCAGTCCACACTTTAGATGTCTCGTCCTAAGCGTGAGGGGGTATGTGGAAGTCTCACATTGACTAGAAATATCGCATAAGTAATCCATATAAGGTTTGGGCAGTTCTCATTTTACAATACGATTTTGTGGGTTAGGCCCTAGGCTCAAATTTAAGAAAAATCATATATTATTATCGCACAACTGGGTTAAACTTGATTGAAAATAACACAGGTACCTTGCCTAGAAGTCTCGCTACTTTCAAGTCTGGAAACATGCAAGCCGATACCTCGAATCTCCTTGACATCTATGTGAAATCACCAAAAGCAGAAGATGGTGTTTAGATTTCCAATGAGCAAAAGAAATATAGGTCCCTTGCTATCTGAAACACTACACTTTTTAAAAGTTTCAAAAATTGAACCAATCATTGAATATGTGAGCCAGTATAGGTAGTGGTTCACAGCATATTGATTCAGCTGAAATTGAATAGTGATTTGACCAGAAAATTATATATATATATATATATATATATATATATATATATATTTGTGATATTATAACGAATAATCTGACACAAGTTTAAGAAATCAAGTGATGGTAAATTTTAAATTACCATAAAATGATCATATTATGTCTTATTATATGAGATAAAAAATCAATAATAAAAGATACTCTCAGGCACAGAAAGCCATTCATGTGCCTCCCTCCACCTAATAATTTAAGCTTTTAAGAGGGCTGATCCTTGTTATAGTATGCCAGCTTTTATGACCAGGAGGTTAGGATTTATTGCTTTCCACTTCCATTCTTCAGAATTAAGAACTTCAGCATGTTGAAGTTATAGGTTTTAGATAAAGAAGAGAAAGAAGAAAGACTGTTGAAATATAATTATGGTGTAATATAATTGATAATAACTTCATGATAGCTCGACACAAATGGCTAAATACTATAGAGTTACAAGACTCCTAATCCTAATTAAATAGGCATTGCTATAAATGGATTTTGAAGTTTTGGTTTTTAATAGAGAAAGGGATTTCCGTGTAGCTAACCCCACCAATTGGGATTGTTGTTCCTTTAACTTCTTTCCTAATAAAAGCAAATGGGCTAAAGGATTGAAGAATGTAAAGATAAACCAAGACTGTTCAGTTATAGATTCATTAAAGTGGTGGAAATTTAAAGTTACCTATGTAAAAACTTCCAAATAGTTGCTTTGCGATTCTTTGTAGTACTTCCACATTATCAGTAGCAAGAGGAATCTAATATGAGAATACCAAACACAAAATAAGCCCTTAAACAATTAGAAAAACTTACAGAAAACAGTATACCAGTTTAATGTACACATGAAACTTTCTTGATGGTTCAATATTTACCGTCACCGAGTGACTCAAATTTTCACAGTCCCCACAGCCCATAAACTTTGCAGGTTCATCGGCGTCTTTTCTTCTCTTTTTGATCTAAAACATCCAAAAAAAAACATCAACTTTTTCGATATTAAAGCTATAAGAAACATATTATGATAATAATATATAACGGTTCAAGAAATAAAACTGGAGAAGAAAAGCAAGTCATGAGCTAAAACAAAATTCTGATATCTGAATAATCTTAAGTATAAAATCTATCAAGCTAAATATAAACCAATACCTTGAGAGAGAAAGTGCGCCCTTGCAAACCACAATCTTGTAATCGTAAAGACACTTCCTTGCAAAGGTTTATTAGGAAGTGCTCACACTGGAAAAACGTTTTAGTCAATATTTTGATTTGTATGACAAAAAATAAGATACATAGTGCAGTAGAGTACCGACATCTTTCATATCTTTGAACCTCACACCCCAATTCACATCAGCACCAATAGACTTGCTTTCCTGCATAAATGTACATCATCCTTATGAAATGATATTAAACATGAGCTTATTAAGAAAGAGTGATTAATTTTCAAAGGAGGAAATAAGGATAAAACACCACATTTGAATTGGAAGATTAAAGGCAGCATAGGTTACTAGCCAGTGGCATCATTATTTTACATCATGTTGTTAGACAACCAAGCAAGTTCCATTGAAGACTGTTGAGATTTTGTCATATAAACCTGACAATTTATATCCTTCATTCCTAGTTTACTTGTGTGTGTGTGTGTGTGTGTCAATTATAAATATTCCAGTTTCGGGTTCTGGTGTTGTAGCAGTTTCGGGTGTTGTAGCAGTTTCTGGTGTGGCAGTAGGTATAGCAGTAGCTGGACTTGAAGTAGCAGGGGTGGATTGTGTAATAGGAGAAAGGGTAGAAATAGGGCTAAGAGTGATGGTGGACTTTGGATCAGTGGTGGGTGTAGAGTTGGTAAAAAGGCGGGTATAAGGGAAGCAAGACTCATTGAATAAAACATCTTTGGACACAAAGAGTCTACCACTAGGAGAGAGGCATTTGTAACCTTTTTGTGAGGTGGAGTAGCCTAAAAATAGACACTCATGTGACCTGAAATCAAACTTGTGAGTGTTGTATGGTCTTAAGAGAGGAAAACAAGCGCATCCAAACACTTTAAGGAAAAGATAGTCAGGTTGTTTGTTAAATAGTTTGAAATAAGGTGACACATGACCTAGAGGTGCTGATGGTTGACGATTTATGAGATAAACAGCAGTTTGCACTGCATAATCCCAGAATTTTAGAGGCAAAGAGGCATGACTCAATAGAGAGAGACTTAAGTCAACAATGTGCCTATGTTTTCTTTCCACAACACCATTTTGGTGATGTGTGTGAGGGCAGGTAACTCTATGAACAATGCCAAGATTTTCTAGGTAGGTTGAAAATGGTCTAAACTCCCCACCCCAATCAGTTTGAATAGCTTTAATTGGATGACCAAATTGGAGTTCAACTAAGGCTTTGAATTGTTTGAAAACTTCAAGTGTATCAGATTTTCGTTTGATTAGGTAGAGCCAAGTGAATCTAGTACTAGCATCAACAAATGTAACATAATATAAAGCTTGACAGGTTGATGCAACAGGGGCAGGTCCCCACAAATCACTAAAGACAAGTTCTAAAGGTGTATTATAAACTGAGATTGAGGGAGGAGAGTATAATTTGTGGGCTTTGCCCATACAACAGGCTGCACAAAACTCAGAAATATCTTTATTTGATATAGGAATATTACAAGATTTGAATACATTGTTCATTGCTACATGATTAGGGTGTCCTAATCTAAGGTGCCAGGTGGTACGTAAATTGGGGGAGGGGGAGGATACAACATTGAGAGATGGTAGAGATACATCAGCAGTACTAGTATGGTTACTAAGACTAGGTTGAGACTGAGAAACAGAAACTGTGGCAGAAGGAGGACTGCTTGCTGCAGAACACGGTGGTGCAGTAGCATTATTTGGTGATTGATGATGAAACTGGAAAGGTGCGAACTCGTACAAGCCATCAGCACGGACAGGGCCATAGAGCAGGGGTTGATGAGTATTTTCTGACCGAACAACGCAGTGTTTAGCGTGAAACTGAAAATAAACATCATTGTCAGCTGCGAAACGACTAACACTAATCAAATTTTTTGTAAGAGAAGGAACATGAATCATTTTCTTAAGAACAAGATTAACTTGAGGATTAATTGGACTAGAAAACGTAGAAGTGCCACAGTTAGCAACAGACAAACCTTGGCCATTGCCAATAAAGATCTGATCAGGTCCTTCAAAAGGTGTCTGTTGATGGATATTTTGAGACTGTAAGGTTGCTGTAAGAGAGGCTGCAGTGTCAGGGTGCCATGTATTTTGAGGTTGGGGTGAAGCAGTGGTCATTAGAGCCTGTGGAAAGGGATAAGGTTGCTGTTGAGGTGGTGGATATGGTGAAGGTCGTGGATTAAATGGAGGTCTGGTCCACTGATTGTTATACATAGGCTGTTGTGGTTGGTAAGAGTATGGATTAGGATTAGGATTCATGTAATTTGGGGCTAGGTTGGTATAGGAATTTTGTTGTGAACTAAAGCCTTGGATATCTGCAGGTATAGGTGCTGGAGGCATTGATTGAACCTATGATAACATAAAGCAGCAAGGTGACCGTATTTAAAGCATACTTGGCACTGTATATTGCTAAAACGGCCACGGCCGCGGCCATTCCGACCACCGCGGCCTCCACGGCCTCTAACAGGGCCGGAAAAATTAGTCGCATAGTTATTCTGATCAAAGTTTGAGTTAGGAACAGTGTTACCGGTATGTTCTGCAGAGGTAGGCGTGATCGCGCGAAGAAGAATCAGCTGCGAATGCGTCAAATTGATCGAAGCGACTTCAGTTTGAGATTTCTTCTTGAGGCGTTCTGTTCGCATTTCGTGAGCGAGAAGGAGAGCCTCAACTTCTTCGAGAGGAATGGCTTCGAATTTACTTTCGATCACAGAAATAACCGGAGCGAAGTCTTCATTCAATCCTTCAAGAATCACGTCGATGTGTTGTTGAAGAGGAACGGGATCACCGACGGAAGCAAGACTGTCAACAATCGATTTGATACGTAGAAGATAATCCTCACCCGGTGCGAGATTGAATCGTGGTCGCTCGAGCTCGATCGTAAGGAACGCCTTCGCTCGGGTCAATTTCTCGGAAATGGTCATGAATTCGTTCCCGAGTTGAAAGCGAGTGAACGCAGCCCAAGAACGCGAGGCATGAACGCGTCTTTGGATAACGTCGATTGAAGCCACGATAGAAGCCATTGATCTTGCTTCAACCAATTACGATAACGAGGATTTTCGTTACGCGCGTTTCACGATCGTTAGGCGTGAGAAATTGCTCGGAATAATAGGATAGTGAATGAAATCTTGTAGATTGTGTGCGTTTATCATCGGCTCCACTTGCTTTGCCTCCATACGAGGAAATTCTTTTCATCGAAGCTTGTCCGAGATTTTAAGCGTGAAGGTGATGAGATTCTCGAGCGGTGGCGCGGTGGAAAGAGGTGTAGGAGTGGGAGAAGGCGGTGGCGATGGTGGAGGATCATTGATCGACATGATCGAGAGGCTAAGCGATACCATGTAAAATCTAGAGAAAACTAAGGAGAGAAGCGTAGAGAGAGAGTGAATTGAGTATTTTTCATTTCTTTCTTTGAGTGAATCGGTTTCTCGATTACAATTTATATGGATCTTATCGTGTAGCATCGCTACCTTATCCGTGCCTTTGGTGAAAGCAATTTACACACTTTGAAGTAAACTAACTAATCGATTCTCGTTATCCGATATAATGAGAATCGGTGACAGCTATTAGCTAAAAGACTTAATACACACGTGTATATTGGGGAATCTTATCTAAAGAAGACTTAGGCTAATTACAAAAGTGTGAGAACTAGTATACACTTACACAAGACAACGAGAAATCAAGTATGAATTTTAAAATAAATATTAAGTCAAAATGATGGCTTTTTCCCTACCTGAAAGACCCCAACCAACCGGTTATCAATTCCTCTACTATAATTCCACAACATTTCTCCTGTTTTCATTCCATAATCCTTCTGCAGTGAGGCCTGCAGATGCAAAGAAAGCAGGTACACAATAGAATATTACAAAATGTTTTCAACTACATGCCCTGAAAGGTAAGTAGAACATAACTACAAAGTACGTAAGCAAATGAATTAAGTAGCCATATAAAATTGAGTTTGTGGCCTAAAGATATATCCATGAAAAAATTGGGTTTTAGTTCTTTAAGGTTCTTGAAATGAGTCGCTTCACCAAGAAAAGATGGTCAGATGTTTCTATAGCTTCTCCCCACACAAGAAGCATTATACTTGCTACCCCTGTTTTTACTCAATCTCAGGCATCCTTTTGAGTTTGTGGTGAAATTTTTGTGAAAAACTATTTTCCCAAGTATTTCGTGATTATTGTTTGGCTTTCCAGGCTGAGTGATCTGTGTTAAGTGTTAACTAAGTTTGTAACTGGTAATGGCTTGCGTTAGGGTCACAATTCAATCCTCAAATTCTAGCCTCATTTTTTTTGCTTAAATGAGCTTCTCGTTTTAATGATTATTGTCTTATATATTTGAGTTGAAAAAAAAATAATTCCAACTCTCTATACTCTTTTAATGAATATTCTCAATCCATAAGTCAAACTCAAAAGGCAAAAGATAAACATCAAAAACCAAAGGAAGAATATTTGCAACAGACTGAAAGCAAGATTACAAAAATCACCTTCAGGAGGAGATCAAGGAGCAGCAACGGAACTTTTACAATATCAGGAAAAATGAGAGGAAACTATATTTTAAGTGAATGAATAATTATACCTTGGAAATCATCTGCAATTGCCCACACGTATGAACATTCTGCTTCTTCAATTTTTCCTGTAAAACATGCCCTACCCCAGGAATTGCATTAATTGGAAGTTGATGTAAATGATCTTCAACCTGGAAAAGAAAAATTAAATAAGAGGCAATGTAAAAATATTGACACATTCCATGCATCAATTATTATACTACGAAAGCTAGAAATCACAAGCAGCAAAATGAGATTAGTGTCCCAAATCCAATATTTTCACTAATTATCGAGAGAAATGTTAAAGAAGTATTTCAAATACAATACAAGTACAGAATAATCCACAATCATAAATCTTAGAATGTGGTTTAAAGCCTAACTCGACCCCACAAAATCGGCTTGTAAGGTGAGGGATGTCACCCACTTATAAACTCTTTTTCAGGCCATATCTCATCCGATGTGGGACTCTTAACACACACCCCCCTCACGCCTAGGACTGGACAACTGGAGCGTGACTCGAGTGGCCCGATAGCGGGTGGCCCAACGGATCTTGGATTGGCTCTGATACCATCTTAGAATGTGGTTTAAAGCTAACTCAACCCCACAAAACCAGCTTGTAAGGTGAGAGATGTCAGAGATGTCACCCACTTATAAACTCTTTTTCAGGCCATATCTCATCCGATGTGGGACTCTTAACAATAAATACAGAATTAAAATCGCAACAGTTATCATCAACATTTCAATCTGCAACTATCCAAAGTAATCAGAAGCTTTCAGAACAAAACTCGTGAAAAAGATACTTTTCTCGCCACATATTGGGCTTGGTGCATGGATAATGAGCGGTCTACTAATGGAACTAGGACTGGTGTTGATACCATATTAGATTTAGGAGTCTAAGTCAACCCAACAAAATTGACTTGTCTCTAGACATTGTGAGACTTGAGTTTTTTTCCAATATAACAAAATACTCCATAACATACCTTTTCTGGAGTTATATGATATTGACCATTTGGTTTTGCAGTTCTAGTAGCAATACAAGCCATAAGCAAATTTCCAGCTATACCAGCACTGGCTGTACATCCAGTGGTCTCGTAGATCTCTCTTCTAAGAGATGATGCAAAAACTTCGGGATCTTCAACATTTGAATGTGTGACGTCTAAAAATGCTTCATCGCAGCTTACAGCCTGCATTAAGTAGCAGTTACAACATTAACAACAAACCAATTGAAAACTTTATGCACGTAAAGGGTGTTTAACCATAGAAGACCTGCACTTTGTTGCAATGTCGATGCAATATACTGTAAAATTGATCAGCTACCTGCAAATTTTCAAAGATATCTTTGGAAAATCAGTTACAAAGGGTGGAAAAGATATAAAAGGATATAAAATAAATAAAAGTATCGTGTATTTTGCTTTGTAACTCATCAGCTATGGACACCCTACAGTTTCTTACTTCCTCGTAAGCTTCAAAGTTGTACGGAAAGATAACAAGGTTGGGACAAAGACACTTGGCATCTCGAACAAACATACCAGCCCTAATGCCTAGCAATGATAGAAGGCATAACCGCATAAGTAACATATAAAAAAGACAAAAAAGTAATATAGCTGATAGGGTCATATTATCGTGTATATAACTTGGCATATAACAAACCATAACTACGAGCTGGGTAGTTTGCAGAGGAAATCTCAGCAGTTCCCTTAGAATTATTTGAGTGACATACAGCTACCGGCTTGTCCACCAATTCAGGGTTCTTTCTGATAACTACCGAGACAAAAAAGCAATCCTGGGGCCACACACAGATATAAATATAATATTTGTTCTCAAAAGTCTAATCTCATAAGCATTAAAACAGTCAGAGAAGAAGAGAATTAAAAAATGCTCATTTTTATGAGTTGAATAATATATATACTGGAAGGATAAAGTTAGACGACATATATCTAAAATCCCTCAAATAAAATAAGTTAAAAGAATAATTTATTTCCAACACTGCTGTAGGTAAAGCTTACCATGTCAATATGGATAATGGGTGAATTCCCAGAAATACCAGAGGCGTTAATATTAGAAATTTCATTGTCCAACCCAGTAGACAAGATGGGAAAACGCTTTCGATAACGATTTCTCCAGGTTCCTATAAAGTGTAGCCGTGAGTTCTGCATACACCAAACATCAGGTAGGAAATTACAAAACTATGGCATCATAAGTGGAGATAAAAGAAGATGGGTAAAGTTAACAACAGCAGCAATTTATGAATGTGTGTGTGTGTGTGAGAGAGAGAGAGAGAGAGAGGGGGAGGAACATAATGTCAAAGTAAAACAAGGAACAAGTCAATGTCATATCAGTTTATCACGGATAGGTTTGCATCGTTAAAACAAGGTTACTATTTTCCATGTCTCTCTCCTACTCCAAGATCAGTGTTTTTTTAAGCTTTATTTTCTTTTTTACTGGTATGGATAGCAAACACAAAACCTAATGTACCATGTGGGTTTAAAACAAGTAATCACTTCATCCACCTTACCTTTGCAGAATAATATGAAAAGATTCAGATGACGAATAAAACAAATGTGGAAAATAGTAATCTGAATATGTTGATTGATTCTGGAGAATGGGATTACATCTATATATATATATATATATATATATGCAAGAGAGATCTAATGACTACAACTACCAACTACCAACTAATCTAATCAATGCAACCAACCACTAACAACCATCTACAATATTAATAACTATAATTTACAACACTCCCCCTCAAGCTGGTGAATGGATATCAATCATTCCCAGCTTGCATGTAAGATCTTGAAATCGCTCAATGGGAAGTCCCTTAGTGAACACATCTGCCAGTTGAAGCCCTGTGGGGATGTATGATGTAGCTATAAGCCCACTATCCAACTTCTCTTTGATGAAGTGTCGGTCGATCTCTATGTGCTTTGTTCTGTCATGTTGAACCGGATTATGTGCAATGCTAATAGCTGACTTGTTATCACAAAATAGCTTCATCGGGGCTTCGTATTTTATCTTGAGGTCATCTAGTATGATTTTCATCCATAGTAGCTCACAAACTCCTTGGGCCATAGCTCTAAACTCTACGCTCTCTGCACTTGACCTTGCAACTACATTCTCGCTGCGCTTTCTTCTCCATGACACCAAGTTTCCACCTAAGAAAATGCAATACACAAGTAGACCTTCTATCCACAATCGACCCTCGCATACCGAATCGTATATCCTTCCATGAGAAGTTTCCCATCTTTCTTAAACAATGACCTCTTCTTCCCGAATTTTCTTCAAATACTGAAGGATTCTATCAACTGCTTGTAGATGTCTTTCGTGTGGATCATGCATGAATTGACTTACCACACTGACTGCATATGCTATGTCTGTTTTTTCTTTCAGCCACCCCATTTTGTTGAGATGTGTCTACACAAGTGAATTCATGAATTATACCATTATCTTTGAGGAACTTGGAAAAGTTTTGATTCACGTATTCTCTTCCATTATCAGAACGCAACCTTTTAATCAAGCACCCAAATTGTGTTTGGACCATCCGGTGAAAATTCACAAACAACTGAAAGACTTCTGACTTATCTTTCGTAAGAAATATCCGGTGACACGCAAGTACAATCATCAATAAAAGAAACAAACCACTTTTGACCGGAGATATTATAATTAGTAGGTCCCCACACATCCGAGTGAATAAGATCAAAAGGTTTAGAACTTTTATTATTATTGGAAGGAAACGGAAATGACGATGGTGTTTAGCAAGTTTGATGCACATCACAATGAAACGACTAACCGACACTTTTGTAAACAGAAAGGAAATAAAGTCTTAAGGACACTAAACGGAGGATGACCAAGTCGCTCGTGTTGAAGCCATACTTGAGAGGATGACCAAGATTCTCGAACTTGACTCTTGGGTGGAAGCAAAGTGCCTTTGGATTGGCATTATCTTTATTCTTTTGAAGTTCGCAAGTAGTATAACCCGTCATGTTCCTCAGCATATCCAATCATCCTTCCCGTCGGACGATCCTGTAACACACAATGAGAATCAACAAAGGTCACTGCACATTTCAAGTCTTTGGCGAGTTTAGAAGCAAACAAGAGGTTATTTGTTAATTTTGGGATATGGAGCACATTTTTTAAGGGAATGGAAGGTTGAATTTGAATGTTACCACTCCCAACAATGGGGATGCTATTTCCATTAGCTACTGATCATTTGTTGGTTTCGTGTAAAGTGAAGTAAGATAAAAATGGGATAGATAAGGGTCATATGATGAGTAACACGAGAATCAATAATCCAACTATTCTCGATCTTAGAAGTATTAGAGGATAAAAAGCTAGAAGTCTTACCAGTCATGACCAGGGAGCTAGAGCTAGAATTCTTACTGAGAGATTGTAAAAGAACTCGAAGTTTTCCAACTCGCTTTTGCTAAGAGTTGCAATCTCCTTGTTAGTAGGTGCTGCCTCTTCCAAACTTTCAGATTCGACTGCTGCTTGATTTGCACGTCTCTGTGTGATGCCTCTAAGCCTGTGGTTCCGCTTTCTAGAACCTTTTCTTTCCCATGAAGTCTGAAGCATGTCTCCTTAGTGTGGCCGATCTTCCTACAATGGATGCAATATCGCTCTTCACGAGGGGTCTTTGTGGGTGGCTTTCTGGAAGAGGATCCTTTTGTGGGACCCTTTCCAACAGCCAAGGCTGAACCCTCAATAGAGCTACCTCCTTCCAACATAACTGACCTCCTAGTTTTTCTTCCCCGCATGCGGTGTGGAACACCTCGAGAGAGAAGAAGAAGTGGTTCCTTCCCAAAATTTGAACTCGAATAGGATCAAACTCGGAGTTTAGTCCATGAAGGAACTTGAAAATTCTTGCTTCCTCAACGGACTTTGCCAGTGTGGTAGTATCAGCAGTACAAGTCATCTTCAAACTTAGATACTGGTCTAATTCGATCCACAAACCATTTAAAGTCCCATAATAGTCTGTGACAGAGAGGTTTCCTTGTTTGGCATTGAAAACCTTGGTTTGAATCTCATAACAAGCTGTTGTATCCTTCTTCATGTAGAGTAAAGTCCGCTTAAGGTAATTCCAAATCTCCTTAGCGAGAGAGAAAAACATACTGATTCTGCGACTCACTTCAGGAGTCATTGAGTGCCACAGCCAGGTCATTATAAGAGAGTCTTCATCATCCCAAGCATCAAACATGGGATATGTCTTTGCTAGAGAGTCCCCTTCAATATGATTAAGTTTCTTTTTTCCCTCGATGGTAGTGTGAAACCAATGAGCCCATCAAGGTAGCCAAGGCCCATCAAGCCGGTAGTAGGAATTAGGTAACACTTGAAAATCATTCGAGCAAGAGCAATATTTTCTTACGATTGTTTCAGTCGATCATAGTTGCAATGAGCTCAAAAACAAGGTCGAGAAAAGAAATACGAGAAAAAAACGTTGCACAAGTGTGAGTTTCAAAGAAAACCCAAGTTAGGGTGCTCCAATCTGAACTTTGACCCTTCCAATGGAAAGAGGAGGCAAAACCGAGCCTACGGTTGAGATCGCGAACTGAGAAGGTGGCTGGAGGACGGCGCGTGGCCTTCACGCGCGCGAGAAGTCGCCGGAGAAAAACTGCGCGTGGCGGCGCGTGGGTGGTCGGACGGTGGCGATTTTTTCGGTGCCGGCGATCTTGAGATTGCGCTTCATTGATGTGGTCGGTGGTGCAAAACAATGATGGGCGGTGAGTCGGGAATGGGCGATGGCGTGGGTAATTGATCCGTTTAGGTAAGTGATCTCGTGATGGGTAATGTTTCGAACGGGGAAAAAAAAGAGGTACACCGAAGGTACCGATGAAGTGATCTCGCATCAAGCGCGCAGAGAGGGAAAAATAACCTTGATGGCTAGGGTTTTTTACTGAAGGCGAGACTCCAAAAACGAGAGCTACGATACCATGTGGAAAATAGTAATCTGAATATGTTGATTGATTCGGAGAATGGGATTACATATATATATATATATATATATATATATATATATATATATATATATATATATAAGCAAGAGAGATCTAATGACTACAACTACCAACTACCAACTAATCTAATCAATGCAACCAACCACTAACAACCATCTACAATATTAATAACTATAATTTACAACAACAAACATATAAAAGAAAGTAAAGGAAAGCAACAAGGAAGCCACCATTTCGCCAAACAAAATGAAAATCCAAACTTCTTTCAATTTCTTTACCTTGAAATAATTTTCCACAAAATTAGGATCCGCAAGAGTTGAATGACACTCTTTAGAAGGCCTAGTGACTGCAGAACTTGGAAACTTGTTTACTTTCTGGTCATCCGAGCACTGCCTACTAACTGATGTAGAAGGTTCCTGACTATTAGGTTCAAGTTCACCTTGGACATTTATCTCGTCTTTGGCAGCATCATTGCTTCCTCCTGCAAGATCTTCTTCATCACATATAACTCCAACACTAGTTGGTTCTTTCATCAAAATTGAATCGATATTCTCAAAGATAATATCATCAGCTTCAGCACTAATTTTCCTGCTGGGTTCAACCATCCTCCCAACTTTGGATGAATGTCTATTCTCTGATTTGTGAACCCTCGTGGATGAATCTTCAACGTCTGACTCTACTTGACAAAGGCCGTTTGTAAAAGCATCCTCTGACATTTTGTTACTTCTCAATGAGAAGAAGGCCGGAAGTTTTGGTTGGTTATTAGAAAGCCGATCAAGTTGATAAGGCACCCCTATCAAAGCAAAATTTACATCACTTGAGACGATGACTTGGAAAGACAGATAAAAATTGATCTTATCCCCACAAAAGTGATTAAGTAAATAAGAAAACACGCGGATAAAGCGGGACTAGATAGAAACACTTGGATGTAGACATCGATTACGAAAGCGTTCAAATAGTCCCACTCCATCTGCTTTCCTTCCTCTCCGATTATGAAGTATAAGTTTTCTCAAAAAAAAAAAATCAATACAAGTGCATCAGAAATGCAATAACTTACAGGTCAAGAGTCTATTTGCAGCAACTGAATCTAAAATCCAAGTGGGTTTCACCACTGGCAGCCCTGCACTGAAAGCTCTGCATTGGACCATCCAACATACAAATTTAAGGAGTGCAAAAGAGTATGACTCAAACCTTAAAATTTAAATAAGGACATTAAATCAAACCTGAGGTTCTTAACTTTACTGTCAGCAAGATTACTGCAGATTATATGTGTTACACGATGCCTTGAGAAATAATTCTCAAATCTTCCACCATATTTTAACATGTAGCCCCGCAGTTCCTAGAACATATTTGCCATTTAATTGTTATGTCGTCCCTTACTTTCCCCAAGATTTGACTGAACCAAAACAAACTAGAAAGCTAATTCATATTAACAGTTTTCTGTAAAACCTAATCCCTAAACAAGGAACGATAATATCAACCAAATTGTCCTTAAAATTTAATAACACCACTACTCACCCCCTTTTCATCCTCATTGAAATTTCAGCGATCGAGAAGAGATAAGCAGTCAGAAAAATGAAAAGGGAAGTAGAATTAACCTGGCTGGATGGAACAGTGAAACCATCAACAAAAATTGAAACTCCAGCGAATACAGGCTTCCCAGAACCAGAGCCACTAAACGAAGACGTGGAAGCTTCAGCATTGAACTGGTTGTGTAGCTTCCGATTCTTCACCGTCATATAACTGCGTTTACAGCGACAATTGAAGGTTTTAAAAACAATCCGATGAGAATAATTGGGAATTGAGATCAAATAAAAAAAATCGACATCACGCACAGTTGTTCTCAAAATGAAAATGATCGTAATTAATAACCTGCCGAAGTCGGAGAAGGGGGATTTTCGGGAGGAGGAGGGGCGAGAATTTGAGCCCCAAGCGACGCCTAGGGTTTTCTGGTTGGCGGTCTTCTGCTTCTTGTTCTTACTGTTACCATTGGAAGATGCCGAATTAGAGAAAGAGAAACTTCGTTTAGCATTAGGAGCTCTGGAGGAGCGAAACGAGTCCGAACTCATTGTGATCTGAGAAGGAGGAGGGAAGAAAGGTCGGTGCTGCTTCTATTTCTGCATTCAAACGAAGCGGTTAAAGGCGGGTTGGTATATTTCCTTTTTGGTTTATTTCCCTCCCTTCGTCCAAGGCCTCTTTATGCAGTGTTAATTTGATAGGAGAGGAAAGAAATAGACGGTTAGTTTCATTTTTATATACTAGTTAAGTACCCGTCCTACGAACGGAGGGCGGATAATATATGTTGTCATATCAGAAAGCTCCTCATGCAAAAATGAAAAAAAACTTTTGAGGTAAAAACGAATGAATGGGGTAACTAAATTTAGGTATAGAGCCGTCTAACCACATGTGCAAGACGTGATTGCGCACATGGCCCAACCTCAAAAAAAAAAAATTGGGGCCCCAAAAATTAAAACTAACACATAACCCATAATTATCGGCAGCTTAAAACAGTCTGAAGTTTAGTATCTTTATAATTATTGGTGACCACTCAATACAATATGAGTCATGCTATTCAACTACAAACCCCTCTGTCCAACCCTTCACCGAGAATCATTCATCGTTTGAAAATTAATATACCAAGATTAAAGTTGTATTTAGATGTTATTTAAAATTTAAATTAAATAAAGTATTTTAAAGTTTTGGTGATTCATTAGGTAATAATATAACTAGGGGCCCAATTTTTGAAATTCGCACAAGGCCTCCAAATTGTTTGGGACGGTCCTATCTTGAGTGATAGCAAGTTCTGTACTTTGATATGCACTTGGCTCGATAAACGTACTTGCTGAATAGTCATGTCACAGTGTGTCTTTTCATATGCCCCACATTATCCCTTGTGTACCCTCTAAATTGAGACATATCCTCGGTAAGTGAATTTGTACTTGTGTATGAGAAATGGGTTAGACAAAGTTAATATTAGGTAGATGTAGTATATATGGCTACTACGCATTGTACTTGTGTATAGTGGTTTTTTAGGGAAAAATAGTTAGTACTACTATTAGATGATACTCCTACTTATTTGATATGGTGTACTTACCATATCAAAGTTGTTAAGTTATACATGTGGGGACAAATAGTACCCCTACACACCCTACCTAATAGGCCACTCAAACTCTACTACTCCTACTTGAACACTCAAACACTATTACTCCTACTTAACATATCAATGTTGCGATGCGCAATGGATCCAATGCCAATCAAATCTAATCTAATATCTAATATATATACAAAAGAAAGTGAAACAATAGGTCTAATTGCTTAGATGTCAATCAACTAAGGTGTCCACCTCATTACCAACTTAAAATGCCACCTCATTATCATTAAAACCAAATATATGTAGTGTCACAACCAGAGTAATTCAAGGAAAAAATCATTAATGTTAATACAATGTGGCCTATCATCATCAGCAATTTCATTGGTCCATCTCTATGAAAAAAAAAAAAAATGAAAACGTGTTTAGAAACAGACCATTCAATTCCTACACTATTTATGCTTACAATTCAATTCGCTGTCAAAAAAAATCCTTACAATTCAATTCATAACCTTAAAACGTGGAAGCTCTTGCTATCCACTAATTATATTATGGTTTCATTTCATTTCTTTACCTAAACAATTAAAATGTCAAAAATTACATTAATTTAATTATTTGTTCCCACCATTTTTTTTCGAATGCTAAACCGTAAAAAACTTTTCAAAATTTCATTTATTTACCAAATTCAAATTTCAAACTCATTTTGCTTTCCCACTATTTTTAACCTTTATTTCACTATAAATATCTTCATATTCGATCGCGAAATCCATTCTACATAACCCCTCAAATAATTCCAGAATTTTTAATCGTTGCATTTATTGGTCAGAATGGATGTATCTGCATACAGATTTAATGAGTTTTTGTTTCTAAATGACAACTTAATACTATCCGATCTTCATCACCAAAAAAACAATGTATGCCTCTTTTCATTTTTTTCGAATCAATTTCATCATCATATTTATAGTATTTATATCTATATGCATAACATGTAACACTCATTTGCTTCTAAGTTCTGACACATATGTTCTTTGTTATTTCTGTGTCAAGCCACTTGCAAAAATCAAATTAATCTTATGTTGGGTGAAGAGTCATATCTCAAATATATAAATTTGAATAGTTTCTCGATGGAAGCAGTGTGGACAAAACAAAAACCGTTAAATCTATTGTCACTTTCAATTTCTGATCTAAAATTCAAAATGTAGAACTTCACTAATTTTAAGTGTGAGAAAGACAAAATTTTTGCTTCTCAATGTTATCCCATAATTCTTGCTTTTGTAATACCTTTTCCCTTATAAATATAGTTCTATTAATTTTTTTTATTTACAAATTAATAGATCAATAATAATACATAAAAAATGAATATGAAATAAAGTATCGAGTTATGGAGCATGCTAGCATCGAGAGGAAAAAGAAAAAAACAAAAGGGAAAAAAGGGAAAATTAATATCTAAAGTACTCTGTACCACTTGCATCGAGAGCAAGGGTACTTTCCAGACCAGTAATTGCAACATGAGATTCAAAGGTTCACCATGGAGAGTCCATTTAAGCTCCAAACTTTGCGAATAGATAGACGCGCAACATTACCCTCCTCTAGCTATGAATCAAAGATCACCGTCCACTCTTTCATCATAATCCTTAATCGATTGAATCAACGCATCATACAAATGAAACCGGTTGTTGTTCCTCTCGATAAGATCCATCGCCAACTGAGAGTCGCTGTAGCAAACCAAGTTACAAAATCATAAATCGTGCAAGAAGAAACCCCTTGGTAGATCGCCATTAATTTCATCGCTTGAAGGATCTCGTAATTCCCAAATTCCCAACAAATCGATGATCCACGCTCCATCGCTCCGTCGTAGAAGACCACTGAAGCCTGATCTACTCGGATTTACAACGTGAAAATCGTTATTCTCATTGTCAAAATATAAATCATCACTGTTTCAACGTGCAAATCGAGAGCAAGGGTACTTTCCAGACCAGTAATTGCAACAGGAGATTCAAAGGTTCACCATGGAGAGTCCATTTAAGCTCCAAACTTTGCGAATAGATCTCGCGCAACATTACCCTCCTCCTCAGCTATGAATCAAGACCACCGTCCACTCTTTCATCATCACCTCCTTAATCGATTGAATCAACGCATCATACAAATGAAACCGGTTGTTGTTCCTCTCGATAAGATCCATCGCCAACTGAGAGTCGCTGTAGCAAACTAAGTTACAAAATCATAAATCTCGGGCAAGAAGAAACCCTTTGTAGATTGCCATTAATTCTGCTTGAAGAATCTCTGTAATTCCCAACAAATCTGATGATCCACGCTCCATCGCTCCGTCGTAGAAGACCACTGAAGCCCGATCTACTCGGATTTACTGTTTCAACGTGAAAATCGTTATTCTCATTGTCAAAATATAAACCATTACTGTTTCAACGTGCAAATCGTTGTAAGAACTTTCTTTTACAATCTAAATATAAATTAAGTTTATTTTTTTGATTGCTTATCGAAATATTTTTTTTCAATTATAATTTTGTCAATTGACACATTAATTAGTTGCTTTTTTACTCATACCTTAAGTTACTAATCGTATTTTATCTTTATTTTTCATAAATATTAATTATATATACACTAAATTAAAATCAATTAACATGATTCATTATTTTTTATTGTAGAAACAAAAACATTATTTGTTGTTATTACACTTTATTAAACTTAGATACACTTTTCTTTATCCCTCACTGTTGGTTGCCTTGGCAATTTTAGTGACATTGGGACGTCATCTCTCGAGCACGAACTCGGGTGTAAGTAGTGGTAGCGTGCGTGTGGTGTTTATTTGTCATTTCATCTAAGTAGACAAAAAATATACACTTTTCTTTACTTCTTTTATTTATTAATTATGTTGTTTTTAACAAAATTAATTTCTTTAATACTTTGTAAGAAAATTGCTTCCCGTGCATCGCACGGGTTACATATTTTATATTAAATCTCATTTTCTTTTATCCCGGTTTTTTCTCCATTATTAAGATTATAAGAAACTACCGATTTTTTTTAACTTTTTGCAACACAAGTATTTAACATTACATACTTAATAAGGAGCGCATAAGTCAAGAAGTTCTTGTGCATTGGAAACCACTGCCTTTGGTTGGGTGGCGATCCAACGATGGTGATGGTGCGCTGATAAGGCTAGTTTCGCGCCGCAGTTGTGGTGTTGTTGTGTGCAACTCCGCCGGGCATTGGATCTAGGGTACGACTCACCGGTTACATGTAGATTCGGCTTATTTGGCAGAGCTATGGGGTGTTATAGATGGAATCAAGCTTGCTGCTGATAAAGGATACACTTATATCGAGCTACAGCTGGATTCAAGTACGGTGGTTACTTGCCTCAACGGTACTAGCGAAGGGAGCATTGCTGGTAGACAACTTGTGAGGAGAATTAGACAACTTCTCTCCTGCTTTACAAATGTGCGCATTCTACATATCTATCGAGAAGCCAATAAAGTTGCCGATGCGCTTGCAAATTTGGGATGCACTTACCCGGAGGGCTCCTCCCTTATTTATTCACCGCCTCCTTTTATTTCTTTGCTTGTTGACGCTGATGTTGTTGGAGTTTCTACTCCTCGTGTGATTCCTGTGTAATCTCTTTTGGGCTTTAAGCCCCATTTAATCTCAAAAAAAAATTGGAGAAAACGCAAATCCTATATATAGTGCTCCAACCTATAAACTCATTTGTGATGTAGTTCCCAAAACATATGCAACACAAATCCTATCATATCATCTTCTATGATTTGCATGGACAAAAACTTCATTGTTTCACTCGTTTTTTTGTACCCCCACAAAAAAATGGCTCCAACCTATAAACTCATTTGTGATGTAGTTCCCAACAATGCCGATTTATGCCGTATATATACCCCTGTGTATATCGACTTCATTGTATTTTTTTAAATTTTTTAAGTCAAATAAAAATTATACGTCTTGAAAATAGGTTTCGTGTGTAGTTCGTTATGTCGATGTTATATGTCGAACGTAATTTAGGCTAAAAAATGGACAACATACTCCGATCGTACAAGATCCTAATAAAAGTCCTTAGAAGGGACTTCTTATGAGTACTTCTCTTTGGATTTAGTTCTCATGGACAAAAATGTATGTGTCCATGATTCACACTATACCCATATAAGTAAATATGATTATCGTTTTATACCTATTAAACTTTGTATTTGTTTTTGTTACAAAAAAAAACCTATTAAATATTTAGCGTTTTATACCTATTAAACTTTGTATTTGTCAAAAAAGAAACCTATTAAACTTTGTAATTTATTTATGCAGGGGGCAGAATTGCTGCTACTATACACACACAACTGTTTTATATTTTTAAGCAAAAAATTGAAGAGGATGAAGTCTATATGCTCTCAAACTTCAAAGTCCTTCCTAATGGAGGGGAATTTCCAAGAAGCATAAACAAATACAAGATTTCTTTTGAAAACACTATCATATCCAAACAATATTCCAATGCGTCGTTTTCCGCAAATTTACAATATGTGGACTAATCCGGTTGAAATTTTTAAGCCCACTTTTGATTGTGCTTTTTTACTTGGTACATAATGATCCTTTGAACTAAATGTTTATGTTTGTTTAGAGAAGAGTTTACTATAACTCATTCCTTTATACATAATTGAAAACATTATTATTTACTTTTTTTAGGTAAATAATTGAAAACATTTTTTAAAATCTTTAAACAAACTTACCTTATCTTTTAAAAAAAAACAATAAAAGGCTTATTCATTGGTATTTTTTAAATACATTATATGTATGATTTTTTATCTATTGAAGCAAATATCTATTTGTTCTTTGTTAAACATCAACAAGTAATTTTATTTGTTAGGGAAAATATTTTTGGGGGACTCTTAACTTATTTTCAAGTTTTGATTAGGTGCCTTTATGTTTTGATTGTAAGAAATAGGTCTCTTATGCTTTTTTAAATCGGATAGGAACCTAATCGAAAACTAAAAATAATATAAGGGACCCCGAAATTTGACTATTTGTTATATAATACTTATCTCTCTCTACTTTATTCTCTATCTCTAACTCACTCTTTCTTTTCCTCCCAAAAATATTTATTCTCGATTTTTAGAAATTCTTTTTAACCAAACCACACACCAATTATTACAAATAAAATTTTACTAGATATTGGAAGCACAAGTTACACCCGTGCTAAAGGATTTCATGAAACTCCTATATGGTGTGTGCTGACAAAACCAACCACATATACTACCTCTACCCACATGAAACCACAAAGCCCCTATTAGTGTTGAAGTTGGAGTAGTAGAGTATTGAGTGCTATATTAGTAGGTCTAAAAGTACCTACTTGCTCATTTACTACCCCTTCACACAAGTACAATGCATGCCCACATATACTACCTCTACCACATGAAACCACAAGTAGCCCCTATTAGTGTTGAAGTTGGAGTAGTAGGGTATTGAGTGCTCTCTTAAAAGGTCTAAAACCACCTACTTGCTCATTTATTACCCCCCTACACAAGTACAATGCGTGCGGACCTCTACTACCTCGATCCAACTCTAATTTTCTCTAACCCAGTTGTGTTATGTACAAAAGGGCAATGCATGTCTTCACCCCCAAAACGTACAAATCCATTTACCGAGGCTGTGTCTCAAATAAAAGGGTACATAAGGGATATTGTGGGACCTATTGCGTAATAGTAAAGCACACATTGATTGATATGACTAATCAGAAGGTACATTTAGTCACAACTTGCACAATCCTTTTTTGATCCAAATGCATACATTGTCACTATATGGGTATATACAGATGGAGGTAGTTTTTTTAAAGATGGAGTTCCTGACTTGAAATCACCATCCCTAACATAAAAGCACTCATCAGTTGCAGATAGTTTTTTGCAGTGATACTACACACACAATCTACACAAATGTTTATGCATTGTAACCCACCAAACACACTCTAGAAAGGGTCAAAACTCAAAACTGTACCACAATCAACCAAGTCTGAAATCTATCTAGCATAGCCGAAAGACTATTCATCTTTCATACACACAAAAATGATCATAATGAGTTTTCCAACAAAATATCAAAGTGATAAATGAAAAACCATGATCAGATTACAAATATTTTAGCTAAACTTCCATATTCAGTCATACACAAGCAAGGGCAATGTGATTGTCCAAATTAACAATCTTCTTCATAGCAAAACAAAAGGCAACATGACAGTAAACTTCTCAACAACACTCATGGAAAACAAAAGAAAAATTAACAAAATTTTGTAGTATCCCTGAGTGTTTACAAATAATAGTTTCTCATACAAGTTAAAATTAGTTTCTACATCTCAAATTATTCAAAAAAAAATATCATTTAATTTCTTTATAATATCAGTTCATAGAAGGTTTATTGTAAGCGAAGAATCATAATCTCATGCTGAATAATATGAAATTTCTACACGATACAATACATATAACACATAGCCTACAACAATCCCTCCATGAGTTGTAGTATAAGCTCCCTCTTTGTTAAGCTTCATATTGTTTTGTGAAATTCCCATTTAGAACTATATAGCCCCACTCGAAACTTTGATTATTTTAAAAACTATATAGAACACATAACAAAATGTTTTCTAAAGAGAAGCTTTTCATTATTCACATCATACATACATCACAGAACCATAATACTGCCACATCAGGGTTCAAGGCTTAGATGAAGTTGCATATTTATATTTAACGAAAGCAAAGGTTCAATTCATGTAACATAATTTTAAACAGCACGGAGAAAATAATAACGAAATCAATGCAAAGGTTCAATTCATGTAATTTTAAACGGCAATTTCAGATCATATAAACTACATAAAGTAAAACCCAACATCTAATTTAAACCTAATTGAAGGGAAAGTGCAAAATTTAGAAGAATAAAGGTCTAAAAGTACTACTCACATTTTTTACGTACACCGTTTTTGGCGGGAGTTTTTCCGCTTCTCATAGCTTTTCATGCAGAGACAGAAGCTGATTTTCAAGCAGATTCACTTAATGCTATTATATGTGCGGGATATACATATACATATACATACATTTCTTCAATTATTTTTAAAATATTCAAAAAATGCAACTTGGGATGGCAGTACTCTCTGCTCCCTGTTCTCGTCTTCCAAATTGTCTTTCTTCCTATCCCGTTCTCCACCTCGGGGGACCCTATCCCCATCCCCACAGTTCCCGCGAGGACGCCAAATATTATTAAAAGTAAGCAAAAATGTAAATAAACATATGATAAAATAAAAATATATATATAAAAGGAAGACTAAAATTGAAAAGTTTAGCATTTTTTTGCTTAAAAAAAGTTTAGCATTTTAATATAAAAAATATAAATGTTAGTCTTACTTTTATATTTTATTATTTTAGAAGAATAAAAATTAGAATAGTTTAATATTTCAAATTAAAAATCAGACAAAAAGACTAAAAAATTAATTAATTATAATATTATATATATATCTATATTATATATAACCATGAATCTAACACCTAGACATCCACCTAATCAGCCACGTCAATAAATATGTCAGCACCAATTAAATCCACCTCAGCATGTTATTTCGAAATATATCAAAAAAAAGCAGAAGCTGGGGATCGAACCCATTCCCTCACACTGTCACCTCCTAATGCTGACCATTTGAGCTACCACAATTTCATATTACTAAAGCATATTACATAATGTTTATCCTATTATTTCTTTTATTGCAAAACTTTTTACCTACTTTTTATATCTATTTATTATTTATTTTGGTACATGTATATTTGTTATTATATATTACATTTATATATTATATTTATTTACCATCTAATATTTTGTATCACATTCCATAGATTTTATTCTATATATTTACTAACTAGAATATTATTAAATATGAGTATTTTTTTTTAACAAACGGACAGATTGCCCGAATTTATTAATAAAAAAAGGAAAAAATAGAGAAAAGCGAGGGGGACTAGACCAAAATCCTTGCCAACAGAAAAGATCAATATTAAATATGAGTAATTTTATCCATTTCAACCTTTTTTATTTCTCATCTTATAAATAATTTTATATATTAAAAATGTTTGTCACATATTTTTGTATTCAGCTTGATGCACATACAATTAGAATCAATATACAACTTTGATCGATCAGTATATTTGTAGTTTATAACGTTTGTGCTTAATATTCTTCTATTCACTACGCTGCACTTAGAAAACAAGTAGAGAGAATAAACAATATGACAGAGAACATTGATCCTACGGTTGTCAACGTCAATCAACTTAGTCAAAAGCAAACTACATGTCCTTATGCAAAGGTATATTTGTTATATATTTGTAAGTTACTATTTACTAATACTATTTTAGACCGTATAATATTTATAAGTAATTCCTGTTGTAATAACATCTCAATATGAAAATACCCCTGAAATTATATACACTGCGGTTGTCACTACTAAAGTATTATTTGATTAGTACTTATGTAGTTTTTAAAGTATTTTTATTTATGGGTTGTCACTACTAAAGTATTATTTGATTTCACGGGAGCTCAAAATTATAATATATATATATATATATAACTATAAATTTAATTTCCTACTATTATACAAATATTTAAAATAGTTAAAGTAATTATCTTACTGTGTCTTTTTTTGGTATAAACCGGGTATCCTCTGCGCTTGCAGAGACTAATCCCTCGAGCCGGGTAGGACCACAATTGGCGGCAAAGCTCTCCCTCAAGAGATTTAACACCGCTTCATGCCCAAGGCTGGATTTGATCCCAGGACCTTGGTTAAGCTAGAAGAGACCCTTACCATCTCATCCAAGTGCTCTTGGGTATTATCTTACGGTGTCTAAACAAATGAATTTCGACCCGTGCTGGCAAAAGAGTCAAAAGAAATGTTATCATTCAAAACAAATGAAGGAAAACATATTTTAAATAGTATGACACGTCACTAATTACATCATCAATGATTTTATCACTAGTGCAGAAAAGGGATTTAAAGTCAGACAAATTGGACATTTAAAGTCACGCCGGTATGTGACTTCTATTAAGCGACTTCGTATGTCGGGAGATTTAAAGTCGCGCGAGTGCCCGACTTCATAAGTTTGTTTCTAAGTCGGACTTTTAACCGCTCGACTTTAATTCCTCGTGTTCTCTCTAGACCGACCTCTGTGGATAGCTTTTTTTTTTAAAGTCACGCGCGGACTTTAAAGATGTTTTTAAGTCAAAGCGTTTTAAATGCTTGACTTTAAAAGTTATGTTTTTAAGACATACATTTTAAATGCTTGACTTCAAAAGTGTTTATTTAAGTTTTAATTCTTTTTAGCTTTTGGGTGATCCCTCGTGCATATACTAATTTGGCCCCACATCAAATTCATTAAATCTAGCAACATACATATTCTATATAAAATAAATGTATTATATTTTGCTCAAAAAATATCATTAGCAAACTAAAAATTACTTTAGCAATTCAACATTCATTTGACTAATATCTTGTCAACCAAAGATATATGATATGATGTTGACACCAAAATATTAAAAATACAATAAACCGTAAGCCCAACCACTTAATATTAAAAATACAATAAACCGTAAGCCCAACCACTTAATATTAAAAATACAATAAAGGGTGTATGCAACTTGACACCCCCAATAGGATTAAATAATAAGTCAATTAATTTACAAACACTACATATCCATATAATCTTTGATAAAATCCGCTGAATTCTTATCACAACATGCAATTGACAAATCAAAATTTACCATCCATCATTGAGCAAAAATTTACACATGTGTTAATATGCTGGCTGTCTCATGCTTTCCTATCATCCTTTTCTCATTTTCTTCTCCATATGCTTCAATGTGGACTTTGTGGAAAGGAACAGATTCAAAATTGCCTTCTTTATTACTTCAAAGCCACCATCTTCCCTCATGCTTTCGTCAACCTGGACCAAAAACAACCTGGACCAAAAACTGGACAGACAAAAGAAAAACAAAAACATGTGGGAAGAATGAACACACTGTCTTGACTCTCCACTCGGCTCTTACGCAGATTTGCTTTCGTCAACTGGACCAAAAACAACCTTAAATATCAATTATCCCACTAACAACCCGATTAAGAAGAATTAACATGTTCCGGTGTCCCAAAGCTTAAGGGTAAAAACACGAGCAGACAAAAGAAAAACAAAAACATATGGGAAGAATGAACACACTGTCTTTGATTCCTCCATCGGCTCTTCTCGCAGATTTGCATTCGTCATCCTGGACCAAAAACAAGCTTAAATATTAATTATCCCAGTAAAGAAAATACTAATAAAATATTCATAAACATTAAAACAAAAATTTTTTACCACATGATCACTAGTAGCACATACATCATTTTGCTCGACGTTACGGATGCATCTTGGCATATTGAAGCAAGAACATCATCAGTAATCATCCAAAGAAATACCCAAGATATTCATCGCTTGCACTAAATAGGGTTTAATCTTTCTTTGCACATCTTTCAAGAACTCTTTCCCCCAACTTTTGAGCAATTGGCAAAAATCCTAAATCATGATGATGGTGGCCATGACATTTATAAGAAATCAACAATGAAATATGTTTTAATTTCAAAAATCACAATCTACTAAAAAGAATCAAAATCAAGCATTCAAAATCCACCTCATTGTTTTTCTTTACATGGCTAAGATCGGAGAGAGTAACTCCAGAGATATATCTTCACTTTCCTCTAGAACAAAGGGTCATTATAGTTTCCATGGATGAAAAAACATTCTCTGGATGATCCTCCCGAAAGTGTCAAACAGAGCCGATTAAAACTAGTCCGGACATTTTGCATCCAACATGCAAAAGAACCCATAAATGGCTTTGTATATATGCAACAAAAATATGACGAGGAAACATATTAGCGCAGGATAAATTGAAAAACTTCAAACGCATAAGAGAAATTTCATAGAAAATATCTAAACACATAATAATTCATGAACGAAAATTATTTAAACCCACAATCTCCAAAACCTAAAATCCCTAAAATAGAAAAGGGTAAGAAGTAAGAACCAAACCTTTGAAAACGAAGCGGATCTACAACATAAAAGCAAGCAAAAACAATCAATGACAATTAAGAAGAACAAGAAATGATGAGATGCAGCAACAAATTTCAAAAATAGAAACCTCAACAATAGAAAGAAAAATAACCGAGAAATTGAGATGGAAGATTTGAAGCAGCGCTACACAGTGAGTCGCACGGCTCACACAAAGAGGAAAGACGCGAGGAGGCAGTGTCGAATAGAAGAACGACGTGGAGGAGGATTCCTGCAATGAAGAGAACGGAGAACGGAGGAGGCAGCGATAGTGAGGCTAGGGTTTCATAACATTGTGAGGAAATGGAGAGAGTTGAGATTTGAGAAAGAGCTGAGAACGTGAGTAAGTGAGCGATGGCAAACGAGGAAAAATGAAACAGGGCAATACTTTTGAAGTCACGCATATTACGATTTGTCTTAAAATGTTAAAATTTTCCACTTTTGAAGTCACGCATATTTCACGCTTGACTTAAAAACTATCGCGCCAAAAAAAGTTTTTGAGTTTATTACAAGTTTGCCACCGCGTCCTTATATCAAGACAGGCATCTGAGCGCGTGACTTTAAATGTCTATTTCTTTTCCTTATTTTGCACTAGTGTATTCCACATCATCAAGTTAATTCGCTGAAATATATACCAAAAATGTCAAAGCAGGGAATCGAACCCATCCCCTCTTGAATTCAATGCAATTCTTAACCAAGTCGACTACCTAACTCTGTTGTTTCATAAGCGTAACACATTATTGTTAAACCATTCTTCATTGTTATTTTAAATAAAAATAAAAATTTTGGTACATTATTTTATATCTCTATGATATATAACCATGGATCTTCCATCTCACCATCCACATAGTATGACACATCACTAATTCATCATCAAGTTAACTCATTTGAAATATATACCAAAAATGTCAAAGTTATCATCAATGACAGATTATGTATTACTATTTAGAGTTTTAGATATTAATCTTTATATAATCTTAAAGATTTTTATATAAACATTGCATCTACGAATAAGACTAGATTTTTCATATTCTAATAATCCCCTAAAGTGTTAGTTTGATATTTCCCGTTTATAGTTTCTTTATAGGAATATACAAAATACCATAAGGGTTCTTTTCATAATATATGTACATATATTAAATCAAAATTAACATTTAAATAGTCAAATAGTATATAAAATATTCACTATATATAAAAAAATAAATAAATGTATAAACATATATATTATATATCATAATGAATTGATAAAAGTCGGTGTACAAAGAAATCGACGTGTCATATAACACACGAAAAATACAACTGCATTTTTAAAGGTGCCAAAAAATAATTTAAAATTTTATGGCAAAATGAGATGTATACTCGTATTGCTTATAACAATAAAATCGAATTCTCACAGGTTCACACGCTTAGAGAAAACAAATTATGAATGATATATTACAAAATAGATGTTCCTTTCGCCATTAGTAATAGTAATGTGCTTTTCTATATACTCATTCAGAATACATTAGATGATAATCATATTTTCATCGGTTTCAATTTTCGTTTGAGTACTTTGTTTGAATACTTTTATATTAATTTTCCTTCATTTAATTATTACAGAACATTATAAGACAAGAAACAAAATCCTTTTCTGGACAAAACCCCACATCCCAATTGAAATTGTAATATATAATTTTATTATATATATATATATATATATATATATATATATATATATATATATATAAATCTAAATTTAATTTTCTACTATTATATAAATATTTAAAATAGTTGAAGTAATTACCTTACTGTGTCTAAACAAATGAATTTCGACCCGTGCTGGCACGGGTAAATTATACTAGTATATATATATATATATATAATATGTTCAGGGCGGAATCTCTGCAGAGTAGAGGATGATTCTATCCCCACTTTGACTGCGGGGAGATTTTCTTCCATGTCCCCACCCCCGCAAAGAAAATTTCTCCGCCGACGGGGCTCCATTCAGGGCAGTCCCTGCGGATATCTCCACTTGTTACCACCCCTAATTCAACCAAACAATTTTTTCTCTTTTCTTTTCCTTTCTCTCAACCAAACATCTAATCAAATTAAATTTCTTCTTTTCTTTCATTAAAATTCTTCCTCCCTTATTGAACCGAATATATATACTCCTAAAAAAATTTAGTTGTCCCTTAATATGAAAATGTTATCCGTCATCGCACGAGTTATAATCTAGCTAAAATTATTCTTTACCGAATTACTCTCAATTACTTTTTCTTAATCAATAAAGTTGCATTAATCATTCTTTTTATCTCTTGGAAGTTGGAAGCATTAGAAAAATGATATCAAAAGAGAAAGTGAAATTATGCGTCTCAATAATTTAAAGGAACAATTTTGGAAAAAATAATACAAACAATATGGATCAATCGATGAAAATGTTTAACTTATTGATTTCAAAAGATAAAATGGTAGTCTAGTGATAGGAATACCAACTAGCTTGGTAATGGTAGGAATGCTAGTCAAAACCATTATTTGGTATGAATCATGCTAAACAAAATGTATAATGAACCTTATGAGAAGTTAGGAATAATGATACATTAGCAACATTATGCTTCACAGTAATTGTAAAGTCGATTTTACAAATATGTGCACTAATGTTAACATCAGTTTTAGCATTAAAGCATTTTGAAAAAATTACTGAACTTTTTTTTTTTTGACAAAAAATTACTGAAATCAGTATTGTTGTTTTCCAACCAATTTCACCAAATACTTTTTACTATTTAACGGATATTTCACATAAAGGTTCCAGCTCTATAATAGAGGAATGAATATCCATTCCTGGTGATTTTCATTTGAGAAACGATTTATATTGCTCTCCATTGAAGCTGAGTTTTACTGGTGTGCTCAAAGGACTATAAGTCTCAAACTCTGGCTTTAATTCTTCTTTTACTAGTGCTTAAGTATGGAATTGAGCTTGAATTATGTTCTGAAAATGGTTTTAAGGAAAGCATGGATTTCTGAAAAATGTTATTCATTTCATTTGAGATCGTTGTGCTCCTTTGAGATCTGCGTCAAAGTAAGGACAGGACACTACATGTTGTTTACAAAATGATTGTTGTTTTATTTGGAACTATCAAAACAATATTGTATGCTCTTTTGGCAGAATCTTCCTTCGAGTTAACATTTATTTTCGAGGATGCTTAAATATAGAGCAAAGGGGAATGTAAAAAAATTACTACTCACGAGTCATAAACTAGTCCAGCTTTTGAAATATAAGGCAATTGTGCCTAAAGAAAAAACTTGTAACTCTTGAACAAGTTTTAGAAAAATACTAGTTCAGCTGCAAATTAATTATCAAGATATGAGACGCATAAATTATTATTATTATATATAAAAATGCCACAAATGGAGAAGCGGGTAATGCGCCTTGAGTGGGAAATAACAACAAACATTTGGCAGGCATGGGTTTGCGAGGCACTAACCGGAGCAGATTAGCTTCAGCTTATCAGCGGCAGATTCATCCACCGAATACTGCATGCAGTGGCATCACATTAGCAAATAATTGTTTGTAGCTAATATAGAGAAAAGGTAGGAAAATGGAGGGAGGGAGAGAGAGACCTTTTGAAGGACCCATAGGGAGTGATTGTAAGTGCGTTGAAAGAGGTGATGGAGAGTGGTGGAATCAGTAGGATCGACTTCACGGTAATTCACGAAGTTCTCGCGGGCGTATTTGGCGTAGTAAGCCCTGCTGTCCTTTGGTAAACGCCTTACAAGTCTCAGAATCTCCGCGTACGCCCTCACCGCTTTCTCCATCTTTTTCTCCCCAGCTCATCCCGATCGATGCACATTCCAATTATACCCACTAGCCGGGGATACTTCTTACACCTCTCTTTTTCTAATACACCCACCCTTTTGAATTTATTTATTTTCCCAAAACTAACTAACTCTACACAGCTAAAACCGCACATCTCCCACTGTCACTCTTTTTTTTCAACCATCACCATTACCACTAATATAATATTTCACCAATATTTTTCTTCCAATTTTACCTCTCAATTTTATCCAAAACAGATTTATCTAATAAATACATAAATTTGTTGTCTAAAATTATCACACCAAATTTATCTATTTTTTAGGTAAATCTATTTTGGATAAAAAAAATTAGAAATGAAACTATGTATATAAGTATACATCTGTTGTTTTTTTTAACAAGACAGATATATACCTACATCCGTTAATTGTGTATACGCCACTTAAAAAGATCATCGACAAAGCAAATAGCAAATGTGAAAGAGGGCAGGACCATTAATAGCCCCAAATTTAAAAGGTTTCCAATCACCACTATTGACTGAGTCTTGAATTTCGTGCCCCAATCTTTCGAGGGTAATAACAAAAAAAATAGGAGGAAAGAGGATACCCTTGTCTAAGGGCTGTCATACCCCAATTTTGTCCGGCTTAGGTCAAAACTCTAGTTTTTCCCAAGAAATAAATAAATAAAAGAAAAAAAGCATCATGCATTGCATTTAGGGTCCTAAAAGTCATTTCAAAGTTTCTAAAATCATTTTTGGAGTTGAAATGCACTTTTTGGACAAACTAGGATTTTTTAGGGTAAGGGGCATTTTGGTCATTTTTCGCAACAGGATGATTTTCTCGCCAAAAATATGCACATACCAAAAGTACATTTTTCTTTATCCAAGATAATTTTTATACAATTTTTAGAGAGAATATCCTAGCCCAAAATAATTAAAATGCATTTTCCCTATTTTTTATTGCTTAAAAAATGCCAAAAGACCATTAAAAAATTCCCAAATTATTAAGTGACAATTTTGGTTGTCCAAGAATAATTAGGGAGGTTATTTCATGGTGTCCAAAAATATGTGACATGTTTTCAATAGGTGCATTTTCATTTACATGCCCAAAAGATTCAAAAATTCAAAAATCAAAAAGAGGAAATGTCCACAATAAGACAAAATACCAAAAACAATCATTTTTTTTATTTTTCCCCTCCATGATCAGCTGATCATGCGCAACATACCCCCTCTCTCTCTCAAAATTCTTCTACACACTTCTTTTCTTATTCACCAAGTTTTGATTTGATCTTATCTTCATTTTTGCCCATTTTGGTAAATTATTCCACACACTTACACTAACCTCTCCACCAACAAATGTCATCTTTCCTTTTTGATAACATTCCCTCACCATAATACCCCTAACCCTATCTTACAAGAGTCACCCTTCCAAAATTAGATTTTTGTTCACAAATCTTCCCCTCATTTTTTTTCCTTTTTGCGCCACCTTCACCCATTTCTCTCACACACTTGTGTTTTCTAAATACCCCTAATCCATGTGACTAATAATCCTAGCCATCCATTCAAAATTAAAATCTAATCCTAGAGCCCAATCAAAATAAAAAGACCAAAATACCCTAAAACCTCAAAAACTCCTATAAATACCTCACACATTCACTCTTCCCCAATCTTTGGCTATTACACTCTCATTTTGCAAACCTAGAACAAAAACCTCTCCTCCTCTTCTCCCTCTCTAGGCCGAAACCCTTCCCTTCTTCCCCTCCTCCATTACTTCACCTTCATCTACCAAAACACCTTCAATTCACCTCTCACACCCTTAACCTTCCTTTCTCATTCAAGGAATCCATCACACTATTTTCATCTTCCTCCTTCTCTTGCAAGGCCGAAAGCTTCCTCTTGTTTTCTCTCCTCCATTTCTTCAATTTTCTTTTCCATCTTAGAGAGAAGGTAAAATCTATAACCCCCTTTTGCATCATCTCCAAATATTTTGCATTGAAACTCATTTTCTTTCCCTCATTCCTTTCGCATAACATCATTTTTTACAATGTAGTTTGTTGTGGTTGAGGGGTGAGATTTGTTATCTCACCCTAAAATAAGTGGATTCATGTTGTTCTTATGTTAGTTTTTGTATTCTCTTGTTAAATAAAATGTGGTTAAGTTTCGCATATATATGCTTAAAAACATCTTCAAATTGATTTTATTGTTTCTTTGTTTAATTTTGTTGTTAATATTTTATTTAGTATTAGATGTTATGTTTATTGTAAGTTGTTGAGGATTTGGCTCCATGATTCCTACTAGTGCAAAATGCACTTTGATCTTAATAGTGAAGAGGGCTAGAAATGACTCTATTTAGTATATTGGTTTATGCATTCATTAGTTCTTGTGTTTTAGTTATTATATTGTTTAGTTATTGATGATCTTGCAAGAGGATTCCCACTAAGTACCTAGTACTTTTGATTTAAAGTGGTGAAGATTGCAAGAAAGGATTCAAATCACTTTTATAGTTTATATGTTTAGATGTTCTTATGATTTAATTATATTGTTTAGTTGTTGATGATCTTGCAAGAGGATTCCCACTAAGTACTTAGTACTTTTGGATTTAAAGTGGTAAAGATTGCAAGAAAGGATTCAAATCCATTTTTATAGTTTATATGTTTAGTTGTTCTTGTGATTTAATTATATTGTTTAGTTGTTGATGATTTTGCAAAGAGGATTCCCACTAAGTACCTAGTACTTTTGATTTAAAGTGGTGAAGATTGCAAGAAAGGATTCAAATCACTTTTATAGTTTATATGTTTAGATGTTCTTGTGATTTAATTATGTTGTTGGTATTTGTTGATGATCTTGCTAGATGACTCCCACAAAGTGCTTAGTGCATTTAATCCAAGTGGTGAGGATGGCTAGAAAGGACTCAATTGATTTAGTTTTGTACAAATCGTCCTTTCATTCTTTACTTTATCTCTTAATAGTCCTTGTAAATTAATCATAGTTTTTTACTTAATGCTCAAAGTCTTTTTTGCATACTTGGTTTTGGCCATGGGCCCATCTCATTGAATAAAATTCTCTATTGCATGTTCTATAATGTTGGGGTTTTGGTTTTTAGGTTTGGTTCCCTCATGTGTGTTATTGGGATTAGGGTTTTAGATTTTGAGGTTTAGATTGCTAGTTTGTTTTTTTTACTTTTAGGTTGAATAAATACATGTTTTGCTTGATACTTATCTTGCAATTTCACATGTTAGCTTAGATTTATGCCTCATGGTGCTCTTGTGTATTAATTGTTGACTACTTTTGCTTGCGAGTTTGTAAGTGTCGCGTCTCGGTTTTGACTAAAAAGATTTGTAATGTTCTACTTTCTTTTCAAGCCCAAATTCAAATGTTTTCAAATAAAAACCCTAAGGTGTTTTCTTAAACAAATCATTAGCCATCACTCGAAGTCTTTGCTTGTTTGATCGTTAATGAGGAGTTATTAGTGATAGTCACTCGAAGCCTTTGCTTGTTTGACTATTATGAAAGCTCCCACACATTAATTAAACAACAAAAACCCAATTCAAATTTCCTAAAAAAATAATATGAGCCATTAGTGGTAATTATCACTAAGACTCATCCTTTTCCAAAACAATTTCAAAAGAGATAATAAAACGTTGCAACTAGTAATCACTTGAGTAATTGCTCGACTGATTATCGGTTCCAACACTTTTCTTTCAAGTAAGTAATGAACGCCACTCGAAGCCATTGCTTGTTTGGTATTCATGAACGCTTGAGCCATATTTCCAAAACTCAAAAGATAAGATAAAGACAAAACACAGATTTTCTCAAGATTAAGAACCAAGAACTACGTAGCTTTGATCCCTCATCTCATTGAGGGTACGTAGGAGCGGGTCACATCCCGTCAAGCACCCTTTTAAAAAATCTTAGTTTAGTTTCGCTTTTCAAAGATCCCAAAAAGATTTCTTTCTCCCTTGTTTTCTAAAAAAACTCTTTCAAATAAAAAGGAAAAGAAAAGAAGTAGAACAAAAATCATTTCAAATCAAACACTTCAAAACCACACATCGAATTAATGGTTCCCTTTCGGTAGAAAAGGAGGTGTGGGGTGCTAATACCTTCCCCACACCTAACCGACCCCCGAACCTACATCTCCGAGTTTTCGAAAGACCAATTGCTTTCCAAAAGGTTTTCCTAATATTTTCCTTAATAAATATTAGTGGCGACTTCATTGATCGATTTCTTTTAGAAAAGTTGTAAACGAGTAAAGTTCTCCCTCGGGGACTTTTTCGGGCGCAACAAGGGCCACTAGATGGAGAGAAAGAATTTTGAGAACCATTCCAATTAATGCTGATAGAGGTCGAAGAGATACAATTAAAAACGATATTCCTAAAGTTAGCCGGAAAATTAAGGCACTCAAGAAACTGCATATAAAAAGTCATTCAACTCTGTCATCCGCCTTTTCTTTAAGCTTTAAAATCATATAACTTTTCCTACTTTTCATAAGGTTGGAAGAGTGAATAATTTCTTGAATGGTTATGATATTATCCTTTTCTCGAAATAATTGCCCTTAATTAAGGCACTCTACACATTTTGGTCTTTTTCCCAAAATAATTGCCCTTAATTTTTATTAAAATTTGAAAATGTCATTACATATTTTTGTCCTTTTCCCAAAATGATTACTCTCATTTTTTTATCAAAACTTCAAAAATGTCATTACATACTTTTGTCTTTTCTCCGAATTGATTGCTCTCGTTTTTTTCTCAGCACATATATACTTCCTCAGGTTCTTATTATAAGAAAAAAAAATACAAAAATCATCACTACCAAGGAACTCATTTAATTTATTGTCGTTTTTAAGTTAAGCCTCCAAAACCAAATAGACAAAGCATTAAACGAGAGCAAAAGTGGTATTTAATCAATAATTATACACTAAAAACAATAATAGTTTCTTATATTTGAAACCAAAATTAACTCTAAAAATCTTCTTATAATAGGGCGGGAGTGAGTATAGAAATACGTAATACTATATCCATTTTTGTTTTCTCGGGTTGCTTTTTGACCACCAGTCTTATTGAATAAAGATAAAGATGCTAACTACTCAATTAAATGAAATGTAAATATTGAATAAAAACATTAAATATGTTAAAAGGAGCAAATTTTAGTTTATACAGAAGAGACCAAAAATTTAATGATATATTGTTTTAATTATACTATTAATAAAACTAGCACGGTTGACCTAGTGGCACAAGCTACCATGGGGCGTTAGAGGGTCGACTTGATGATTCTGAGTTCGATTCATGCAGTGGACAAACACTATGTTGGTCGGTCAAAACTTACTCCTAAACGGTAGAGATTAGTGTTTACACGAGCAATCAACAATTATCCGAAGTAAAAAGCTTACAACTAATAATAAATACGAAGGAAGTATACATTTAATGACATATTAATTTTGAAAATCTTTACATTGCTAATTAAATGATATTTTTTTATTTAGATTAAATTTGTCGACTTTTTAATTAAAGCTCGCATTTATGAAAGGGGGTTTCAATTGAAAAGTCATAAAGTAAACTATGGAAATACAATTGTGAATAATTAAATTAAATTAAATTCCAAAGTTGAAAGAACTTTCATTTATTTTATGTGTGTATATATGTAGAGACAAGAGTAGATCAATTTTCATCTCTTGAAAATGGATCTATCCATGGAGGCCAACAATGAAGAGCTTCGTAGAACATGGTTGTTGAGAGAAATTCGAAGCAGTTATATAAATTCAGTCGTGAACCAGAACCAGAACCAGAACCACCACCCTCATTCAAATCCTCCTCCTCCCTATATCCACAACCACAATGAGTTTGACAACAACCCTTTGAATCGTCTAGGTGCAGTAGGTGTTGGACCGGAAGATCTTGCATTTTCAATGGAGAGACTGTCACTTTCCTCATCATCAATGTCTAATATTCCCAATCCCAACCACTACGATGATCGCCTTCGTCGTAATACTACTATTACTATTACTAATAGCGCTGCTGCTGCTGGTGGTGGTGGGATTAGAGTTGGAGGAAGTCAACAACTGTATTTGCCACGTCAGCAGGATCATGACTTTCAAGGGTTGACTCATTTTATCGAGAATGCGACGGAGGAGGTAAAACATAGGTCAATTGAGTTGATTCTATGGGAAGTGAAGGATGATTTGCACGAGCTGATGATGGACCGAAGTTCAATTCGTTTTATTGAAACTGTTTTCAAAGGAAGCACTGTGTCTCAGATAACCACAATTCTTGACCACCTTGTTCGAGACAACCACAAGCTTGCCAAACTATGCATCCATGATGATGGGTACGTACCTCTAATTCCATGCATGCAATTTTCTTTTCAATTCATGATAGATAGATAATGGAAATTAATTATAATTAATTCTTGCATGCATGCTTCCTACAGGGCTAAGGTTTTCCAAAGGTTTCTGATGTTTCTCGAAACCCCAACGCAGAAATCTGCAGCCATTGTCGCTCTCAAGGAAATCACTCTCACATTGGCCAAAAACATTAACGGTGGTTATGTTATTCAGCAATGCTTGAAACTTTTCACACCCCAACTTTCCCAAGTAATCAACACTACTACTGCATCTCTCTATCTAATTTATTATATACTATTTAATTACTCAAAAATGATAATGAGATCTCAAATACAGAAAATAATCGGACAACCAAATTATTTTACACATTTATGCACATTTTAAAATTGTGGTTAATTCAACTTAATATGTTGTTAATAGGTGAGTAACCTAAACTAAATGTTATTTACATTTGAACATTACTAATAACAATTGAAAAATTGTCATTAATCTAACTCAAATTCGAGGTTATTGCAGTTAGTTGATGTTATAAATTATCCATCTATTAACCACGAGTTGTTCTTATAGGTGGTCACACACAAAATAGAAATAAATGCACTAATAAAATAATAATTGTGTATTTCGCCAAGTGCATTTATTTCTGTTTTGTGTGTGTGTGATCAAATATTGTGACTAAATATTTGTGACCACCTAAAAATTACTCTATTAACCACATGTTTGAACACCCCTAACACACAACATCATATCTTATACATAAAATATTTATTCCTTGTCAAAAACAACAATTTTGAACTATCTTAAACAAAAAAATTTAGGGTCTATATATCTGAAAATCGGGGTTTGAGTATGATTTGACACTCAGTCCTCTAGTCATTTGGGATATGAGAAATGGTTCTATCTTCTCTATCAAAGCCCATGATTGGGATTTTATTGTGCAATGACAAACATCTATTTCTTGGCGGTGGTTTCTTGTTAGTTCTATGGGACATCAGTATCTGTATACTACGAGTATCATCTCGCCCCGTGTGTTTGTATTAGTTAGAAAGAAATAGTTTTTTTAGCAGCTTGTACATGGCTAATTAGGACACTAAGCACCCCTAGTGCCGCTTTGATATATATATATATATATATATATATATATATATATATATATATATATATATATATATATATATATATATATATATATATATATATATATATATATATATATATATATATATATATATATATATATATATAGGATGTATAAGGTGAGAAGAGTGTTTATTATGAGAGATGAGAGAGTAAATTGACCTATATAACACAACATGGGTGGTTGTGATTAGAAAGTGGGTAGTTATCACGTTGACTTTTTGTTTTAATCTCAACCATTCTTGATTTGATCTATGGTACGTGATTGGTTCCTCTCACCCTCTCATCATAAAAGTTCTCTATAATAATATACGTTCATATATATATATATATATATATATATATATATATATATATATATATATATATCAAATCTACTATCTTTTATTTTCATTGTCTACATCGACAATAATAGTTTAAAAGAACTATAATACTCTACCATAAAAAGTAAACTTTACTTGAAGCCCCTAATACTCGACATATCCTACATATAAAATACTTCTCCATCACTAAATTATAAAAACAATTTTGAACTATATAATGTTAAATAGTAGTTAGGAGTGTCAGAAATTTAGTGTCCAAATAACACAAAATTGTCTCTAATGTTGAAAAACTTGACTAGTACATATCATAGAATTCTTCCTAGAATTACTTTTTCCCTTCGAATTTTTAAGAAGCATTGTGATTTAATTTTAAATAAATCAAGTCTTAGTTTCACCGTATGTAGTTTGTGAACAAATTGTCTCCAAAATTGGTGCCTCATTGTTTCCTGTCAATCAAAGGTTAATAATATGTAGCAAATTGTTGTTATCAGGGGAAAAAATTGACAACAAAAAGAGGCGTGGGATTTTGATTTTGATCCCTAGTTTGTGCGGTAGTTCTAAGTTCTCAATGCCTTATTTTGCCTTACTCCTATCAAGTTATCATGAAGTATATCTTATAAATAAAATATGTTTGACAGTAGATTTATTTCCCAGTGTGGCACCTAATGTGCTGCAAATCTTTAATTTCAAATGTGATATAATAACAATAGTTCTTTAAGTTATCAATTCAACTAATAATGATACCATATTAATTAGCAGTCTTTTTGTCTGGCCAAAACCTCCACTTTAACGAGAATGGAAAAAAAATTATTAAAAGAGAACTATATATATTGAGTTCAATGGTCATAAAATTGAAATTATGTTTTTAGGAATGTGATTGGTGGCTATGTTTGGTTTGATTATTTCAAATTTACATCTTAATTTATTGATTTTTCAGTACGTGAGCATGCATTTATATTTTGATGTGGCAAATGAATTGAAAACATTTTTGTTCTTCTCAGATTATTTTGGAAGAAGTAGGGAAGAATTGTGTTGAAATTGCAAGAAACATCATCGGATGCTCTAATTATCAAAGATGTCTTGATCAAGCTAAAGGAGTTGCCTTGAAAACGCTGATTGAAGCAGTAGTCTCAAATGTTTTGTTCCTAGTAGAACATCCTTACGGGTATGCATCTTTTCAATCAATTAACTTTTTCTTTTATTTTGAATTAATATTGCAATCAATGAATTGGATCGGTATTTTTTGGTGGTTCCTACAGAAATTTCGTAGTGAAGCATATAACTAAAATGAAGATAGCTATAGTAAATGCAAGAATACTATCACAGCTTAGTGGAAAACTTGATGAACTATCTTTGCACAAGTATGGGAGCAATGTAGTGGAAGGTCTGATGGAATTTTCAGACGAGAATCAGGCTGAATTTATCGTTCAGGAACTCGTGTCGAGTCATAACTTTGTGGCCATTGTTAAGAGTCGTTATGGGAATTATGTTGCTCAAAGAGCTTTGAGAAACTCCAAGGTACATAGCTAGGTTATATATATTAACTCTTGTGTCTTTGTGTGTGTGTGTGTGTGTGACATTTATCCTTTCATTTTCCTACATGTACACTATAGCTAGGTGTAAGTGTAACTAATTAATTCTTTGATTGCATTGCAGGGCCGTGTTAATAAAATGCTTTCAAATTCTATTATGAAGAATTATCCACATATTAGTGCCAATTGTTACGGGAGAAGAGTTCTGGCTTTTCTCAATAAAGGTCGCAACAATAACAACCGTGCATAATTAAATTGCCAAATCTCAGAAAACCAGCTTTGCTTTAATTTGTAGTAATGTTGATGTAATAACTTGTTTGTTAATTTGGATGCATGTGATTGTTAAACATTATCGACTCTCAAACTCAAACACATTAGCACATTTCTACTCCTTTGTTTGTTAATTTTATGTTTGATAAGTCAAAAAAAATTAATTAATTAATAATGCCCTCTAGCTAATTGTGCCACAAGGAGTGCATTATACTAGTATATATATTAGGTGTGTTTAGTAACATTAGACTAATTTTAGAGGAAAAAAGATGAGAGAGACAATATTTGAGGATAAACCCAAAATGCTAAATGTATTGGTGTATTTCCCGCCCTAAAGGCACATAATCCCTCCATGTGCATTACAGTGTCTTTAGTATTAAGTGACTTTAGTAACTTTAAGCTTATTTTGAAAGGACTATGGTGAAGTCTTTGCACCGGTTGCTAGACATGAGACAATTAGGCTTATTGGGGCCTTAGCATGCACCAAAAGGGTGGTATTTGTTCCATTTAAATGTCAAACCCACATTTTTGAATGGTCCTTTGGAGAGGAAATATGTATGTTACCCAAACACTCGGTTTCAAAGTGAGGCAAGGAGAGTATGTTGTACAAGTTTCACAAGGCATTGTATGGGGCCCTTAAACAAGCACCTCATGCCCTTCATGCTGAGCTTTCTGGAGTTATGTTGGCTATTGAGATTGCTTTTGCTAAATGTTGGATGTCTTTGTGGTTAGAATGAGATTCTCAATTAGTTGTCTCAGCCTTTAAGAATTGTAATGTTGTTCCTTGGAAACTACGCAACAGATGAAACAATTGTTTATCCTTGACTAGACGGATGAATTTCGTTTGCACCCACATTTACAGAGAAGGTTAACGCTTGTGCTGATAAGCTTGCAAGTCATGGAACTAACTCAAGTGGCTTTACCTGGTGGAATCTTATCCCGAGCTTCATTACAGAGGACTTTTTCAGGAATAGGTTAGGTTTGCCTAACTACAAGTTTTGTTAGTCTCTCTGTCCCTTGATGGGTTGGGTTCGCCTTTTGCTTCCTATTCTTGGTGTGCTGCAGATGATTGTTAACGGCTCTGGTGCCGACATCGTTGGGATGAGAGTTGCTATAGTGATTCTTTTGTGCACCTTGGTAGGTTTGCTTTTTTTTTTTTTTTTTTCAGTTTTTTAATGTTTCTGCTCATGGGTTTTGGTAGTCCCCCCATGTGTCCTATTCTTTTTCTCTTTTTTTCAATAAAATTTAGGGGGAGTACTCTTTCCTTCCTGATGGTTTTTCCCTAAGGAGAGTTTTGCATCGAAAGGTTTTAACGAGGCTCCATAACCATTCCTTTTGTTTAACAAAAAAATGCACCTCACGCTTGGAATAAGAGAATTGACCCATTCTTCATCAAGAATGGGCTCAAGAAGTGTGTAGTGGAATATGGAGTTTATGTGAGGTGCAAAGAAAAAGGAAGTGTGGTAATAATATGTTTGTATGTTGATGATCTTTTAATTACAGGAAGTTGCATAGTTGAATTCGAGATGACAGACCTAGGTAAGCTTGCCTATTTCCTAGATATGGAGTTTGTTGATGATATGGAGTTTGTGATCACAAGGAATTATCATGCACCAAGCCAAATATGCAGCTGAGATTTTGAGAAAATTAAAAATGCAAGACTGCAATTCTGCAGTTACGCCAGCATAAATTGTAGTCAAACTTCATGATTCTATTGGTTATGATTTTGTTGATTCCACAGTGTATAAACAACTTGTAGGATCACTGAGATACCTCTTTAACAGTAGACCCTATATCTGTTACTTGATTGGAGAAGTGACACTACAACATATTTAGGAAAAAAGTCGCACCCTTAAGCAGCGCTTCAATAAAAACGCTACTTAAGGTTACGTCATCTACAGCAAAAAGCAGCGCTTTTGGGAGAGCGCTGCCCATTACGAACACGCGTTAGGGTTAAAGCAGCGCTTGCCCATTGGTGAAGACACCTCAAGTGATGAGCAGCGCATTTTAAGAGGCGCTGCCCATTGTGAACATGCGTTTGGCTTAAAGCAGCGCTTAGGATAAGGGCGCTGTCCGTTGGTGAAGACGCCTCAAGTGATGAGCAACACTTTTGGATACAAACGCTGCCCATTGTTTAAGTTTTATTTTTTCTTTGTTCTCTTCCTCTTCCACAACGTACCTCTTCCTCTTCCACTCGTCACTCAATCAAAAAAAACCTCTCATTTTACTCTCTCCACTCGTCACTCTCTTTCTCATCTGCTACACGAAGGAAACGACGCATTTTCTGCCGGAGAAGACAAATGCATCCATGAAGCTGACGTTGTATGCTTGAATGCATGCGACGCCATATCCACATCTCACGAGGACCAGTGCTCCAGTTGTATGCGTGTTTTTTTTTTTACTTTTGCCCTTTTTTCCCTTACATTTTTAAAATCCCCAAAAGTTTAATCTTCATCTTTCACTCTTCTTATTAATACGAATCTGAAATTAGGGTTTGGGGACAAAGAAAGCTTCCATGCAGTTTACGGCAGGTCAAGGAAGCCATTGGGTTTGAAGAATTAAGCATTTCTATCACTCTTCACTTCTATTTGTTTTTCTATCCACTCATCTCGTATTTCTTTTTTTGTCTTTCGTGTTCTCTGTTTTCATTTTTCATTTTTCATGCTTAAATTCAGATCCCCATTATGTAAATTCTTGATTCATATATATGATGAAAATAAAAATGGTCTTTTTTATTTTTGTTTTGTTTTTCAATGTTACTGTTAGCTTTGGTGGAAAAGCTTTTCTATTTGCTGGAATTGCTAGAACAGTGGATTCCAAGGCTTTTATTTGTTAAAAGCAACTTGCTTTGCATTTGTTTTATGGAGATAGTTGAACGGTTCTCTGAAGGATTGATATCAGTGGAATAGGATAGGAAGTTAAGGTAAACACGATTTCTAAGTCATGTCTGTGACATTATTATGGGTTGCTTCATCTCCCAGCTTAGAGGTTTCCATTTCAATAGGTTTACTCGATTCTATTTATGATGTGAAGCTCTTAGATTCTTGCAAGTTAATGTCTAGACAATGTTATTAACTTCCGTTTGATTTCGAAGAATCTTTCTATATTGACTGATTATCAATTTGCTTAGAACCTTGCTTAGAGAATGCTAGTAACTTCCCTAGAGGATGTGTTGCTCCAAAAACATATTGACTGATTATAATTTGCTTAGAATTTTTCTTATCTTTCAGGGAAGTTTTATTATGTTCAACTAGTGGATTAGTTTTGTTGTAGGATCTTCAAGCTTGAAAATATAGCTCTTTTATTGATATGTATTCCCATTTTATACACATCAAAGTTTGAATGAGTCCTCCGAAATTCAGAAATCCATGTGATGTCTATGTTCGTTCTACACATCAAATTTTCAAAAGGAACTTGTAGGTTTTAGCATTCTCCACTCCCTAAATGGAAACTCAATTATCTCTAGTAAAGTGTAGGTTTAGGTTTGATCTTGTTGGGTTACTAACCTGAAACATACAATTTACCTGATCCACGTCCTGCTGCTATATATTAGCTTTTGCTTTCTTAAAGACTCCTTTTATGACTAACTACTTACTGTAGTTTGAAATCGTCCAAACTGATTTTTCATACCTCATTATCTCTGCTTTTTCTATCATAGATGTATAGGTAGTTAAGATTTCCTTGCACAATGAATTGAAAAACAAAAATGGATAGATCGATATTTGATTTGATTCTGCATAATAGGAGCTGATCTAGTTGTAGGTAGAGGTTTCTATCTCAAAGGAAATCGTGTTCGTGGCTATTATTCTCTGGATTTATTTTTGTAGGGAGCAATAATGGCTGTTGGAACATCACAACCAACTGTTGTGGCTACCATGGCCGTGTTGGCATGAAGAACCAAATGCAGGTATGGGAGTCCAGACTTATTTTTGGTCTAAGAATTGTAAATTCATGTCCAGACTTCTGTTCTTTTGTAATTGAATGACTGCAAATCTGCAGGTCAATGTTACAGCAGATCATCGAGTAATCTACTTAGAGATGGCTGATACAGACTTTGGATATGTGGGAGATGGCTGATGCAGATCTCTTGATATTGATGTTAGGTTGCCAGGGGAAATGCAGCCTCAGCTTGAAGTTGCTCCAATTACTAAGTATGCTTCTGATTAGCTTTGGTTTGCTGTGGATATATGTTTTTTTCTGTTTCATTTCATCTCTCAAATTTAACTTATGGAGGTTTATGCTAATTCTTTTTTATCACAATGCCAAATTGCATAACTTTGACATGAGAATGTGAATGTACTCTATTCTTGTGTAGTTCAATCTACCCTTTGATAATTGATGAACACGAGTGGAGGCCAAGGCTAACAAGACCGTTATATATTTTAGTAGTCCCCTTCTTAATAATCCCCAGATTTTTCTACAAATTAATATCACATTTTTCTGGATTCCAAGAGTGAAGATCTACTCTATTTTATTAGTAACTTATTTTTTTAGTAACTTAGTCCTGATTAGATTCCTTTATGATTTAAATTCATTTAGTCCCGTTTTCTTGCAATTATTAGTAACTTATTTTATTTATGCATTTTGATTCTGACAGAATGATCATGAGTATCTAAGTGGACATCAGGTGTTCCTTAGGCGTGTTGTCGCTACCATTGATAACTTTGCAGAATGAACTGAGAAAGCACGCCGCGAAAAGTTAACCATCACTTGTCACCAATTACATTATGTTTTATTTTTAAGTTATCTTAGTATAATGTAATTTTTGTTATGTTAAGGTCATTCTGGCCCATTTGCTTCAACTTTATTCATGGGCAAAGTTGTAAGTTTCATGGTCTTGGCTTGTCTTAAGCCTTTACCTAACTTCATTAATAAAAGTTTTATTTAACTTTTTTGAATATATGTATTTGTTAAATTAATTTTGGTAGTAATAGTGTAAATATTGCATATATATATATATATATATATATTGTTAAGTATACATAATAGATTGGATTGAATTGAATTGGCTTTATATGACCAGAAAAATTACATTTGTAAAAAGGAAAATAAACAAAAACATCAAAAAAAAAAAATTTAAAAAAAATACAATGGGTAGCGCTTTTAGGGAAGTGCTGTCTATAGGAGGACGCGTTTGGGTAATAATGGGCGTGTTTTTTAAGGAAAGCGATTTGAGCAATGGCGCCTTTGATGCCTATAGGAGTGGAATCAAGTATCACGTTTAGCAAGAATATGCGTTTCAAAAAAAGCGCCCATGGATAAAAAAAGCGCTGCCCAACCCCAAATCTGTTGTAGTGTGAGCAGGTTCATGAATGAAACAAAGAAGATACACATTTTGGCAGCAAAACAGGTTCTGAGGTATATCAAAGGTACATTACAGTCTGGTGTTTTGTTTCCCATTGGAATTGGAACAAATGCTAAGAACGAAGGTCTGAACGGTTTTGTTGATACTGACTGGTGTGGTGATAAGTTAGATAGAAGAAGCACCACTGGTTTTGTGTGAGGATTACAACAAGCAAATCTTCATACGAAGGCTCTTAAGTGTGAGAGGTTTGAAGGACTAAGAAGGAGCTTGGGAATTGTTTCTTTGGAGTGTTTGAATTAAATTAGGAGGGTGTTCACGACCGCACCGAGCCTAACTGCAACACCGCGGCATCGATAGCACAACGCCGAGGGACTAGGATCCTGGAGAGCCACTTATGCTCGGCCCGATCACACCAGCCGTCGGCCCCCATCCTTAACCTAGGCATCCACCCGTAACTGTCACCTTTATTATGTAACTGAACTCTTAATTATGTAACGGTCATCAATTATTGGCCATGAATGTTTGTAACACTATATATTTCGCCCAGAGAGGCTAATGAAGGGTTGAACAATTTTCCTATTCACGCGAGATTGTTCTCTGTGTTCTTAATTATCTTATCCACAGAAATAGTTGAGAACATTGGCGCCCACCGTGGGGCCCGATAAAACTTTTCCTACGCCCCACTACCAAATTCTAAACCGATTCATTGTCGCCCGGCATTATGGTGACCACAAGAAATGTGAACAATGGCGGTGCCGTCTATGCGGGGATCCCGAGATTGGCGTTTGCTTGCACTGTTCAAACACCGCAAGCCCAAAACGCAGACCAAGCCCGCCAGAATGAAGAGCAAGCTATACGTGCTCAGGCTTTGGAGGCGAGGCAAGTGCAATTGCAAGCCCGACCTGCGAGATGAGACACTTCGCCCGGTGTCGATGCTACGAACACTTTGCGGCGCGCCACCGTTCTCTCTTGCTATCCAGCCGCTCAACTTCCCCACGCTTGAGGAACCGTCCATTGCCACGCACGACGGCACCGAGATCCCTTAGCCATGTCGATGCGTTCCAAACGCAAATGATGATCAGCGGAGGGGTAGCGCAGTACCGCAAAATGTTCGCCGGAACCTTAGCCGATGTAGCCCGAAATGGTTCAAGAGGGCTCTGGGCGCTCGATAGCGAGCTTTGAAGACCTAGCCACCGTTTCATACAACAATTCTCGGCAAATAAAAAAAGCGAATGCTAGCCGAGGATATGTTCGATGTACGCCAAGAGCGGGAGTCTCTCGAAAGCCTACCCGAGCGTTTCAACAAGTCAACGGTCTTAGTGGATGATCTGACGAGAGATTTTTGTGAAAGCATTTATGAAGGGTATTCGCAATGGAACCTTCGATGAAAGCCCTTTCTTTATGGAAGCCGCAGACTATGGATGAGATTAGAGCGAGCGGAAAAACACATCGACGCGGATGACATTGCCACTGGGAAGGATGAAAAAGACATGCAGCACCGCCGAGGCGTGTGATCTCACCAAGAGCGCTCCCCCCGCTGCGGCATGCACCTACGACCGACGCGTGGACAGAGCGTCAATGCAAAATCAAGGGGCGGCGCACCCGTCCTCGAATGCGAGTGGCCTTTACACCTCGAAGGCAAGGCAAGACCGTCGGTGATTCTAGACGAGGACTTCATGATGGGTCAATACGCCGACCGTCACCCTTCGTTGGCGTAATGGGTAAAGTCTGAGTTCTTATTGCGAGTACCACCGGACGGAGGACATGACACGGACAATTCTTTGGACCTCAAACGAAAGGGTCGGTCGAGCAACTCATTCGGTAGCGGCCAACTTAAAAAGTACGTCAAGGCAAAGCGATGAAGGGAAGATGAAGCGGCGCCCCCACGAAGCCGGCCCAAAGAATCAAATGCATGCTAAGCGTGGTGAGCGTGGTGAAAAAGGCAAGCGAGGCGAGCATGAAACGGTGAGAAAGGAAGAGTCAACACGATATCCGGAGGATTCTGCGGAGGGGGCCACATCCTCATCCGAAGAAGATATGCAAGATCTATTCTATCCGGTTTCCTCCGCGGAAACCACTTATGTCAGAATCGATGCGGAGTACCCGCAATTTCTTTTGATGCGCAGGATTTTGAAGGAGTGCGACCCCACTCGACGACCCAATTGTAATCTCCACAACCAGCGGTTATTCAATAGCTCGGGTGTTAGTGGATGGAGGTAGCTCAACTAACGTTATGTCTTGGTCATGCTTGAAGGCTTAAATTTACCGGTGGAAGCATTAAAGAGCTATCTGGAACTTTGGTGGGATTTTACGGTGAGCGGTCGAGGTCCGCGGCTACATGGACCTAAGAACGACTTTCGGTGAAGGAGAGTCGCAAAAGCGTAACTCGAGATACATGATAGTCGATGCAGATTCGTCATACAACATAATTGTGGGAAGAAGCCGACACTTAACGCTTTGATGGCGGTAGTATCGTACCCCATTTGTGTTTGAAGTACCCCTTCCTAATGGCAAGATAGGTGTAGTGAGGGTGACCAAGTTGTTGCAAGAAAGTGTTATGCGCAGAAAGTGCGAAGGTAAAAGCGGTTCGGAGGAAAGCAAGGCAAGGAGTTAGCTCCAAGCTGCAGCTTTTCTCGACTTAGACCCTCGATTATATGACCCGTGAGAAAAGAAGAGCAAAGGTTGAAACCGGTGGATACCACGAAAGAGGTGGTGATAGGACCGGCCCAGCATCAGAAAACAAGAATCGGCACCAGTCTGACTCCGGAACTCGAGGATCAGTTGATTAAATTTCTCTCCAGCCACACTCACGTATTCGCATGGTCGCCTCAGGACATGCCAGGTATTGATCCTAACTTCATATGTCATCGGTTATCACTAAATCCATCTATCGCACCTGTAGCCCAAAGAAAGAGGAAGCAAGGCGGCGAGAAATCGAAGCTATATACGGGAGGAAAGCGAAGAAGTGGTAGATGCACAATTCATAAAGGAGGTCAAGTATCCAACGTGGTTGTGACCGGTGATGGTTAAGAAGTCTAACGGAAATGGCGAATGTGTGTGGATTACACGGATCTCAACAAAGCATGTCCCAAAGATCCTTATCCTTTCACCGAGTATTGATGGGGTGGTGGGCGGAGCTTCGGTTACAAGCTCCTAAGTTTCATGGATGCGCATCTCGGTTACAACCAAATCAAGATGAGCCGGAAGATGAAGAGAAGAGCGGCATTCATGATGCGCGGGTATAATTATTGTTACCGAGTAATGCCTTTTGATTTAAAAACGCAGCGCTACATATATCGTCTAATGGATAGGTCTTTGAGGCGGAGATTGGGAAATCCATTGAGGTATACGTGGATGATATGGTGGTAAAGTTTCAAGAATCGAGGAGTCTCACTGGCGAGCCTCCAAAAACTTTTTATTCTTTGGAAAAGCACGAGTTGCGTTTAAATCGACAAGTGTTCTTTCGGAGTTCAAGCGGGAGAATTCCTAGGCTACGTGTTGACTCACGAGAGGATAGAGGCCAATCCGCCAAGTGCGAGAGCTATATCGAGAGCCCGGAGCCCAACAAACGCAAAGGAGGTCGGATCTTAGCCGATCGAATAGTAGCACTTTCAAGATTCCTCGGTCAAGTAGGCGACAAGATACGACCCATGTTTCAATTGCTAAGGAAAAATGCCCGGTTCAATGGTGTGAGAATGTGAAGAAGGTTACTGGAAGTGATAAAGGCATACCTAGCTACACCACCAATTCTAACTCCCTACCCTGGGGCCGTTTTGTTATTATATTTATACGTCACAGAACATGCGGGAAGTGCGATTTTGGTTGAAGAAAGAGCTAAGGAGCAATGCCCCATCTATTACGTCGGTAGAATGTGGAGGGTCTGAGCATGGTACGAGAAAATTGAGAAGATAGCTTATGCGATTACCTTGGCGGCAGAAACGGCAATATTTCATGAGCCATTCAATAATTGTCAAAACAGATCTGCTTATTCGCCAAATACTTTCCAAGCGGACATTCTTTGGAAGAATGGTGGCATGGTCGGTCGAGTTATCGAATATGATATCAAGTACGACTAGGGGAGCAATCAAAGCGCGAGCCTTAGCGATTTTGTGGTGGAGATAGCGGGAAGAGCAGCGGCCAAATCCCATTCCAAGTATTCTTTGGACTTTATCGATCGATGGATCGTCCAACTTGAGAGGCGATGGGAGCGGAGTCACATTGGAAGGACCCGACAATGTGCTTATAGAGCGATCACGCCGTTTTGGTTTCAAAGCCAAGCCAACAATCAAGAGAATACGAGGCACATCGATTCTTTGGTATGAATTTGGCAATAGACATCGGAGTGAAGCACCTCAAAGTCGTAGCGATTCTTTGTTAGTCACAGAAGCCAAGTCACGTGGGCGTTGGTACTAAGGGCGAGCTACTCACCAAATATTTGTCTAAGGTACAAGAGCTAAAACTCAAATTTGTTTTCTTTGAACTAACACATGTTCCTAGAGAACAAAATAGCGAGGCCGACATATTAGCAAAGCTAGCAAGTACTAAAAAACACGGCAATAACCATTGAGAATACAAGAAATGATAGCTCAACCCAAAGATCAATCAAATCCAAGTCCTCGCGACCGAGATTGACCACGATTCTTTGGATGACCAAGATTCTTGCTTATCTGCAGGTGAAGAGCCGAGTGTCTTGGGATGGCGAGAAAAGAAAGGCGCCAAAGCGGCATCTAATTACACCATAATTGAATCCGAGCTGTACAAGAGAGGTTTTTCCATGCCGCTGCTCAAATGTGTCACAAATGACAAAGCACGGGAAATACTCAAGTAGGTGCATGAAGGAGTGTGCGGTAGCCATGTCGGAGGTCAGGCTTTAGCTTCAAAAATAGTGCGTGCGAGGATACTATTGGCCCTGATGAAGAAAGGACGCGGTTGACTATGTCGCCGATGTCACCAATGTCAGATGCACGCAAAGATTCCAAAAGCCCCACCGACCAACCTGCAATCAGTGTCTTCGGCGTGGCCATTCACAGTATGGGGTGTAGACATTCTCGGTCCATTTCACTTTTGCGGGCCAAATGAAATTCTTGTTGGTGGCTGTCGACTATTTTACAAAATGGATAGAGGCAGAACCGGTGGCCACCATTGATAACTCATATTTATATGAGTTATTTATGCTCTTATTACTTAACTTAATTCAAGTTCTTAAGTAATATTGTTGTTTAATTCAAGAAATATATGTTGTTTAGTGTAAAAGAGGGTTAGAACCGATTATGTGACAAATTGGCACTTTTGGTGCTTTCTTGTTATTTTTAATGTGTTTGTTGCATTTTCTGACATTAGCGCTATAGCGGCAGAGCGCTATAGCGTTGGATTCTGCGGTGATGAGAGAGAAAGCGAAAAAGCAATTTTGGCGGCATGTTAAATCACTTCGTAGAAGTCGAGAGGCGGTTCTGCATCACCACACCCACCTTTTGCTTTATAGGACACTTGTCTATTTTGTAATGGTAGTTGGTAATAGTTGGTGGGATGGCTTTTCACCTTTTTGGAGAGATATTTTCTTTATATTGAAGTCTTAAAACTTCATCTTCAAGCTTAGGTTTCTTTGGTTGAGAAGAGAGGAGAGTTAGAAATAACTCTTAAACTCCATTTTCGTCCAAGCTCCATTTTCACAATAAAGAGTAGATTTTCTGCGATCTTTGCGAGAGAGACGCATTTATAGCGTCAAGCGCGCTATAATGCACCGGAGCTGTCATCATTTGGAGTGTTTTCCACCTCTTGGTGATTTCGGTTTTATGGCTTTAGGTAACACTTTTATGCTGTATTTCTTGTGTTGTTGCTCATCATGAGTTGACTCTCTTGTAGTTGGATGCTTAAAGCTTTGTAATGAACCTTTAGTATCGCGTATATAATATTTCACGTTTGCGTTTCAATCTTTGTGTGTTACTTCTTTCAAACTTGTTTTAGAAATGATCAGCTAAAATAGGTATATTCATGGGTACAGACATGGTCCATGATTCGAACTCAAAGATTGATATGAGCGAAAGGTTGTTTAAAGACATTTAACCAACGTTTGCTAAATCTAGACATAGAAAGGCAATAGTTCATAGGGCAAAAGTCGTGGGTTCTTTATTATACTGAGGGTGAACTTATTTAGAACCTAGACATAGGCATCTTGTAATGAAACCACGGCGTTAGTGGTGAAAAGCACAAAATCATTTGCAACAATGCATTGACGCTATAGCGTGAGACGCTATAGCGCCTTACAGGAAATTACTTAGCAAAGAGCATTCCAACTACTCTCACTCTGAATTTCTACTTATAATCTATCTTATTTGCTTTTGTACCTTTATGTTGATGACATTAATGATTCTACAACTTGTTATTGTTACTTGTTTTACTCACTAGCTAATTTACTAATTTAATTATAGAAGTAAACTCAACAATCCCTGTGGAGACGATCTTACTTATCATTATATTACTTGTTGCGATTGTGTACACTTGCACATCACCTATTCGCACAACAAGTTTTTGGCGCCGTTGCCGGGGATTGTGAAAGTTAATTTCTATTATTTAGTTAGTAAGTTTAGTTAGTTTTTTTTAGTGTGTTCTGTTTTTCAGCAATTTTTTTTTAATTTGCATTGTGCTTTATGTTTGTAGTGTGTTCACTTGGTTGTTTTTAGTGTTACTATTTGTGTTTAGTGTTTTGTGAAGAAAAACAAAATCCACTTGATGCCATGGACCATGAGAGTTTTTACTTTATGCAAGAAATGAATGAATTGAATGCTCAACAAGAAGGTTTCAATTATGATTTCCATGGGAGTGAACATGAAAGGGGTTGTTATGAGACAAATTTCATGCCCATGACAGCCCAAAATATGGATTATGGCATGGGAAATGTTGTGTGTGAGCAAGATTCTTATTCTCAAGCTCAAACCGAAGGATTGCATGAGGACAACTTTGAATTAAAAGAACTCTTAGCTCAATTCCTTGAGGATATCAAAGTGGATAGAGACAACTCTCAAGTGTCATGCAATAATATGGAAGAGAGTTGTATTAAAGAGGTGGTTGAGCAAAATGAAGATAATTTCAAAGAACTCTTAGCTCATTCAATTGATTATGTGAAGATGTATCATGACAACTTTGAAGCTTCATGTAAGAATATAGAGGCTCACATTAACACAATTATGGAGCATCTAAAAGAAGAGAGTTGTGTTGAAGAAGTTGTTGAGCTAGAAGAAAAGAGTTGTATTGAATATGTGGTTGAGCAAGAGGAAGAAAAAGAGAGTGTAGAGTTTGAACTTGAATGTGGTCATTTGGAAATGGTGGAAGAAAAAGAAAAAAATAGTGTAGTTGTAGAAAAACAAAAATTCAAAAATAGTGACAAGAAAGAAAATCCAAGGTTGAGGTATGAAAAGAGTCATGTGACAATTGAGAATCAACCTTTGGTAATTGAAGAAAATATCCTCCGCAAAATGAGCTTCAAATTTTTCAAGAAAGGGAAATTCCTATCCTAAGTCCTTATTGGTTGGTGCATGGGAACACTTACTTCCATATGCCAAATACATGGGATTTCGACCAAAAGAGAAAGCGGAAGGATGATATTTTCTTCTTGTCCTATTATCCACCCTAACTTGGGGTTTGAATTCCAAGTCCGGTGAGGACTCTTAAACTAAGCGCTCATGGGAGGCAACCAGAATTTTTATTCTAATATTTGTTGTTTTTGTTTCTATTTTGATGTTGCGGGGTGACCAATTGCATTGTTGAAGTGAGCTTTAATTGTGAAGCGCTATAGCACTGACGCTATAAGCGTCAATCACGCAACAAAATTAAACCGAACAAGAAAAGAATTGTGTTTTGTTCACCAACCAAGAACTCGTCCCTCTTGTGTTGTGTTGTGTTGTGTTATTTTGTGTTGTGGTGTTAATTGTTTCCAAATAAACTTGTTGGATGTTGTAGCATTTGTAATAACATCTAGCAATTGTGTATGATTTCAAAAAGTATGTTGTGTTAAATGTTTTTAATTTCGGTGATTGTAGTGTCCAAAAGGCCTCTCCCATTAGAATTGCATGAGAAGTAAAGACACTGCTTTGAGTCTTAAGTTTGGGGGAGGACCTTAAATGTGTTTAATGTTATGTATAAAATGTTAATATTATGTGTTTAATATTATGTTTGTTGAATAGAAAGCATGATCGATTGCAATTCCTAGTCTTTCAATAATAGAATGTGTATCTTCTTGGGCTAAATTTAATGATGATTAAATGTATATGTGTAGTGTAGCCTTGTTTGATTGATGACTAGTCTTATTGCCGCTTTGCTACACAAAATCTCTGCTTAAGTAGAAACTTAGTTAGCTAAGGACTATCTGATGCTTAAAGTTAGTCTGGTTAACCAAGGTGGAATCAAATCTTGAATAAAAACCTTGAAGAGCTTTTGAAGCTAAGTTTGGGGGTGCACAAGTTATATAAAGGCTAGGTATCAAGATCCTAGGGTGGTTAGTGAATTAGGACTTCATTGTACTCATATGTATTATAGATACTTTTGTAATGGTTGTAACTACCCGAAACAAAAGTTGAGCTGTTCCAAAAAGCAAATGTATATATGTAAAAAAAAAAAAAAAAGAGAAAGAAAAAGAAAAAAAAGAAAAAGAAAAAGAATAAATGCTAAAGGAGCTCAGTAATGAGGGGGTTGCAGTCAAGAATTATGTTCATCAAAGTTCCAAATTATAGCATCAAACGTTATAACGTTCTTTGATTTATATTCAATAGTTAGAATCATCGACCATAGATCTGAAATACCTAATCAAGCCCTTTGTCATGCTTGAAATCCTCATTTCTTGTGTGAAGTTGTTAGTCTATTCCTTTGTTTTGAAAAAGTCTTTGATTTCACCAAAAGAAAGCCATTCTTTCCGAGGCTAAGAGAAATCTAAATCTAGCTAGGAATTGAGATGAGTCAGAGATCACACTCACTCACAAATGAGCAGTAATAATTCTAGATGTTGTGAAAAACAATGGTGCGTGTGTGTGTGTGGGTGTGAATTTGAAAGTTTGGCCCATTAAGAACATTTTTGGAAAAACAGTTTGATTTAGGAAGCAAATCGGTTTTGCCTTTCTATCTTGTCATTGTTACATTTTCTATTAGTTGATTGTCTTTGTAAATAGTCATTACTTGAGGACAAGCAATGGTTTAAGTTTGGGGGAGTGATAACTCTTATCAATAAGAGTTATTCATGCTTTCAAGACTTAAATAAATGTGAGTTCTAAAGTAATAATTTTTTTTTTTAGAGAGATATTGTTATTGTGTTGTTTGTGCAGCTAATTTATGTCATTGTTTCTTCGATGTTGTGTTGTTTGTTCTTTGTCAAGCGTCATTACTTGAGGACAAGCAATGGTTTAAGTTTGGGGGTGTGATAACTCATATTTATATGAGTTATTTATGCTCTTATTACTTAACTTAATTCAAGTTCTTAAGTAATATTGTTGTTTAATTCAGTAAATATATGTTGTTTAGTGTAAAAGAGGGTTAGGAAGGCGATTATGTGACAAATTGGCACTTTTTGGTGCTTTCTTGTTATTTTTAATGTGTTTGTTGCATTTTAAACATTAGCGCTATAGCGGCAGACGCTATAGCGTTGGATTCTGCAGCTGATGAGAGAGAAAACGAAAAAGCAATTTTGGCAACATGTTAAATCACTGTAGAGAAGTCAGAGACAGTTCCTGCATCAACCACCCACCTTTTGCTTTATAGGACACTTGTCTATTTTGTAATGGTAGTTGGTAATAGTTGGTGGGATGGCTTTTCACCTTTTTGGAGAGATATTTTCTATATATTGAAGTCTTAAAACTTCATCTTCAAGCTTGGTTTTGCTGGTTCAGAAGAGAGGAGAGTTAGAAATAACTCTTAAACTCCATTTTCGTCCAAGCTCCATTTTCACAATAAAGAGTAGATTTTCTCGCAGTTGTCTTTGAGAGACGCTTATATAGCGTCAAGCGCTATAAGCGGCACGGAGCCGTCATCATTTGGAGTGTTTTCCACCTCTTGGTGATTTCGGTTTTATGGCTTTAGGTAACACTTTTATCTTTGTATTTCTTGTGTTGTTGCTCATCATGAGTTGACTCTCTTGTAGTTGGATGCTTAAAGCTTTGTAATGAACCTTTAGTATCGCGTATATAATATTTCACGTTTTGCGTTTCAATCTTTGTGTGTTACTTCTTTCAAACTTGTTTTAGAAATGATCAACTAAAATAGGTATATTCATGGGTATGGAGACATGGTCCATGATTCGAACTCAAAGATTGATATGAGCGAAAGGTTGTTTAAAGACATTTAACCAACGTTTGCTAAATCTAGACATAGAAAGGCAATAGTTCATAGGGCAAAAGTCGTGGGTTCTTTATTATACAGGTGAACTTATTTAGAACCTAGACATAGGCATCTTGTAATGAAACCACTGGCGTTAGTGGACCTGAAAAGCACAAAATCATTTGCAAGTAGCTGACGCTTGACGCTATAGCGTGAGACGCTATAGCGCCTTACTCGGGAAATTACTTAGCAAAGAGCATTCCAACTACTCTCACTCTGAATTTCTACTTATAATCTATCTTATTTGCTTTTGTACCTTTATGTTGATGACATTAATGATTCTACAACTTGTTATTGTTACTTGTTTTACTCACTAGCTAATTTACTAATTTAATTATAGAAGTAAACTCAACAATCCCTGTGGAGACGATCTTACTTATCATTATATTACTTGTTGCGATTGTGTACACTTGCACATCACCTATTCGCACAACAACCATATCAGCAGAAAGGGTGAAAAAGTTCTACTGGAAGAGAATAATATGCCGGTTTGGGATTCCTGCGACAATAGTAATCGACAACGAACGCAATTTGCCGAAAGCGATTCTTGCGAACTTTGCAAAACTTGGAATATCTACCAAGCCTTTACCTCGGTAGAACATCCTCAAACCAATGGGCAAGCCGAAGCAGCAAATAAGGTGGTACTGGCTGGGCTGAAGAAGAGATTAGAAGACTCCAAGGGAAACTGGGCCGAAGAACTGCCATTAGTGTTATGGTCTTACAACACTACACCACAATCTTCAACAGGCGAAACTCCTTTCCGGTTAACATACGGCAGTGACGCACTCATTCCTGTGGAAATACTGGAACCTAGCCCAAGAAGAATATTGACTACCACAGTACCAGATCCAACAGCGCTTCGCGTCAATTTAGATCTGCTTGAAGAAATCCGAGAAATGGCAAAGGTTAAGGAAGAAGCAGCCAAACAAAGAGCAGCCAAAAAATACAACTCCAAAGTCAGAAAGAGGACGTTCAAAGAAGGTGACCTGGTTCTGCGCCGAACAACAAGAGTAGGGGCCGTGGGTAAGTTATCTCCCAACTGGGAAGGTCCCTTCAGAATCAAAGCTGTGGTCGGCCAGGGCGCGTTTAAACTGGAAAAGCTCAACGGGGGAAATATCCCGAGGTCATGGAATGCCACCAACCTTCAGTTTTATTATAGCTGAAGATGAAGAAACCCTCGGCTTTCCCAACAGGGCCGGGGATGAAAAACCGATTCTCTGCTTTTGTATTACCAATAAATGTATCTTTTGTAGGGAGCCTATAGCTTCCCAAATGTACTATTACTTATTGAATAAAGAGAATCGAAGATTACAGATATGTTTGAAGTACCAAATTTATTTGCAATAAATTTATACAAGCAACACGTGAATGCGTCTGAAAAACAAAGTCCCGAAACGGCAAGGACCGAGTAGTTGGCTCGATGTTGACCCCGGGCACCGAAGACAAAAGGACCTGCCAAGTTTGGTCCGAACTGACGAGTTCGTGTACCTCTTGGAGGCACTTCGCATAACTAGGAAGCGGTTAGCTGAAAAGTTAGCCGCGGAGATATGTGAAGAAACCCTCTTTGTATAGCAACACACCGACTATGACTCGCTGAAAAGCAAGTTGAGGGATCGCGTTTGCTCAAGAAATCAACGAGTTTCTAGCAAAGAGGGCCAAAAACAAGACCGCGGTAGATGCGAAAGCATCCCACGGCATAAACCGGACGATCTTTCACGAAACCTCCTCCTTGCATAATAAAGGAGGAGAAGCATAAACCCAGCGATGCAAGTCGTGTGGAAGAAAAATAAAGGCCGAAGAATGCAGTAAAAACAGGTCGCGATGAGAATACAAGGCGCGGTATTGTATTGCACTGCTATACTTTATAGCACGGATGGACAGGCTTACGAAATAAAGGTAATGCATTTCAAGATCAAAATGAAGAGCGAAAGCAGTCAAAATAAAAGGTAAAGCACCAAAGTACATAAAACTTCAAAATATTAAAATTACAAACTGCAGGTCATCAAAAATCCAACAAAAGCAAATCAAGCAGGGGGACCCTCGGAATGAGTCTTCTCAGAATCATCGGCCATCTCCCCATCACCAGCCGCCGGAGCCTCATTCGCCAGAGTACCATCCGGCGACAGATCATTCAATACCTTGTCCAACCTATCCAAGGTCCAAGAGACGGCATTGGTATTCCCTTCATCCCCGGTAGCAGGCGGCGAAGTTTGATTACCAACGATAGGGGCCATGATTTGGCCGTCAACCACAACATTGTCAGGATCAAATATCTGAGGGTCCAAAGTGGGAAAATGAACTTGCGCTTGACTAAGAGCCAAATAAAACTCGCGGTCAAATTCTGTCACCACTTGGGAAGCATAGTCAGCCGCTTCCCTCTTAACCTTCTCCAGATCATTATACGCTGCAATGAGCTTTTCTTTATACCCAGACAATTCCTGCTCTTTGACCGCCGCATCCTTTTTCAACTGCTCGTTGGCCTCAGATAAGTTTTTGACTTTCAGATCCATCACTTTCTTGTTACGCTCATACTTCTTCAAATCCTCCTCCAAAGACTTTTTCTCTCCGCTGGCGAGCGATCGAAGTCTGCTCCATAGATTTCAACCAGGTCCTCATGAGTATTTCCTCGACCATCAATTCCCCGTAAGCGCTCTCAAAGTGATGAGCTAGCATGGAAGTCCAAAGGCGTAAGTTTTGATCGCCACCGGACTACGCGAGGCCCCATCTTCTCGCACCGTTCCACATCTCCGAGAAAGCGAAACACGGTTAAGAGCCTTCGTTAGAGGATACCGCACATCCCAGGCAGTCTTCAGGGAACCACTTGCCGACCCATCCTTTACCCTTTTTACATCCAAAACTCTCCGCCAAGAGGCATCTCCCAAGTCTTCGGCGTCAACTGGAGCAGTGGACTCAAACAACGTAGGCTTACCCCGAGCCACAGCTGGGGACACCGGGGTCTCGGGCACAGATTTTGGCTTTTTGGGGGGAGGCAGTTGAGTGGACCGTGTGGTACTTGATTTCCTTTTCTCCTTCTCGGCAAGAACATCCTTAGTAGAGTTTTTGCGGCGATCGGTGTCGATGGTATATCCCGCTTAGTTTTGTTCCTCACGAATTGGCGTCGTCCTCTCTACGCTCAGCGTTGACATACCGAAAAGTCTCGCAAAAACACATTAGATATAAAATCAAAACAACGTAAGCGCATAGCGGGATAGAGGACACAAAGTTCAAGTATTTACTTAGATATGCTATAAGTCTAGAATTTGAGTCGTCAACTTGCTTTATAATTTGGGATGCCCGGGGTGGTTACCCGATTGAGCGTATGACCAAATTCGGTCTACATCCTCCCGATCGGTAGGGGATAAGCTACACCTCTCAATTGTAAATTTGTTGTTTGGAGTGCGGCCCCGATAAAGGGGAAGTACTCAACGTTATTCTTATCAACTAACAAGAATGGATCACGAGGCCCGCTTCCAACCGAAAGAAGTTCGTCCTTGAAAGACTTGTAACTACTTTTAAACACTTTCATAAAGGGCCTACGGGTGTGATTACCTAGAGATACCCAGCGAGGGGGTCTTTTTAGAAGAGCGCACGAAATGAAGAAACTTCTGCGGTAACCGATACATTGAGACACTCGCACATGATTTCAAAGCGCGCACGTAAGCCCAACCATTCGGGTGAAGCCGAGTTGGTGCCACATTTAGCAACCGCAAAGATGATCGCGCGGTAGTACTCGGGAAAGGAACTCTAACGCCTAGATGTTCAAACAAAGTTGTGTACATATAAGTATAGGGTTTATTCCCGACCCTCCGGCAATCACACACCGACTCGTCGGATCATCGGCTTTGCAATAGCAAAGCACCTCGTCCACCGGATGACAAAAGAAGTGACCGGATTCGTTCCAATGATTCTTGGTCACCAACACGAGTGGGAATCCAACACTTCTAAGTCGATGCTTTCCGAGTAAGCTTGCTATGGTCTTTGGCGTCTCTTCCGACCATTGAAGATTGGCTCGAAATTGCCCCCGTGGAGCGAGAGGTTCATCATCGAGGCAAGCCACGGTGTTCATAGCTGCGCATTACGCCTAATGCGATCTAAACGACAGCGTGGACATTGTCTCGCCAACACACGAAGGCATTGCTACACCTAATTCCGAAGTAACCTCTCCTTCACTATCACTACTAACATCTATTATAGAGACCATGGATAAATTTTGCAGGTATAACTACGCGACTCACCAAAGGGCGAGAAAGGAAGAACAACAATAACTATCGAAGTTGAAGAAAACAAACGTGCACGAAGATGGTGGGAGGAATCGAAAGCGCGAGAAAATGCAGGTAATGACTCTTCTCCTTACAAGCAAGCGTCGTTTGGCTAAGCAAAATAGGAAGGGAGCGAAAGGGGAAAAGGAAACACCCGATTATTCAAACACGGCAATTTAAGTGAACCATTCGAGTTTTGATCAACGGTACCGAGATGTGAAGCCTTTTCGATTCTAACGGCTAGAGGTAAAGCCGCGTGGCGGCCTCACGTCTGACGGACGGTTGACACAGTTCGGAGGATCAAAACATCATTAATGTCAATTCAAAAGTCACGTCTTATCGCGACGTGCCCACACGCCAAGGGCGGCGTCACGGATGACCGTGGCATCACCAGAAAGACTTCGGTAAAGATAAAAGCATATTTGGAAAACACTTCTCATGTCATAAATATTTTCATTCATAAATATATATCATTGTTCGTAATACATGGCACACTAACAAAGCGGTCGGCCTGAGAGAACCCAATGAAAGTCAAAAATACAATTGCGGTCTCATTACAAAAGTGATAGTCGCGGTCACCAAAACCTTGGTAGCTCCACCTGCGGTGAACTCGGCCGAGGAAGCGGAGCGTCGCCTCGAGTTTACGTAGATCCACCGGAAGAAGCGGGGAAATCGTGACCATCCAAAGAGAGTGGTCAATGGAAAAATTCATTCTCCAAGCAGGGCTCATGGAAAATTCCTCTACATTGAGAAGGAACAATTAACCATTAGGCGCGGCAATGCCACCTCGCAGCATGACGGCTCCACCTTTGGGCTCTTCACACAATCTCAAAGCGAGGATAACGGATCACCGCGGCGAGGAACATCCACAAATGCCAGGAAGTCCACGACTCCTTCTTTGAGCCCTCCAACAATCTTAACGACCGAGGACTTTAAGATTGTGTGCGAGAGCCCAAAGGGGAGCAAAGAACTGACAACCAAAGAAACCATAAATATCAAACGACCTAAAAGAAGAGAAGCGGTAACTCAAAGAGGAAGGAGTAGCAAATGCAAAGCGCCATGTTCCTTTTTATAGATAAAGAAGAGGAACAAGTTACAAAAGAGAACAAGTTACAAAGCAGGAGCATTAATGAAGTGCACGAAGCGTTCAAAGCGATCAAACACAACTTCCAAGGGGGTCAAAGTGTTACGAGCAGTCAAAATCGGCAGGTAGCGTCAACTACAGCGTTCGGCTTCCACTCAATAACAAGAAGCGGGAACCGCGAGTAGGCGTATTTTTGAGCGACTTCACGTTTCACATTCATCGCTCGAGGATCGTGTTCACGGCCGCCGAGCCTAAGCTGCGCAACACCGCGGCATCGATAGCACAACGCCGAGGGACTAGGATCCTGGAGAGCCACTTATGCTCGGCCCAGTCTGTAGCCGTCGGCCCCCATCCTTAACCTAGGCATCCACCCGTAACTGTCACATTTATTATGTAACTGAACTCTTAATTATGTAACGGTCATCAATTATTGGCCATGAATGTTTGTAACACTATATATTTCGCCCAGAGAGGCTAATGAAGGGTTGAACAATTTTCCTATTCACGCGAGATTGTTCTCTGTGTTCTTAATTATCTTATCCACAGAAATAGTTGAGAACAGAGGGTGTTGTGGTTAATCCAAACACTGCCCAGTTTAGTTGGTATTAAGCAATATTATTTTTAGACCATTAACCAACCTGCTTTTTCACAGTTTTCGAGGCATTGATTAAAAACTTGGTTAATTGATCACTTGGTTAATGACCTAAAAAACTTGGTTAATTGATATTGTAAGTTGATTTTTGTCTAAATTTTTTTTGTCCAAATAACATTGTTGTTTGTTTTAATCGTAAGTGAGTTGGTTAAGTGCCGAGTCAGCACATAAGTACATTTGTCAATTAGAGTCAATGAAATAACTTTTTCCCATTTTTATCTATTTTTCCTCATTAAGTGGCTGGTGCCAAGAGCGATGTTGAATATAATTTTCTTTGTTTTGATTTTTAAATTGATTTATGTACAAATTTGTTTTATTTTTGAGGATTTCTCGCATTTTAAATGGAGTTCTAATAAAAAATAAAACAGTAAATGTAATGGGAAGAAAAAAAAACTCAAAGTAACGAATGGATAAACTAATAATAATAATAATATGGTGGCATAGAAAAGAGCTGTCCGTCCTCAAATAGAATGCAAACAATGTATGTATATAATCCAGATACAGTAATAAACTCCCATAAGACATTCACAAAATAATACTACAGAGAGAGAGAGAGAGAGATAAAAGTAGTAAAATAATATGAAGTGGGCGATCGAAAAATGTGAGGTCCGAAAAGAGATGGAGATTTCTAGAAGTGGAAGAAGAGGAAAGCAGATCCGAATACTAAACCAACCATCTTCTGCAGGGACCACATCTTCTCCACCCCACTCTGCAATGCCACAAAATTAATTTATTTAGCAGCTCGATCGGTCACACTTTAGGTAATTAATTAGCAGCAAGCGCAACCTAGCTAGTGTTAATAGACTGACCAAATAATAAAATAAAAAAAACTTGAAAATAATGGATTATAAAGTATCTTTGGAAACTAACTAATTAATTAATTAGAGTAATTAAAAGAGTTAGAGAGAGAGAGAGAGAGTACTTACATCGTCGCTACCAGTGGGAGAAAGAGAGGAGAGGGTGGGAGTGGGAGCTTCGGAGGGGGAGACGGGTGCCAAGGCGGGTGCTTTACTCTTGAGCGTGTCAGGAGCAGGAGCGGGAGCGGGAGTAGTTGCGGGAGGAGATGAGAGGGGTGTGGGTGTGAGTGCCGGAGGAGGAACTGCGGGTGGAGGAGTTGCTGGAGGAGGAGAAGCAGGAGGTGGAGTGGCTGCAGGGGGAGGTGATGCCGGCGGAGGAGAAGACTGAAGAGGGGGTGGAGAGGATGCAGCAGGTGGGGGAGATGACTGGGCGGGTGGAGGGGAAGACTGAAGTGGCGGTGGGGAAGACTGAGAGGTTGGAGGAGCAGACTGAATTAGGGGTGGAGCTTGGGGTGTGGGGGGTGCATTAGCAGGAGTGGTTGGTGTAGGAGGTGCATTATTAGTTGGTGTAGGAGGTGCATTATTAGTTGGTGTAAGGGGTGCATTAGTAGGTGTGGGAGGTGCATTAGTTGGTGTGGGAGGTGCAGGAGAGGTGGAGGGACCCTGAGTCTGCTGGGCTCCTACGCAGGCAACGGCGGTGCAGATGAAAGCAACCACCAACAAAACTAAATGTGTCTTCTCCATATATATATATATGCTAGCTAGCTAGATATGCTTAACCTGGGCAGAGAAGAATAAGTTGAAGAGGTTATTGTGAATTTGTGATGATGAGTAGTGAGAGTCATATGTTATAGATCGCAGATGGAAGGAGCCTTAAATAGGCAAGATGGGTGGATTTGGATCCAAACGCACGCAACTAAAGGAAATTAAGGAAAGGTTCTTCTACATTAATTAGTATATATATGATATGATGTGATCATGTGATGTGATGTGATGAAACCAAACATAACAACCGTGGCGTGGGTCATGTATATATCATGTATGCTAGCTAGCTAATAAGCTTCTTCATTTGGAGCTAGGTGGACTATCATATAATATATGCATGTGTGATTTGTACGCTACGTTGGCAAAGGCATTAAGTAATATGAGACTACTGGTTGGTAAGGTGGATCTAAACATCCCCATATATTTTCACTCATCTTTGGTCCTACTTACCTCTCTCTCCCTGTCTCTGAGTAACTCCTAAGTTATTTGCTTTAAACATATTTATAGAATTCATCATCAGTTTTTTGAAATATATATGTTGACAATTTGAAATTAACTGATTGTTATGGATTGGTGGTGTGCGGTTCTGCCTCTGCTGGCAATAAACATGATTATTTCCATTTACATGTGTTCGTTATTGCATGCTTTCGTTTGAGTGAAAGCAAGCATACATATGGGAACAATCTTAATTATATTACTAATTAGTAATTACCAAAAGTATTGCCATTGAGGAGACTTTGCTTTGAAAACAATCCTTATTATTTCAACTCAGCTCAATTAATTTGAAAACATTCATTCATGATTAGCTTCTGTAATTCTTGTCATGCATATATTTATTAATGTCTTAACACACACGCACTAACTTGATTAACATAATGAATTTATAAAAATTGAGAAAAAAACTAAATTACTACACAAAATCACAAACCCTCAACAACCATTGCATGAGAAACATGCATGATTAGCACACGTGTCTCTTTCAGCAACGCCAGATGTTTGGGTTTAGACCCCGCTCTCTTCTGTCTGGATTATTGTTCTCAATTTCTTTTGCGTACCACACTCTCTCACAGTCGTCGTCCCGTGTTTTGAGGCTATCTGATCAGTTGCTTGAGATTCTAAACATGGTTTGGAAGAGTTTTGCTCCCTCCAAGGTTGTTGCATTTTCATGGTAGCTCCTCTTGGATAAAGTACTGATAACTCGTATTTATATGAGTTATTTATACTCACTCGCGAATAAATCACGCAAGTTCTTGAGCAATACAAGGTTTAATTAATTAGTTTTATAATGATTTCTGAGTTTTAGGTGAATAAGAGTTATAAAGATAAATCTGTGCATTTAGGCACCAATTGGTGCCCTCGAGAGCGTTTTGATGCTTTTTGTGCATGTGCGGGAAATTCGATCTTTGAACGTTACCACGCCCTCACCACGCCTACAATAGAAGCAAAGCAGAGCAAGAGCGAAGGATCTTAATTTTGGCGCTACCGAGCAATGATAGTCAAAGATATAAAAGTCGGAAGATCTTCGTTTTCCCTACGGTGACACGCGAAGCAGCGTGAGCGATGAGCGATGTCGAGGAAAAGACAGAAAGCGGTGGTAGGTGAGCAAGTGACATCGGCACATGTAAGCAAGGTGGCTATTTAATGAAGGTTCAAAGACTCTCTCGAGGCATCACCAACCTCACTCACGATCATCATCTCTTCCACCAACTTCGAGAATCGCCGTCTCCATCCCTTCACCATCTCCACCATTAAACTCGAGAATTTGTTTTGTAAAGAAGATCCGGAAACAGACTTACGAACTTAGTTTATTTTCTGCGGTAGTGTAAGGCTCGGACGTTGTAACGTCTATCAAATGTACATGCTTAAGAGCTACTTAGTTGCATCTTGTGCACTTAGTTCCTTTTCGTAATGTATGGTATTTGGATTCTAAATCCACTTCATTCTCGTAAAGATGCTCGGCATGAGCTAAACACCTTGTAGTTGAGTTGTTGTTTTGCTTTTTAATGAATTTCTAGTTAATGTCATGAAGTGTTTACGCGTTGCCGCTTTAAATCTTTGTGCAATAATATTTCCAAACTTGTTTTGAGGTTGGCCTCTTAAAATAGGTAGATTCATAGATGCTGGACATGGTCTATGAAAAGAAATCAAAGATTTACATGAATGAACAATGCACTAAAGGCATTTAGGCATCTTTATCTAAGTCTAGACATAGAATGGATAATAGTTCATGGAACATTCTTTGTGGGTACTTAAAATACAGGAGTGGGCCTATTTAGAACCTAGACATAGGATTTCTTGTACTTGAAACTCGACGTTTTATCTTTGAAAAGCATAGCTCTTTTGCAACAAATGCGTTCAGACGTGGCCACGTTCACATGCATTAGCATTTGAGCGTCATAACGTCTAGGCGTTATGACGTCGACTAGGAAGGATTTATTTGCATACAACAACTCAACTCATTTCTCATCCTTTTTCACAACCAACTTTAATTTCCTTGTTTTAATTACATCTTTAGCTTTACCATCAACTCTTATTGCCGATTTGTTACTTGATTCTCTTGTGTTTTGATCTTGAACTTTGAAAATACAACCGATCCTCGTGGGAACGATCTCTTACTTAACTCCACTTTATTACTTATGCGATGTGTATACTTGCACTATAATTGCGAAAATTATACTACTACACAAGCGCGAACAAGTTTTTTGGCGCCGTTAGGGATTGTAGTGATTTTATTGTTCAAATTATTAAAGCACAAGTTGAAGGAATTTTATTGTGTTGTTCTTTGTTTACGTGTTTGAGCAGTGAGGCGTTACAACGTATGCTTAGTTCCAACTCAAGCTCTAGTTCAACCGAACCACGAGTGAATCGAACGAGTTCGATCCGTAACACGAAAGGACTTTCGGACAACTAAGGAGACAACAAAGGTTAAGAAGAAAGCAAAGCGACAACAAGAACAATACCCAACCATGTCCGAGCATAACACCGGTTCTAGAGGTGGACACACCCCAAGAGGAGGTAGAGGACATGGTCGTGGACCACAAACTCACACCGAGACAATCATTGTAGATGATGAACACTACCAAAGGCAAAGAACTCATCAATGCGGGACCACAAGACATGGTCAATAGCAGGGGGGCGGGCCTATGCGTGATTATGCCGTGCTCAACCCTCGCTCATCTACAAAGCGGGCATTGCAAGACCAACCCTTCATACCTGGTCACTTTGAGTTCAAGCCAATGATGTTCCAAAATTTGCGCAAAGCCGCAGCCAATTTGGAGGTTTCCCTCAAGAAGATCCATACTCTCACCGAGACAATTTACGGATGTGTGCAAAGAACTTTATCATCCCCTGGAGTTTCAGAGGACGCCTTTAGATTGAAGCTCTTCCCATACTCACTCAAGGATAAGGCTAAAAATTGGCTGAACTCCTTAGAACCAAATTCCATTCACACTTGGGATGAGCTAGGTGAGAAATTCCTTGCAAAATACTTCCTCCCAACAAAAATGCTAAGTTGAGAAATGATATCACTTCCTTCAAACAAAGGGAAGGGAATCATTATTTGAAGCGTGGGAAAGGTGGAAGGAATTACTAAGAATGTGCCCACACCATGGCATTCCCGTGGTTATTCAAATGGAGACTTTCTATAATGGTCTAGATCAGCCCACAAGGTTGATACTTGATGCTTCATCGGTGGTGTCATTCGAACATGTCCTTCTGCGAGGCATGCAAGCTCATTGATGACATAGCCACCCATAACTCTCATTGGCCATCGATAGATTTACTCACGGAAAGAAAGCGGTGTGCATGAGATAAGTGAAGTTGCTCTTTCTTTCGCTCAAGTGGCTACACCGACCAACATGATCAAAACTTTAAATACTTCAAACGCGTGGCCACGCCCGCGAAGCGGCATTGCGGTGATTGAACCTACTCATTCTGGTGGAGTAGCTTGTGTTTACTGTGAAGAAGGGCATGTGTATGAGGAGTGTCCCTACAACCCTCAGTCAGTGAACTTTGTATCTCAGAATAAGGGGAATGGTCCCTATTCCAACTCCTACAATTCAAATTGGAGAAATCATCCAAACTTCAGTTGGAGAAACAACAATGCATTGAATGCCAACAACATCGCTCCCGCAATACCACGGGATTTCCTCCTCAACAACAGAGGCAAGTATGTGCAGAATAACAACAATAGCAACTTGGAGGCCATGATGAAGAGCTTCATAAGTGACTGTAAGACTACTTTGCAAACTCATGAGTCTTCAATCAAGACTCTGGAAAATCAAATTGGACAGATAGCTTCAGCCCTCACACACAAAGACAGAATGGAACTCTTCCTTCCACAACTGAAGCTCCATCATCATCAACCCACAATGGTAATAATGGGGAAATGGGACAGTAAATGCAATTTCTTTAAGAAGTGGTACTGAATATCCTGAACCACCTATATACCGTGAATGAAGAAATGCAGGATAAGCAAAAGAAATATCGAGAGAAAAAGAAAGGAAAAGAGACAAGCTCAAGTGGTGAGAAGGATACTCCGGACATTGTAATGTCCAACCCAGACGTTCTGACGTCTAACTTTTGAACCAGAATCAAAAGCGTACCTGAGAATTGTACACGAGTATCCTCCTCCACCATTTCCTCAAAGATTGAAAAAGGCTCATGAAGACAAGCGATTGAGTAAGTTCATGGATATGCTAAAGCAACTACACATCAACCTCCCTTTGGTTGAAGCCTTACAACAGATGCCTAACTATGCCAAGTTCTTGAAAGATATCATCACCAAAAGAAGAAGGCTAGGGAGTTTGAAATGTTGCCTTAAGCGAAGAATGTAGTTTAATTATGCGAGAATAAGCTTCCTAGAAAACTCAAGGATCTGGCGGTTTCACTCATACCATGCTCCATTGGAGATTTTTACATTGGAAAAGCTTTGTGTGACTTGGGAGCAAGTATCAACTTGATGCCCAAGTCCATTTATGATAAACTTGGTATAGGAAGCGCTAGACCTACTTCTTTAAGTTTAACTTTAGCCGATAAAAGTAGGGTTTATCTGAAGGAATATTAGAAGATGTTTTGATTAAAGTTGACAAGTTTGTGTTTCCAGTGGATTTTGTTATTTTAGACTTTGATGCGAGATAAAGAAGTTCCCATCATTCTCGGGAGACCTTTCTTAGCAAGCTGGAAGGACAATCATTGATGTGCGAGAAAGGAGAGTTAATCATGAGAGTCAATGACCAAGAAGTCAAGTTCAACGTCCTCGATGCGCTCAAATATCCGGATCCAAGTGCGGAGGAGTGCTCTTATGTAGTTGCCATTGATCATATGGTCCAAAAGCGGTTCAACAAAGATAATGATCATCTAGAAAGATCTTTGGACAACAATGAAATACAAGAGTTGTTAATGTAGAAGTTATTCCTCTAGACGTCGTAGCGTGCATCACTGAGCGTGGCCACGCCCGAGACCCTGCACACCAAAGTCGTGGACAAAAAGGTATGAATCTACAGGCAAGAGGATTCAAATCGAATAAGAGTGTGCCATCCATTAAAGAGCCACCTACCTTGGAGTTAAAGGTGTTACCGATCATTTGAAGTATGTCTTTTTAGGGAACATGATTCCCTACCGGTGATCATTTCTTCCAAGCTCACTCAAGAGCGGGAAGATGATCTCATTACTACTGAAGAGACATAAAAGGCAATTGGTTGGCAAATGGCGGACATTAAAGGTATCATCCACAATCTGCATGCTGAGAATTGTCTTGGAGGAGAATGCCAAGAATAGCATTGAAGGCGAGAGGAGATTGAACCCCATAATGAAGGAGGTGGTGAAGAAAGAAATCATCAAATGGTTGGATGCAGGAATCATCTACCCTATTAGTGATAGCCCTGGGTAAGTCGATTACAATGTGTGCCAAAGAAGGGTGGAGTTCTTGTGGTAACAAATGATAAAAATGAATTAATTCCAACAAGGACGATGCGAGGATGGAGGATATGCATGGACTACTGAGAAAGCTAAACAAAGCAACAAAGAAGGATCATTTCCTCTTCCATTCATTGATCAAATGCTAGACAAGTGGCAGAAAGGATTTTCTTGTTTCCTTGATGGTTATTCAAAGCTACAACCGGATAGCCATAGCACTGAAGATCAAGAGAAGACAACATTCACTTGCCCCTATGGTACCTTTGCTTTGAAGGATGCCATTTGGGGTGTGTAATGCTCTCTGCAACATTTCGAGGTGCATGATGGCCTTGTTTTACGATTTCATTGAAAATTCCATGGAAGTCTTTATGGACGATTTCTCGATCTATGGAGATTCATACAAAGCATGCTTGGATAATTTGGAAGGAGTTACGATAAGGTGTGAAGAGACCAACCTAGTGCTCAATTGGGAAAAATGCCATTTCATGGTACAAGAAGGAATAGTATTGGGACACAGAATATCAAAGAAAGGGTTAGAGGTGGACAGAGCAAAGATTGAGGTTATTGACAAGCTACCTCCACCCACAACTATCAAAGGAGTCGAAGTTTCTTAGGACATGCGGGGTTTTACTGAAGATTCATCAAGGATTTCTCAAAAATTTCAAAACCTTTGTGTCTCGTTGTTGCAAGCGTGACCACGTCTTCAACTTTGATGAGCAATGTCATGAAGCTTTCAACAAACTTGTTCCTGGGTGTATTAGCAAATACGAGGACTGCCAACAGCAATTGGACCTGCGGCCCAGCCCATCACGAGCGGCCCAACACGCTGCTTGGAGCGCAATTCGCCGGCCGAAATTCTCGCGTAGCGGTCGGACATCATCATCAGTATATATCGCCATTCGCACATGGCATCGTGCACGTTCTCTAACCTTGTGCTATCGCGCGGCGACCTCTCACTAGATCGTCGGAGTGTCTTTGCGGTACCACCCGAGGTGCTCAACGCGTGAAGCGGGACCCGGTCCTTTCACTCATTCAACGGCCGGCCCATTGGCGAAGCAACCAACACTTCAACTCTTCATTGATCAAGGTACGATCAATTGGCGACCACGATGGGAGGCCCGTGGCGCTATCCTACCTCTTATGGCTCCACGCGACCGCCCCGCACGCGGGCCACTTCTCGACTCAATCCTCCGGCAGAACCGGCCAGCGAGACCCCGAGCGTGTGGCGATCTGATCCACGAATCTCAAGGACTCCCACGACAAGAACCTTACATGCACAACGGGCCGTGGGACCGGTCATCCAACAGATCCATCGGCCGTTCACGGAGATCTACCGCCCGATTGAGCGGGCATCCAGAACCTCTGCAGGACCATGTTACTCAAGCCGTTTTGCGAGATCTTGCAAAACAAGAATCAGTGATTGCGCACCGAGATGCACTCATCTCCCGGTATGAAAGAGGTTCAATCGGGCGCGCCGCGTGCGAAGGCGGAGAACCTTCACTCGTCGCCGGCCGGCGCGAAGACACCGCTCCTCTCGCGAGGAGCATTTCCGCCGCAGAGAGCACTACTCATCATTCTCCGGCGGAAGAAGCGAGTGGCACGCAGTCGCCTCCGGCGAGAAGCAGCGCAGACGCCGTTCAATGTCCGTTGACTATGAAGATTCCGGCTACCGAATCGACACCGGCCGCTCGCCCACGGATACTCCTCTAATGAGTCGTCCGGTCACGTCGGTCGAGAAGCGGATCTTGGGATTCGTGAAGAGTGGAAGAGTACGAAATGGAAGAATTAGGGGCGTTTCGCATCGGCCTAGGAGAGGCAAAGCGGCGCCCGAAGGCCTCTCATTCACCGCCAACCGGCCCATCGGAGGATTCTATGGAATGCCGGCAACGCGAGGCATGCCTCGCAATGCAACCCTTTGGGTCGAGCGGCATTCGAGAATGAACAAGGCCCGTTCTCGAGGAGATCGGGCGTTATAAGATTAGAGAGATCTCCGCAAGCCGCCCAACCTCAACAAGTTTGACACGAGGTGATCCGGACAAGCATCTCCGTTACTTCAATAATTACTGCTGCACAGAGGAATTGGGACCGACCATGAAATGCGGGCTTTTTTCCCGGTCGTTGGGACGGCCGAGCATTGGAATGGTGGGAGTCTTTGCGCCCAATACCATCTCCTCGTGGGACGACACGATTAGAATATTCTTGTCTCACTACACCGCAAACCGCCGCCAATACCGGTATGAAGAATACTTGGACTCTGTTGTTCAAGGAGATAATGAGACGTTGAGGCGATTACATCGACCGGTTTAACATCGAGGTCGAAGTGCATTCGTGACTTGTCGACAAGGACAAAGTGAAATATCAAGCGGGGTATTCGACCGGACCACCGATTCGTTGAAGAGTTTACATTGAATCATTACGAGGATCTCGGCCACTTCTTCGACAAGGGCTAACGTCCACATGCGAGACGAAGAAACCTTGGCAGCGATGGGAAGGCCGTCCGCGCACGACCTAAAGAAGAAAATGGCAAGCCGGCAGAGAGGCATGAATGTCGCGCGACAATCGGTCGACTTTCGAGATAAGGCGTTCGATCATCGCGACTCGGCTAAACGCCTCTATTGCGCGGATCTATAGCGAGTGCCAAAACAATGAATTTGTGGGAGTAAAGCGCCCGATCCACTTGTGCTCAAGAAGGGGCACGACCAGACTAAAAGGTACTTGCCGTTACCACAAAAGCAAGGGTCATGATACTAACGACGTGTGGCCCTCAAAGATGATATTGAAGAGCTCATTCAGAAAGGAAAGTTGGGAAAGTATGTGAAGCGGAGGAAGGCGACCGACCTCGAGAGAAGCGAAGAAACCGATCTCGACAGCGGAGGAAGCGGCTCTACTTGTTTCAAGCGCCAAGAAAAAGCCGGTCTCGAAGGTCGAGAAGCCCCATGGTCAGAGGTCGCAAGCGTTGCTATGGTCATCCACGGTGGCAACCCCTGGGGACCGTAGAGAATCAAAGAAAGCCACCAAAAAGAAGTGGACGCGAGCTCTCGATGGTCGGTTCAACATCAACGACCCCACCGGTCTTGAAACAGACCCCATCTCATTTGGAGACGGCGACACGCGACGATGGCGAGCCAAACAATTATGTTCCGTTGGTAATCAGGCGGTCATGGCCATCACGAAGTTCAAAAATCTGAGTGCGACTGGGGTAGCTCGGCCGACATCATGTTTGAAGATTTGATCGACAAGATAAAGGTTGATCGAGCGAGATAATTCCCAGCCGAGCCTGCTCCTCTAACGAGTTTCAATGGGGCGACGACCTACCCGTTGGGAACGATCGAACTCATGGTCACATTTGGTGGCGACGACGGAGATAGCACTTTGCATGCGGGGCCGGTCCGCACGGCGTTCCTCGTACTCCCCCTCAAATCATGCTATCGATTGCATCATTGGTAGGCCGACCACCGGGCAAGCTAGAGGCCGTGATATCAACGATACACACGAAGATGAAATTTACTGACAAGGGCGACCGTGTAGTTACCACTGGCGGCCGACCGCGAGGCTGCGAGGCGAAGCCACGACTGCATACCGACAAATTTGTGATGAGGTAGACCTTGGCCCAAATGTTCGAAGCACTGGTGATGGCCATCAAGTCAATGCCACTGATCTGGATGCTCGGTGCCACGTTTGAATGTAATGAACAATTTGAGTGTAATGAATGACCGACCTATGAATGAAAAGCGTGCAGCGCTCTTTTTCCCACCGGGTTTTTTACTGAGGGCGACCTTTAGAAACATGGTGTTCTTTACTTTCTCGCAAGAATGTATGGCCCGGTCGCTCAAGATCGCCCGCGGCAAAGAGCGATCGAAGATTATCAACTTGGTCAAACATAAGCGGATCGTAAGGCGATCTAAACCGAGCGACCATCGAAATGGTCCCAATCGAGCGCCATCGAAATGGCCCAAGCGGTCGAAGGACCCACAAAGCGAGTAGGCCCGAGCGGTCTACAATCGAGAGATCATCGAAATGATCCCAACGGTTGCCATCGAAATGGCCCGACAACCTTAGATCGTCAAACGATGCGAATCGAGCGACCGTCGAAAGCGGTCCCAACCGAAAGTGCCATCGAAAATGGCCCAACAATGCTAGGTCGTCGAAGCGATCACGTCGAGTGCCATCGAAAATGGCCCAAAGGTTAAGTAATAACCCATCACGGTGAGGCGCGAAAGCGATCTACTTAAATGCCATCGAAGGGCTCGATCGAAGATCGCCGAAGCGATCAAGGCCCCGTTGGGACATTAACTTATCAAAGAATGGATGCTTTCGAAATGAGCACGAATGACGCACCGAACGGTCTTAAAATTCAAAGACTTAGAGAAAAATAAGCATATGAGGCGCGCAAAGAAAAAGCGACCAACAACGAGCGCCATATCGAAGTGGCACGAAAGCGGCCGAAGCGCCCACAAGTTCAAAATGAACAAGGCGAATAAATGCAAGTACGCAGAAATTGCAACATAAATTCAAACGGGCATAAATGAAAAGCAAATAAAGATTGTCATTACAAATAGGGACGCCTTGGCGGCCGAGCGCCACGAATAAAGAACCGCACGAAGCGCGAAATATTGTCGAGCCGAAGGCAAGTTACAAAATTACACCGCTCGCGCAGCGGGCTTCAAAAAGAAGAATGGTGGTCGGCGAATGGCGTTGCCACGCTTTCGTCATATTCTGCGCAGCAACATGATCTTGTTATTTTCGACATAGTGCGTGGGCTTGATCATCTTGTCATCGAAATTGATCTGCGGTCGGAATTCAACACCCGCGCTGGCCAAGAGCGTTGTAGAATTGCTCGATTGCAGCCTCGACCGCCTTGGCCACCACGAATCTTCGCTGCGGCTCGGCATTTACGGCCTCCAACACGGCTTTCTCCTTCTCGACGGATTCAAGGTCGACTTTGAGTGTTCACCGCCGGCAAGCTCCTTGTTCCTCTTTGTGTACCGCCTGGCGGTCATCCTCCCCGTTTGAGGGCTTCCTTCTTCGATTTGGAAGAGCTTGTCGTATTCTGCCGCGCCTCAACCAAAGCCTTGCCCTTCCTCGCGAATTCGGTCGAAGGTTGGTTAGTCGGTCGAATAAAGGTAAGATAGAAATTACAAGACTAAGAAAGTGAAATTACCATCGATTCGGCCACCGGCTCGGCCATGACTTTATCGACCCCATACAAAGAGAAGCGCAGAGCGCCATGGGCTTCCCGGTACTCCTCCGGATCGGCCGCACTCAAGCTTTGAGTGGATGATGGGAACCTCCTCGTTGCGAGGCCGGGACCCGACGCCACGCTTGGCCCGCTTGGGTGAGCGATCGGGGCGGGAGGAGGCGGCGATCGAGGCTCGCCGGCCGGCTTCTTCCCTTGGCCCTTAGGGGTGTGGGGACTTGTTCGAGATTACCCCGACCGAGAAGAACCGAGTCCCCGAGCCCTCCTTCGGGCCGGGCGGAGCAGCGAGTTTCAGTTTTTGCACGGACATCCTTTACGCAAAATAACGAGCCATGGGTTAGAATAACATATTGACAAGGCCTACAAAGAAGAATATAAAGAGAAAGCTCGAAGGCGGACCAATCTCGGCCTCGGATCTTCGCCGTGCAAGGCAAGACGGCGGTCGGCAAGGTATATCGCCTTTAGGATGCAGGCGCATCATGCTCGCCAACGCCTTAATCATCTCCAAAGATTCCGTGTCGGCCTCCCGGATCGTTGTGAGAATAAATGTAGTCGCCGACCTCGGGAAGAAGTGGGCTTCGTTCCACATGATTGGGAAGAATGGGGACCGAGCATCCCATCTGGTGGATCTCGAAATGGCCATCCGGCCTCCTTGGTTGGAACGACCCGTAAGTAGTGGCCCTCCGCACCGCACCGGCGACTCTTGGAAAGCCTTGAAGAATCGATGATGAGTCTTACGCATTTTGAAGGAGACCGCTCCTCTTCTCTTTGTTTGCTTTCTCCTTAGCCGGTGAGCTCAAAGAGAGTGAAGAAGAGCATGATCGACACCTACCGACCAAGCTTAGTTAGCAAGACTTCAAAGGTCTTGAAACGCCCATGCGTTCGGATGGAGCCGAGAGGGGCGACCCCAATATGACGCAGGGGCCCCGTTGGAACTCGGTGAAAGGAGGGCGATCTTCATTTTCTCGACCACGATTCGATACATGGTGAATTTTGAACCGGGAGTAGGTGGCGATATCTTGGCCGTCTTTCATACCCCTCACTCTCGGCTGGTGAGTCGGCCAAACAACGCTCAATGTCGAGCGGGCGTAATGATCGACCGTCAGCATACTCCTGTGCGCCCGAAGAGTGTCGGAGACCCAAGACATATCAGAGGGGTCTCGGGCTATATCAGGTTGAACATCGGCCGCTTCTTCATTCGACCCTCCTTCGTTGTTGGCCTCCTGGCCTGAGAAACTAGCAGCGGGCTGGACGATCTCTTCATTAGCCGCTTCATCTCGGCCGTCTCCGGCATCAGGCATAACCTCGTCCTCGACCTGGACGTCTCTTGGTTCCTCATCATCATCCAGGTCGATCACCTCGACATACTCGTCTTGTTCGGCGGACGACGGGGTATCGACCGATGGTGGTGTAGAGACACTCGGCCAGGACAACGAGTGAGCGGAAGAGTGGGAGCTAGAGTTGGAGCCGCTCGTAGAAGCCACCGCTCGAAGAATCGACATTTTGTCACCCGAAGGCGACTTGGAGTCCGCCGAGGGTATTGGGCTCGCCGGCCTCGACATGTATGTGGCGAAGGGGTCAGGCGTTTTCGAGGATACGGGCGATTAATTTTGTCCGTGGCATACACAAAACACTGTGATAAAGGGATCGAGTCGGTCGATCGGCGAAGCACTCATGAGGGGCGAGGTGGCCATCCTCGACGACACCCCTATCACGAGGCGTGGAAAAGCACGAAATACTTTAAAGAAAAACTCAAGTTTAAAAGAGTAAAAGGAGCGGTCGATTCGTACCTTAGCGGTGTTGAAGATCGGTCGCGAGCAAGCGAAGCGAAATACTGAGATCGCGAGCGAAGTGGCGACGAATCGGTCATTGTGAGCAAATCGAGAAAGTGTGAGATATGAACTCGTGCGAAGGGGTATTTATAGTGAAGACCCATGGCGCGCGAGGGGCCGGGAGGCGAAGCGTAACGCGTTTCACCTTTCGCCAATGGTTGTCTCGGACAACCTCGGAAACACCAAACGTCACGTCTTAAATGTCGGGAAAGACCAACCGTCGCGGCGGCCCGGTCGATGGTTGACGGCGGTCGACACGCCTCGTAGAAAAAGCAAGCGGCCGCGTCCGTTTCATCAAGAGAACTTCAATCACGGGGGCATCGATTCAAGCCTCGGCCGCTCTTAGCGACCTAGGCTTGGGGGCAAGCTGTTCTGGGTGTATTAGCAAATACGAGGGCGCCAGCGCAATTGGACTGCGGCCCACCCATCACGAGCGGCCCAACACGCCGCTTGGAGCGCATTCTCGCCGGCCGAAATTTCGCGTAGCGGTCGGACATCATCGTATATATCGCCATTCGCACATGGCATCAGTGCACGTTCTCTAACCTTGTGCTATCTCTGCGAGCGACCTCTCACTAGATCGTCGGAGTGTCTTTGCGAGTACCACCCGAGGTGCTCAACGCGTGAAGCGGGGACCGGTCCTTTCACTCATTCAACGGCCGCCCATTGGACGAAGCAACCAACACTTCAACTCTTCATTGATCAAGGTACGATCAAAGCGAAGATCGCTTGGTGATCGCTCTCTGTAATAGTCACTCCAGTTGGTCCAAACCATTTGAGTTAATGTGTGATGCAAGTGATTATCTTTGTAGGAGCCGTGTTGGGGCAAAGGTATGGAAAATTTTTCATTCTATCTATTATGCCGATGAAACCTTAGATGATGCCCAATTAAATTATCTGTGTGATCGAGAAAGAACTCTTGGTTGTTGTGTTTGCATTTGATAAATTTAGATCATACTTAGTTGGTGCAAAAGTTATTGTTTTTATCGATCACTCGGCCATTAAGTACTTAATTTCTAAAAAGATGCAAAGCCAAGGCTTATTAGATGGGTTCTCCTCCTCCAAGAATTTGACACGGAAATCCGTGACAAAAAGGGGTGGAGAACCAAGTCACGATCATCTTTCTAGGCTTGAGAATGTTGATGCAGTACGGAAGAAGAAGAGATAAAGAAAAATTCACGATGAGAGACTATTGGTGGTAGCCTCGGTAGTTGAAGGCGTGGCCACGTCTATGACACTCTCGTCAAAGCGTCATAACGCCCGATACTACTACACCATGGTATCGCGACATAGTTAACTTCCTTGTTAGCAAGATTGTGCCTGTAGGATTCAACCACCAACAAAAGAAGAGATTCTTCCACACTACAAAGCAATATTTCGGGATGAGCCATACTTGTACAAAATGTGCCCAGATCAATTACTAAGAAGGTGTTTAGGCGAGGAAGAACAACTCCATGTGCTACAACAATGTCATTCAAAGACCTTATGGTGGACATTTTGGAGAGTACCGGACACAGTGCAAAGGTCCTACAATCAGGCTATTCTTCGCCAACATTATTCGAGAGATGCGCATGAAAGTGGTTAGGAGATGTGACGGTGCGAAAAGAACAGGGGAATATATCAAGCAAGCGGGGAGATGCCTCTCACAAACATTACGGAAGTTGAATTGTTTGATGTCCGGGAATGGATTTCATGGGACCATTTCCTATGTCCCATGGGAATTTATACATTCGTAGTTTGTGGATTACGTATCAAAGTGGGTTGAAGCGGTGGCACTACCAAACAATGAAGCTAAATCGGTTAGCAAGTTCACGAAAAAGAACATATTCACAAGGTTTGGTACTCCAAGAGCCATAATCGGTGATGAAGGCTCTCATTTCGCAATAAGTTAATTGAGAACCTCTGGCTAAGTATGGAGTGAAACACGGAATTGCTCTGACTTATCACCCCAAAGCAGTGGCAGGCGAGAAATATCCAACGGGGAGATCAAAAGAATACTTGAAAAGATGGTTGGTCCCAACGAGAAAAGAGTGGTCATTACACCTAGATGATGCACTTTGGGCCTATAGAAACGACATACAAAACACCATTGGGTATGTCTCCTTACAAGCTAGTTTATGGTAAAGCTTGCCACACCGCCAATTGAGCTCCAACACAAGGCTTATTGGGCAATAAAACAATTGAATCTAGATCATGCAAAAATTTGGTGAAGCAAGATTGTTACAATTGGTCGAGCTAGAAGAATTTAGACACCATGCCTATGAAAGCTCGGCAATGTATAAAGAAAAGACCAAGAAGTGGCATGATCGGAGAATCCAAAGGAGAGAGCTAATGAAGGGAGGGCGGTGTTGCTATTCAATTCAAGACTTAAGTTGTTTCGGGAAAATTGAAATCAAGGTGGTCGGGTCCATTCAGATTAATGAAGATCTATCCTCATGGTGCCGTGGATTTAATTGATGAAAAGACTAACACCATGTTCAAAGTTAATGGCCAACGTGTGAAACAATACCATGGAGAGCATGTGGAAAGGGACAAGATCCAAATGTCCTTCAACAATTCTTGAATAAAAGAAACAATAGTCCGGGTGAAGACTCTTAAAGCAAGCGCTCTTGGGAGGCAACCCAATGATTTTTAAATTAACAATTTTTGTGTCTTTTAATTTTTGCGAGGAATAAAGAGTTGAAAGAAAAGTGAAAAATGGCAGACGTTGTAACGTCTCGGTAATTACGACGCGGGCACGCGTCTGGGCGATCGAGGCAAAAATTTAAATTAAGTCAAGAGGCGTAAGTGATGGCGTGGCGAAATGATTTCCCTCGCAAAGCGAGCGTGGTAATCGACCACCACGTCACCCCCTCACTTAACATGTCTAATCAATGGTTACTTTCTCCATTACTTCACTCTTCCATTTCTCAACTCCCCATAACCATTTCCCCATAAAAATCTCACCATTCACCATCATTCCACCTCCTGCAACTTATTTCTAATCCTCTCTCTCGAACCAAAATCTTCCTCTCTTCCTCGAAACCTAAATTTCCAGAAATTCCCATTACCTTCCAAGCAATTTTCTCACAAGCAAACACCATGACCAAAGTGAAGCAATCAGCCACCAAATCCTGCAGGAAAGGCAAGCATCTTGACTGAGTTCATCCTCACCCCATTCTGAAACACCCAACCCATCCAAAAAGAAAGCCTCGCTACGAAAGGGGTTTCAGTTTAGAAAGCCCAATCCTAATTTTCTCATGGCAAACCGCGCGGCGTTAGGTTGGCGAAATTTGTTGTGCATAGAAAAGAATACATAGCTACTCTGGTCCATGATTTCTACAAGGGGATCGTTGAGAGGCCTGAAGGAGAGCCATCTATCGTCTCAAAGGTGCGAGGAGAGGAAGTCAAATTTGGGGTAAGGGTCATTAATGACTATTTTGGGTTAGGATACTATGGCAAGGCAGTAGAGACCAAGCAGAAGAGTTATGGGTTGGCTGAAATGGATGCCATTAAAGAAAGGATATGTGTAGAAGGTCTTTGTCTGCGGGAAAGAAGAGGCGAGCATGGGAGCGAATTCAAGATAATGAAGAAATACGTGTGATGAAGCCAACACTTGGTTCCATTTCATAAGGCATTATCGATTCCTACCTCTCACACATCCTGGATTGACAAGGAGAGAATGATTGTGATTGATGCAATCATGTCAAGAGACAAAGTGGAGGTGGGGAAGCTAATCAACCGTGAGCTTAACAAATGGAAGAACAGGAAGGACGGCTATTTATACTTCCCCTTGTTTGATAACCGACTTATGCATGGAGCGAGGAGTGGAGATAGAAGCTTGAGCTTAGGAGCAACCTCAAGGCCCCTTCTCAACAAAATTTCAGCCTAGAGTGAAGGCTGCAGTCTTTGCAAGTTACGTTGATGCTCAGACGTTGCAACGCCCGGAGGAAAAACAATTCCACGGCCAAGTTTATCAAAGAGCAATTTGAATGGCAAAAGAAGGTGTTTGCCAGTGTCTAAGGGGAAGAAAGCAATTGCAGAGCTGTGTTGCTGAATGGATGCGGGAAGAAGATGGCGATGAAGTGCCCCTATCCACAATCCAAAGAAGAGTCATCAAGAAGGAAAGGGCAAAGAGCAAGAAGCCCACCAAAGAAGCAGAGCCCAAGAAAGAGACAAAAGAAGGTAAGTAGTGAGGAAGATTTTAACTCGATGAATTGGATGATATTTCGATTTT